>CM055267.1:57390060-57882560 GCA_029237695.1 Conchocele bisecta
GGCTTCACCATGGACCATAACTTTTAATTTTTTGCTACCATTGGCCAATCGGTTCATGTGCATAAGAATTTTGAAATCTAATAAAAAAACGAGCCTACTGAACATTTTGGCGGCCATCTTGGATGACATAACATCCGATTTCGACAAAAAATGCACCAGAGTGATCGCCTCATTGATACCTTCAATTTGATATATGACATGACCATATTCGGTCAAAAATAAAATTTCACCACAATTTGACCCCACGGGCCACGCCCATTTTTGACCCGGGGGTCACCATTTTAACAACTTTGAAAGAGCAATGTACAGTGATCATTCTTACCAAATTTTGTCGAAATCCGGTTGGCGGTTCTTGAGACGATTTTTGAAGAATTTGTGCTATTTTTAGACGGCGGCCATCTTGGATTACGTTAATGACGTCATTTTAACAATTTTGTAATCCCCCTACCTAAGGACCATGACCATGAAGTTTGGTGACTATAGGCCCAATTGTTACCGAGGAGAAGACGTTGAAAATGTTCACTGACGACGGACGGTCGACGACGGGACGACGACTGGACCAACATTGCGGTAACAATAGCTCACATGAGCTTCGCTCAGGTGAGCTAAAAAGGAAGACATACGACACAAGCCATGTGATTTTGTACTCACAAATATGTGATATCTCATGAAAATAATTTTTACAAATTTTTCGATATACATTGTATTCGTAAACGACGTCAAATGTTCAAAGCAAATGTCAACTTTCGAAGTAATTTACAGAAGATATCACAGTTTCTGTAAATACTTTTCATGAAATACCACACATCTTCTCAGGTACAAAATCACATGGCTCGTCTCAGATGAAAACAATACACGGGCAGAGCTCCAGATAAGGTGCGTATTGGTGTATTTTACGCACTTACTTCAGCAGAATATGCATTGATTATCAGCAGTGTGAGTACAAAATACTCATTAATTTCAAATTGAGTAATGGAAATACTGTAAAACAGTTGAAAATTTACTTAGTTGAGCTGCAATTGTTTGCTTTTTGCAGCTCAACTAAGTAAATGTTCAACTGTTTTACAGTACAAGTAAGTGAATACGTAATGATCAGTCAATGTATAGTCCCCGCCCCCCCCCTACGGGGGAATAGCGGGGCTTTTCTTATTTTCGTTGCTGTTAAAGCCCGGTGAAGGCCCGCACTGCGGGGCAAATGGAAAAGGTCGGTAAAAGCCCCAGGTAAAATGCCCCGCACTGCGGGGCCATTGGTGATTTTAAATGTGGAAATATTCTTGCACGAAAATGATGTGTTGTAGAGCAAAATGTCACTTATAAATAGTAGATATAAATGGGAACTTTTATTAGTATGGGAAGCCATTATTAAACAACCCAAGCAGCTTTATTCTTGTAGATGTAATTGGTAGCATTTGGCCTGCTACTCGTTCTATTTCTATGGGTGGTTGACTTAGTGATATAGTTGTTTTTATTTTGAAACCGTTACAGTCGATGATCAGCTGGGTAATGACCCGATATGTTTAGTTTGTAAAAGTTCGTCTCCTAGCACTTTTGGATTTCTTGACGAAAACGCCGGGTAGGTCTGTTTCCGAACTTCGTGTAGTGCTGGGCATCTTAGTAGCATGTTGGACGCATCCTAGCTCCGCCTCCAAAATGTCAGTTAAGGACAAAGTAGGGTCGACTATGTACAGGGTAAATATGTGTTGTTGTTTGCTTTTTGAAATAGGTACGTTCTGTTAATAGTAGTAACCAAAATAAATAGCGCTAACCTTTGCACCACCCACGGACTCGGTAGAAGGAAGGTCGGATATGTTGTGAATAGTATTAAATAGCGCAAAAAGTGGACCCTTGCATGATACAAAAACTTCTTAACCGTAATTAACGCACAGACACACGGACGGTGCAAACACTATATGACACTGGCTCTTCGAGACAGGGTTCATAAAAAGTACACCCCCCCCCCCCTTATTAATAGTATAAAATGCAGCAATTTTTATACTTTTACTTACATGGGGAGGGTGTGTGTGTGAGAAATAGGATTTTTCCAGTGGGGGGGGGGGGGGGGGGGGGGGGGGGTGGGGGGGGGGGGGGGGGGTCGGAGGGGGGGGGGGGGGGGGGGGGGGGGGGGTGGGGGTCTCGGGGATTTTCCAGGGGGGGGGGGGGGGGGGGGGGGGGGGGGGCGGGGGGGGGGGTGGGGGGGGGGGGGGGGGGGCGGGGGGGGGGTCGGGATTTTGTTTCAAGTTTGTTGTTTGGGTAAAGAATCACTTTCCAGGTGGGGGGGGGGGGGGGGGGGGGGGGGGGGGGGGGGGGGGGGGTCTCGTGATTTTCCAGGGTTGGTCGGGTAATGAATCACTTTCCAGGGGGGGGGGGGTGGGGGGGTCTCGGTTTTCCTTCAGTGTGTGTGGGGGGGGGGGGGGGGGGGGGGGGGGAAAAATGTCTCAGAATTTTCCACGTGTTGGGGGGGGGGGGGGGGGAGGGGGGGGGGGGGCTGGGATAACGGATAAAGGATAACGGCAGTGCAATATAAAAACAGAGGAATTATTTGAAAACAATTTTGTTTATATTAAAAACAAATTTGCCAGTATTAAAACAGTCCACAGTGAAAGTAGATCGTATTAAACAGTTTAAACCCATGTCACCCCTCCCAACAAACAGTATTCAGGTAAACTACATGTACCATATCTTGATAACAGTCTGATTAAAAACCCCGGTAAAGCCCCGGTAAAGCCCCGGGGTATGTCCCCGTCTCAATTTCTTAGCAACAGAATAAAGCCCCGGTAAAGTCCCCGCAGTGGGGGCGGGGCATTATGAAAGGTAAAAGCCCCGGGGTATACCCCGGTAAAGCCCGCCCCTCCCCCGGGAGGGGGGGGGGGGGGGGGGGGGGGGGGGGGGGGGGGTCGGGGTTTTACTTGACTGATGCATAATAATACACTCAAATAAGTGAATGGTTAAATTTTGTTTATGTTTTGATCATTTGTTCAAGCAGAAAATCAATAGTCCATTTGTAAATATAAAATACACATTTACTTTGAAATCAGGGGGTACAATACTCTTTAGACACAACACTTACCTGGAGCTGTGCACTGGGCCTTATAAAGTACACTGGAGACATAAATAGCTGCTTACTTACCGAGCCTTCGGGGATGTATTTACAACTTGATCTTTCGCATTTATTTCTTGTAGATTCACATACCGATGCCTGTAAAGAAATCCCACATCAAAACAGATCAGATGAAATATTTCTTAAAGGTAGATGCCCACTCAGTAGCATAAATAGTCTTTACTCAGAGACTCATAGGAGACATTTTCTGGCAAAATAAACATTCATTCACCATTATCCCACGTATTGATTGGCATTATTATACATTTTATATCAGACGTAAATTTACACACTGATATCAGGCGCGATAACCGGGTTTCCTTAAAATGTTAACGGACATTTTAATTACTATTTATTTCGGACATTACTAATTATTCTATGTATTTATTTTTTGATGTGCAATGATCATACTTTATAATCTGTTGAAAATATTATTTTTTTCAGGTGAACGCATTTAATTAGTATAAATAATTAAAATTTTTATCATGCTCATTTGCATATGGAAATAGCCTGATACACCGCGCATTCACTATCAGTAAAATATATTATTAAAATGATTTATTGTTTATCTGTCTAGCGGGGCTTGTAATTTTTAGAACTGGTAAAATAGAGACACATTATACATTATTTAATTCCTATAAAGAACATTTTGGTCCCTACTGAGTGGGCATGTACCTTTAATGAGTTCCATAATTTGTCCAATATGATCATGTGCGTGAATACGTTTCTGTAAATAATGTTTGTGTACATTTGGACCATCATAGGAATGTACATGTACGTGTGAAATATCAAGAAGTTCCGTGAAAGGGAACAGAAGTTATAAGAAATTTACAGCAATGTTGACGCAGATGACAATGACTAATTCAAGTAGAGCTCAGTCCCTCTCAACTAATCAAACTGCTTGATTTCAAGACACGAGACTGGAAAACAGAAGATTTGAATTCAAGAACTTTCAAAGGTTGACGTTGAGTGGAACTCAATATCAAACCAATGAAACTGCTCGACTTCAAGACAGAATAGCCTTTAGATCACTACACACAATTGTCGTCTGCTGTTGCTTTTATATATTGCCTTATTTCTCAATAAAAACATGCTTCAACAGCACTTCAGAATCATTTCCAATGGAAATGATTCTTAAGTGCTGTCAAAGCATGTTGTAAATTATATTAAAGTGTTGTCAAAGCATGTTTTTGATGATAAAAATGTAAAATAGAAAATAAACAGCAGACGAGAAAAGAATTAAGATAGCAGAGTAAGGGTTAATAATCACAGGCAAAGTAGACACTAGCTCTTAGGCTTTGGGAAATGAGGTTGGCTATAAGATATACCTGAATTCAAGCTTTTAATGGTTGAGCCTGAGCTGAGCTGAACAGTTTTATAGTCCGTTGTATAATTACTCGACTTACCTCTTAGGCTTGGGGAGGGTGAGAATGTCATACACACGGAGAAGAGACTTTTGTGAGTGTCCTTCTGTCCGACCGTCATTGTCTGTATGCTCCTCAGGCTCAACTCTTTACACTGACGCTGGATAAACTGAAATTGATCCGCAGTCGGGAAACGTTACTGAACCCTTTCAAACATACAGACAATAAATACAACATCAGCAAACACTGTAATTCCAGATGAGATGTCTCTGCAGGATCTGCAGTGCTTGTCAATATTTTTCAGGTATTTGAAGAAAAAAAACCGCCCTTGCCTGATTAACCAAATCGTCCAGAAATGAGCTTTGGAAAGTGTGTGAAAGGGTTTAATGTCTCATCAACAGCTATTAAAGGTCATATAGACATGAAGTCTCGGTTTTAAGTCTGATCCGAAAATCCAATGGAGTGGCAATGCTATGAAATGTATTTTTCATGCCTAGGGCACAAGATTATCAAACCATTCCTAAATGTGGATGTAACAGGAGAAATGGGGCTTACGGCCATCGCGACCAGTGCAGACAAATACATCCGCGCAGTCTGATCCAAGTCTGCACTGCTCGCCAATCAGTCACTGAAACCCCTGTCATGCTTCTGACAAACAGCACAATGTCATTATCCGGTTTGAAATGAACGTGATGGACACGCCAGGAGCTATACAGGCATCAAATGCCATCATCCCATAATGACACAAATGAGTATGAAACTACACAAGTCAGTTATTTAGGGGCAAAAGGATTAACCCTTACACTGCTGAATTAAATTTTGTCGTCTGATGTTTACTTTTTATTTTTCACGTCAAAAATCATGGGTTGGCAGCATTTTAGATCATTTCCATTGGGAAATGATTCTAACATGCTGTCAAAAACATGTTTTTGTTTGAGAAAGAAAAGAAAAAAACGTAAACACAGCAGACGATAAAAAATTTTGTTTCCCATTTCATTTGTGGGTTAACCCTTTCAACACTACAGACCTCTAAAGTTGGTGTTTGCAAACAATGTGGATCAGATGAGACGGGCTCCTGTCAAAACCCGTCTCCATCAGGATCTGCACATTTTGCAAGTAATTATCATGTTATAGAGAAAAAAATAACCCCTTTTCATAAATGAACTAGTCTGAAATCCAGTGACAGTCTGTGATGTTTGGATTGGACATACAATGAACACCTCAAAATCCATTCCAGTTATTTAGGGGTGTAAGGGTTAATGAACTACCGGTACCCACAGCTTCCATCCCTCTGTCGACAGGTTACCTGCGTGTGTTGAGACAGGAGCGGATATCGTTGTCGTTTTTTTCTCGCACTAGTGCAGTAAACAGTTCATGTCAGGGACTTCAGGCGCTCAAACCTCACCACCTTGTAACACAACGTCGTGTCACAAATATATATATATATATAGAGGATCTGATAAAATTACATGATCAAATGAGGGACAAGCCATGTGATTTTGTACCTTTCGGTCGGATTAAATTTGCGTTTTATTCCATTAAAATACGTTTACAAAATTGGCAATATTTTTCATATTAACTAAAGTCAAAAGTTGACAAAATTTTGTCAGCTTGACGTCATTTACAGAAAATATTGTAAATTTTATAAACGTATTTCATGAAATTACGGAGATGTACAAACTCACTTGTCTCAAATGTCAACAATCACCAGTAACTTGGATTATATGGCTGTGGCCAGCATACCACGCTAGGTATTTGATGGTTCCAGTGTGTGGTTAGAGGTTAGTAACATACATGAACTACTAAAACAGAGGAGACAAGAAATCAATAACGTTGACGGATGTACCCCGAAATGACGATTGAACCAACAAAAAACTGTATTAATGAAATTTTGACAAAGTATTAATGTAATTTACTTATCCTTGACCTAGAGCATATGGGCCGCCAGAGTGCTTAACTGGGCCCGGTTGCTGAAAGCTTCTGTTAGCTTAACAGACTGTTAAATCCTTACCATTGCTAAGGATTTAACAGTCTGTTAAGCTAACAGAGGTTTTGAGCAACCGGGTCCAGGTTGTCAACAGCTGAGGTCATTTTAGGCCAGGTGAACGGGGTCAAATCCTGTATTTAATCTGTATTGATGGGGGAAATCCCAAAATTAGATCTGAATATTTACAAAAAAAACATTATCAGCCCTGAAATTAGAATTATCCTGATCTGGTGTCAGGTCCTCACTACACAACAGTTACTTAGCCCCAGCCCGTAAAAGTAATAGAATAGTTAAGTCAGGCCCGTAGCCAGGATGAGGCAGACGAGGCAGCTGCCTTGTCTCAGATTTTGCCGATTATTATTACTTTTTTTTTTTTATATATTTAATGCCGTATCCGGTGGTCTAAGTGCCGGGAAATGACAAAATGTCAAAATTTTCTTTGGGGAGAACCCCCAAATCCCTGTGTTCACAATATTGTTTTCGCCTCGTCTCATTTTTAGGTCCGGCTACGCCCCTGTATGTATAACTAGTTTTTGCATAGACAAGCTTTGCCAAAACACCAAGGTGAAAGCACAGTATGTCCCAGGCATATAAAAACAATATTCAAACTGACATATAAAAACAATAGTTTTCTTTGCTGCAGCTCGCAGACCTGTGTGTACCTACCTCGTAGAGGCGGGCGGCCAACTTCTGTGGGTCGGTCTGTGGGAAGTTGAGCAGCATGGCGCTCTGTCGTAGCTGGCGTAGGGACGGCACATATCTACAGCACTAACACACACCAAACCAATTACCAGGCCATGTCGGGGGTTGGCCAAACAGAATGTTTTTAACCCTCACTTACGCTGGAGGGAAAAAAAAGGTGCTGGTTCTGCTGTTGTTTAATATTTTGTCTTTATTCTCAATAAAAACATGTTTTGACTGCACTTTAGATTCCATTGGAAATGATTCTGAAGTGCTGTCAAACCAGGTCTTTGATAAGTATAATGGAAAATAAAACACAACCAGCAGACGACAAAATTTAATTCAGCTCAGTAAGGGTTAAATAAAATTCCCTGATATTCTCTGATTTGTCACAATTTGTTTACCTGATTATCATGCGTTTTATTGTATTGCTATATAAATGCCATACAATATCAATATCAGATTTTGAGAATACTTATCCTGCTAAGTATACATTGAGGGAGAAATTTTCAATTTTAGGATAAATTTATTAATTTTTATTATACTATTATAATTTGGCTGTGATAATGTAATAAATTCAGTAATAATTTTGCATACTTTTAATCATCAAATATATGCAGTTGTGAGTTCTATATGAAATAATGCATTTCAGGAAAATTAAATGATTACTCCCTCAAAGTATACTTTGCTAGAAAAGTATACTTTGCAATGTTGGTGAAATCGGCTACAGATCAGCTACCTTATGACCCGTTTTAAAGTTAGCCAAATGACAGATAGAAAACTAGTCATTTTGAATAATCTAGCTGATCTATGCATAACATTTTACAAGCAGAGGCCAAGAATTTAACAATGTAAATATGCCTGAAGAAACGGGGCTTCTGGGATTTATGAGCACTGTAGCTAGTGATCAAATTAGCAACACTCTTGTAGCCTGAATATCTATATTGATTTGGATTGATTGGCTCGGATGCACATGCTGGTCTACACTGGCAGCAAAAATCATAAGACACATTTCTTCAGTCACTGCCACAAATGATGAAAACAAAGGAGAAACAAGAATACATACTGGTCATTACACACACAGATGATGGGCCGCAGCAGAACAGTCTCTTCTTTCTTCTTTTTCTTCTGACCTTCTCCCGTCTCAGTCCTCTTCAGGAGATTCAATAGCACATTTATGGCCGGCTGAATAGACAAAATAACACATCTATGGCCGGCTGAATAGACAAAATTACACATTTATGGCCGGCTAAATGGACAATATTACACATTTATGGTCGGTTGAACATAGAGAAAATTACGCACTTTAATGGCCGGCTGAATAGACAAAATTACACAGTCATTTACCCTTGACCTTAGGCTCCTGGGCAGCATGGGTAGGGTATACAATGAAAATATGGATGTATATAAAGTTTCAAGTTGATATCCCAAGAGGTCATTTGACCTTGACCTTGGGATCCTGGACAGCATGGGTAGGGTATAGAATAAAAATATGGATGGTGATTAATTTGTATATGAAGTTTCAAGTTGATATTGCAAGCGGCCAGAGATATAGCAATTTGAAAAACGTCAACATAAAACTTTAACAAAATCATACATTCATGACAGGCTGAATAGACAAAATTACACATTTATGGACGACTGAAGAGACAAAATTACACATTTATGGACGACTGAAGAAACAAAATTACACATTTATGGACGACTGAAAAACTTCGAATATAGACAAAATTATACAATTATGGACTCCGGCTAAATGGACAATATTACAAATTTTTGTCAGTTGAATAGAGAAAATTACACATTTATGGCCGGCTGAATAGACAAAATTACACATTTATGGCCAGCTAAATGGACAATATTACACATTTATGGTCAGTTGAATAGAGAAAATTACACATTTATGGCCGGCTGAATAGACAAAATTACACATTTATGTCCGACTAAATGGACAATATTACACATTTATGGCCGGTTGAATAGAGAAAATTACGTATTTATGGCCGGCTGAATAGACAAAATTACACAGTCATTTACCCTTGACCTTGGGCTCCTGGACAGCATGGGTAGGGTATAGAATAAAATATGGATGGTGATTAATAGGTATATGAAGTTTCAAGTTGATATTGCAAGCGGTCACAGATATAGCAATTTGAACATCAAACATAAAACTTTTAACAAAATCATACATTCATGACCGGCTGAATAGAAAAAGTTATGGACAATTGAAGAGACAAAATTACACATTTATGGCCGGCTGAATAGAAACAAATATTTATGGCCGACTGAAGAGACAAAATTACACATTTATGGGCGGCTGAATAGAAGAAAAATACACATTTATGGCCAGCTGAATCAAAAAAAAAAAAAAGATTTACGGCAGGCTAAATTGCACATATATGGCTGATGAAATAGACAAAATTACACATTTATGGCTAGCTAAAGTATACATCTATGGTTCACAAAATAAAATTTATGGCCAACGAAATTACACAATTATGGCTAGTTAAACTATACATTTATGGACGATAAAATAGACTCTTAAATGCTGAGAAATGAATATTGCAATTTTCTGTTTTTCATATTTATCAACGAAACTTGTCTTGGCAGCAAATAGAGAATGCTTTGTAGCGAACATAAAAAATAGCAGACAAAAAAACATTTAAGTGTTGTAAGGGTTAAGCTTGACTCACTTAATTAAATTTTGTCTTGAGAATATAATTGACTGAAATGTCAAGCCAATATCATTATTGATGATCTATTAGATCATCAATAATGATATTGGCTTGACATTTCAGTCAATTATAAGACTATATAACAAAATGTGTCCCATCCAAGCATGCCCCCCCCCGTGCCTACCTGCGGTGCGCCGTCTATCTCATCAATGACTAGACAGTTGGGTCTCGGATCTGCCCCCAATACAGCCTTCATCTGTGTCGCTGCTTCAATCTTCGTCTTGAACACATCCGCACCGCGATCATCACTGCAAACGGGTCAGTTTATTCATTTATCTAATGGTGCTTAATGGCCTATCAACAGGTCATTTTAGGTCGAGTTAACCGTGTCATCACTGGAAAAGGGTCAGATCCTTTCCATGCAAATGTGGAAAGGTAATACAACAATTGACATGTGTGTGTAAAGTAGTTTCTAAAAGTTCCAGATAAGCGGCATATTTATGCAAATATTAAATATTAAAAACGTTTAGGATTTGCAATAATGCGTTCAAAAATTACAATTTGAGGTATGCCACATCTCCTAGCTATATGTAGTGTACTATTGAAGTTTGTATACAAGAACTACAGAAAATATGCATATGAATATGGTAAAGTGACGGGCGTTTGAGTTGTTTACCCAACCGCTATACATTGTATATCGCTACCTTTGTGATTGGCAAGTATTATGATGTGTTTTCCATGCAGTTTTTAACATTTAGACACTATAGAGATGGGACCTTATTTTCAAATAAATTCTGAATGACGAGTGGGATGAAAAGTTTCTTCATACCCTACCATCTGTTTCACGAAACCTGCCCAAATTTTACGGCCATATAAACAATGCAAAACAATTATTATTTTCGATAATATTAAATTTTATCAAAATTTAAGAATGAACTTTCTTTTTATTTCATGAAATTTGGTCAAATATTGATCTTATTACGAAAAATGAGCTCTCTATGGGAATTTCAAAAGGGGAAAAAAGAGGTGGAGAACCTGGAGGAGTCAAAAAATGAAAACACTTGATTCCAAAATCCAGCTAGATAGCTTAGAAATGATCAAAGAAAACAAGTTTCATTTTGAAAATCGGTGCACTATTTATGAAATTAAAAAAAATTCCCCGTGTTAAATCCCCATAGACATCTTCTCTCTGTGAAGATGTCTATGGGGATTTAACATCGGGAAATTGTTTTTTCGTAATAAAATAAATATTTGACCAATTTCCCGAAATAAAAAGGCTCATTCTTAAATTTATATTATCGAAAAAAATATTGTTTTTGCATTGTTTATATAGAGGATATTCCATCGTAAATTTTGAATAGCGGAAAATAATACACGAGTGTGCGTCGGCTTCCGCGTAAGAAACGAGTGAGCGTAGCGAACGAGTTGCTTGCATGGACGCCGACGGACAAGAGTGTATTATTTCCACCGTCTGATCAGGATCTACATTCCATCAACAAAACCCCTGCTTCTAACAAGCTACAGGAGTTTGCTATTTGATTAGGAGCTACACTGATCACAAATCCCATTAGCCGCATTTCTCCAGTCACAGCCACATTTAAGTCAAATACGCAACTGCCAGGGCCCAGTTGCTCAAAGCCTCTGTTAGCTTAACAGACTGTTAAATCCTTAACAATGTTATAGAATTAACAGTCTGTTTTAAAAGCTAACAGAGGTTTTGAGCAACTGGGCCTAGACTAGCAACCCATCCCAAAATAACCACAATAACGTTACCTAGCATTCATCTCCACGACGTTATATCCTGCATGTCTCGCGATCACGTGTGCCAGAGTTGTCTTCCCCAAGCCTGGAGGCCCACAAAGTAGGGCCACCTACAATGAATAGGTGGCTGGAGAAATGGGGATATTTACGACAATCGTAGACCCAGATGAATCAGAGAATTATCAGGGGACTGTTTCACTAAACTTTGTACGACTAAAATGTTTGTAAGTGCAAAATTATAATAGTCTGTACATTTCACATTAACACTGTTTTGTTGTAAACAATTATTGGATTTACATTTATTGAGCATAGGCAGCATATGCAGCCTATGCTCAATAAATGTAAATCCATCAATTGAAATTTCCAGACGATCCTAAATTTGCAATTACGAACATTTTAGTCGTACAAAGATTAGTGAAACAGACCCCAGGCTACAGGAGTGAGCTAGCATATCAGAAGTTCCAAATAAAACAAGCAATGGCATCGCTAAATGAGTGAGTGAGTGAGTGAATAGGGTTTAACGTCCGCTTTTCTGACATAGAGGTACAAGCCTCAGGGAGTCTACACGCAGACGGGTCAACGGGGTCGAGTCCCATATCCACCTGTCCAAGGGGGGTAAATCCCAACTTCAGAACTCAATATTTACAATCAAAATATATATTCAGTCCTGAAATTAGAACAACCTGATCTGGTGCCAGGCCCTCGCCACACCAGCATCATTTATCCCATCCCCTAAAAGTAATAGGATTAGCGCTAATCTTACTTTTATATATGGGGCATAGCCCGACTCAACTCTCACATACAAGAAAGCCAAAAATGTACATGACGGCCAAATCCGGTATAGTGGGTTCCGGAAAGTATGAACCCAATCGTTAAGCCAGTTTAGTCGCCTTTTACGACAAGCAATGGCTACTGCAGCACTATTCTCAGGATCAGTTGATCCCGCCCCGGTGCCTACACGGGGCATCGCTAAATGAAGCTTATCCCCTCGCTGGCAGCCTTGATAATATAAAACAAGAGGGCCATGATGGCCCTAATTCGCTCACATGAACTCCATGAACACCAGAGGAGAACGGGACATTGAGTTCATATGTGTTTTAAAAAAATTGTGCTATTTTTAGAAGGCGGTCATCTTGGATTAAGCGATAACTCATCATCCGATTCAGTCAAATATTGCACCAGAGCAATCGCCTCATCGATACCTTCAATTTGATATATGACATGAGCATATTCGGTCAAAAATAAAATTTGACCCAAATTTGACCCCACGGGCCACGCCCATTTTTGACCCCGGGGTCACCATTTTAACACCTTTGAAAGAGCATTCTACATCGGTCATTCCTACCAAATTTCGTCGAAATCCGGCTGGCGGTTCATGAGAAAAAGATTTTTTAAGAATTTCTGCTATTTTTAGACGGCAGCCATCATGGATTAGCGACGACCTCCATTTTAACAACTAAAAAGGCTTCACCCATGGACCATAACTGTGAAGTTTGGCCACCATGGGCCAAGCGGTTCGTGTGAAGAAGAATTTTGAAATCTCTAATAAAAGAACGACCGTTTGACCTTTTGGTGGCCATCTTGGATGACATGACCATCCAATTTCGAAAAGAAATGTACCAGAGCGATCGCTTCTCTGATACCTTGGACTTGATATAGACATGACCATATTCGGTCAAAAATAAAATTTGACCCCACGGGCCACGCTAATTTTTGACCCCGGGGTCACCATTTTAACAACTTTGAAAGAGCATTGTATATCGATCATTCCTACCAAGTTTCGTCGAAATCCGGCTGGCGGTTCATGAGAAGAAGATTTTTTTAAGAATGTGTGCTATTTTTAGACGGCGGCCATCTTGGATTAGTGACGACCTCCGTTTTAACAAATCTGAAAACATGGACCATAACTGTGAAGATTGGCCACCATGGGCCAAGTGGTTCGTGTGAAGAAGAATTTTGAAATCTCTAATAAAAGAACGACCTTTTGACCTTTCGGCGGCGATCATGGATTGACCATCCAATGTCGACAAAAAATGTACCAGAGCAATCGCCTCTTTGATACCTTCAATTCGAATTAGACATGACCATATTCGGTCAAAAATAAAATTTGACCCCACGGGCCACGCCCATTTTTGACCCCGGGGTCACCATTTTAACAACTTTGAAAGAGCATTGTACATCGATCATTCCTACCAAGTTTCGTCGAAAGCCAGCTGGCGGTTCATCAGAAGGTTTTTTTAGGAATTTATGCTTTTTTTAAATGACGGCCATCTTGGATTAGCGATGACCTCCATTTTAACAAATCTGAAAAGGCTTCACCCATGGACCATAACATTTATGTTTGGCTACCATGGGCCAAGCGGTTCATGTGAAGAAGAATTTTGAAATCTCTAATAAAAGAACGACCTTTTGACCTTTCGCCGACCATCTTGGATGACATAACTATCCGATTTCGACAAAAAATGCACCAGAGTGATCGTTGATACCTTCGATTTGATATATAACATGACCATATTCAGTCAAAAATAAAATTTGACCCCACGGGCCATGCCCATTTTGACCCCGGGGTCACCATTTTAACAACTTTGAAAGAGCATTGTACATCGATCATTCCTACCAAGTTTTGTCGAAATCCGGTTGGCGGTTCTTGAGAATTTTTTTTAAGAATTGCTATTTTTAGACGGCGGCCATCTTGGATTATGTAATGACATCATATTAACAATTTTGTAATCCACCTACCTAAGGACCATGACCATGACGTTTGGTGACTATAGGCCCAATGGTTACCGAGGAGAAGACATCTGAAAATGTTCATGGACGGACGGACGGACACATTGCGGTAACAATAGCTAGGTGAGCTAATAACAAGAGTGTCATAAGTCACAAAAGACGCCCCTCGAAGATGAATGAGCCAGACAGAGAAGATGCAGAAATGTGAAGCTGTCACCAAGGCAAGACACATTAATGTACAGTTGAAAATCTGTAGTATTATTTCTTCCTCTTGTTGTGATAAACAGGTATACTAATTTGAGTAGAGATGTGTAAAGTAGAAATAATATAGAATTGGATACAAAAATGTAGAAAAAAGTTAAAAATGTGATATTTTTGTTAAAAAATATTTTTTTCGGCATAAAAACAGCAAGGTGCACATCTTTAATATGTGTAGAAGATGTGTGTATAGTTTCAGATCGATTGACTGAAAGGTTTGAGAGGAGTAGTGTACACAAACGCTGTACCAAATATATTTTGTATACAAAAATGTAGAAAAAAAATGAGGAGTTGTGTACACAAACTATGCAGTTTTTCTGTCAGTCGTCCGCCCGCCCCACAGTAAAACATAATACGTACCATTTTTTTTAAAAACGGTTGTATAAAAAGTAAAACAAGAGTGCCGTAAGTCACAAAATACGCCCGTCGAAGATGCAGAAATGTGAAGCTGTCACCAAGGCAAGAAACATTAATGAGAATTTGAAAAGCTATAGCATTATTTCTTCCTCTTGTTGTGATAAACAGGTATACTAATTTAGGTAGAGATGTGTATAGTAGAACTTACATAGAAAAATTTAGAAAAAATGGCTAGAAAAAATGGCCGTGTTAAAAAGGTGATATTTTTATAAAAAAAAACACATTTTGGCATAAATACACCAATGTGCACATCTAAAATATGTGTGGAAGACGTGTGTATAGTTTCATCTCGAATGATGGAACTGTTTCAGAGGAGTTGTGTACACAAACTATGTACCCTATATAGACGTGTATACAAATTTTAAAAAAAAATGACTAGTTAGAAAGGTGATATTTTCGTTAAAAAATATTTTTTCCGCATAAAAACACCAAGGTGCACATCTTCACAGTCACAAATCTAGTCGTGGAGAACACTGAATATAGACCAATTACCGTAATAACTCTTTACCGGACACACTTTATTCTGGAAAACACATACAAATGTATGGTTTCCCACAACAAAGAGTGTCACAATCTTTATGGTTACTGTCTGTTTCACGAAAGCTGCCCAATTTTTACGCTATATAAACAATGCAAAGAAAATATTGTTTTCGATAATATTACATTAAAAGAAAATTTAAGAATGAGTTCTTTTTATTTCGTGAAATTTGGTCCAATATTGACTTTATTACGAAAATACAATTTCCCTATGTTAAATCCCTATAGACATCTTCACAGAGTGACACAGAGTGAAGATGTCTATGGGGATTTAACATGGGGAAATATTTCTAATTTCAGAAATAGTGGACTGAGTTTCAAAATTTAAATTTTGTTTTCTTAGTTAAATCTAGCCAGGTTTCGGAAGCAATTTCCAAATGTTTTTTGTCTGCTCCCTCAGATACCTCCTTTTTTCAATGTTAAATTCCCCATAGAGAAATAAATTTTTCGTAATAACATCAATATTTGCCCAAATTTCACGAAGAAAAAAAAAAGGCTCATTTTAAAATTTGATAAAATTTAATATTATCAAAAACAAATACAAATACGACTACATTTGTGGCTGTGACTGGAGAAATGGGGCTCATGGTAGTGGCCAATGTATAACTTTATAGGGGTGTCCCCACAACAAATGGTGTCCAAATATTTAGGGTTATTACAGTAATTAGACGAAGGCTATATCCAGTATTCTCCACGACTACATTTGTGGCTGTCACTGGAGAAATCGGGCTGATGGTAGTGGCCAATGTAGCTCAGGGGTTTCCCAAAACAAATGGTATCCAAATATTTAGGGTTACCCTTTGAATGGGTCGTTTGTGGGTATCGAGTTCGTCTAGAATATCAGTTGGTGGTTTCTTCTTAAACTTTGTGTTGTGATCTTCTTTCTTGGTCTCCTTCTTCTTCATGGGTAGCTCCTTGTTGAACACGACATAGTCCCAGAGTTTCAGCCAGTGTAGTAACATTCGGTTTGTGCTCTGGAATCAAATGTGGATGTGACTGGAGAAATGGGGCTCGATTTGTGCTCTGTGGCCGATTTCACCAAAATTGCTAAGCATACTTATCTAGCAAAGTGTACTTTCAGGAAGTAATAATTTATTTTTCCCGAAATGGATTATTCATATAGAACTAACGACTGCATATATTTGATGACTTAAGTATGCAGAATTATTATACTGAATTTATTACATTATCACAGCCAAAATGGGTAAATTCAGTATAATAAAAATTAATAAATTTATCCGTAAATTGAAATTTTCTCCCTCAAAGTGTACTGAGCAAGTTAAGTATACTTTAATAGCAATTTTAGTGAAATCGGCTACAGGAATAAAATACATCTCGTCGTGGCAATGGCTGTGAAACAGACAACGTTGGAAAACGTTTGGGTGCATATATGGGGCTACAACTATACATGTACATTGTATTTGTTTTCATTGGATAATGATAATTAATATTTAACTACAGTGCAGTCTCCGTTTTTGTTCCACCGTAGACAACACTTGCAAACTCAACTCGAACGCAACGGTTTGCTGTAGCGTTGTATACGTTGTTCAAACGTATATACGGTTCGTACACGTGTAATACACATTGTCAAACCGTTTAGTTTAAAAGCGTTGTATACGTTGTTTAAACGTATAATACGGTTCGTACACCTGTAATACACATTGTCAAACCGTTTAGTTTAAAAGCGTTGTATACGTTGTTTAAACGTATAATACGGTTCGTAAACGTGTAATACACATTGTCAAACCGTTTAGTTTTAAAGCGTGTAATATGTTTATCTTCAAGGCGTATAACACGCTTTGGCGTACACATATGTAGCGAGGTGAACGAGTTGAAACGTGTACAACGCTTTACCTGGAAGCGTGTAGCTATATGAAAGCTTTGAAACGTGTACAACGGTTACACGTTTTAACGCAAATACCTGTTCGGCCCTGATCGCTTCGAGGCGTCCTTGTTTCGTCCCTTTTAAAATATCACGAATACATACCCTCAGGTCGAGTTCAAAGTACATCAGCGGTGTGATTTAGCACTTCAATTGATCCCTAATCCCTGATGCCTAATGAGTCACGCTTTTAACACGACAGATGTACCTTGTCGTTTATCAAAATGTTTGCGCGAATTGTAGATCACGTGAGCCGCTCATCAGGATCTGCGGCATTCCTATGTACATATACACAAAAATGACCCCTAATACAGCGTAATGTAACAGTTCCTAACTTAATATGGAATAGCCCGGGCCGATAGTCCATGTCAGTTACTTGGGGTTAAATATTACGAACACAGATAAACACAGTGCATGGTTTCTTTATTTTATTTTAATTTTCATCATCAGAGATGGCGAGTCTAGGAACTCTCGTATCTTTACGCTGAAGCCAGTCTATTTCAGTCACTAATCCGCTATACACCTGTCCCACGCGTGTGTTAAGATTAATCGATATTTGGAGAAACTGAATACACAGCGAGCTGCACACTGGTTTTAACACGATATGGCCCGCGGATATGTGTCATAAATTACTTGGTGGTCAAAACCGGTAAATTTACAAGGTTTATAGCGAAATAGCAGCCGACTGGCAATTTTTCTCGGACCGATTTTTAAGACTAGTTTTCAAATCTCAATCGGTCTGAGAGTTCACAAATCGTCCAGAACCGGATAAAACTGAAAATGTTAGAAGCCCTGCAGTGAGTCTAGAAGTATATATACACACACGAAGAACGATCTGAGCATGCGCATTCTACGCGATATACGGTTGGCATACCAAAACGTGTAATGCGTTAAAACCCGTGGAAACGTGTTATACGTATAACACGGTTTCATCTGTACGGTGCTGTGTACATGTAGATGCGTGTAACCGTTCGTCAAAGAAAGCGTTAAATCGTTTAAACGGTTTACCTTAGCGTTGTATACGTTTACAACCATTGTATACGTTTACAACCGTTGTACACGGATTATTACGCTTTTGAAACTCAATGCGTTGTTTACAACCGTTGTATACGTTTACAACCGTTGTACACGGATTACACGCTTTTGAAACTCAATGCGTTGAACACGGTTTGTTCGACTTTCGCGTATGCGCAAGAGTGGGGAAACGCAAACGCATGGCCGAAAACGTTTTATACAAGTAGACCGGACACATGGTTTGAAACGCAACTAACGGAAACTCCACGGATACGCAACGCACAACACTTTGTACACGTATAAACCCGGAACATTTTGACAGAAACAACTGTAGAAATGTGGCCTGTCGGCACACGAATGCACATGAATGCCCCCGCTGGAAACCAAAGAAAATGAGGCATATTTGATTATAAGCCATTTACCCGAGCGTTAAGGTTTCGAACGTACCAAGTCTGTGACCTTGACCCTGGGCTTAGCAGGGGCGGGACGAATGTGGATTTGTCACAGGGTGGCAGAGGACCATTGGAGCAATGCATGTGTGAAATGTGAAGCAGATCCGAGCAAGGAAACAGAAATGATAAGCCATTTACCCGAGAGTTAAGGTTTCGGGACGTACGGACGGATGGACGTACAGATGCCAGTAACACTATATGCCCCCCTCACCATTCGGAGGCGGGGGCATAAACATACATGTTCCTGTTACATTACCATTTATTGATGTCTTACATATCAGAGCAGAATTCATGTAAAGCTCTCCAATCTTGTTTTCTAATCCTGTTTCAGCTTTAACTTTTATGCACTGTGAAACGTGTATTATCCCATCAACACAGTGCGTATGTGCCATCACTGGACACAACTTGTGATCAAATATTGAAATCACTGAGGGGGGTTCATAAGTTATTAAGAAATGAAAGGAGTTACTGACGTATATATGCACACATACATGGACTAACGGGGAAAAACAAAACTTTCAGCACATTGCTTTACAAACAAGGTGAACATATGTCCTCTGTGACCTTGACCTTGGGTGGTCCGACGTCATAAAACAAAGCACCGTCTGTAGACACACATTGTGGCCAAATATTATCTAAATCGGTGAATCAGTTCATAAGTTATTGAAAAACGAAAGGTGTTACTAACGTACATCATACGTGCGTACATATATGAACTAACGCTACATCCCCTCTTGCCCATCAGCGAGAGGATAATGAACCACAACTCACCTCATCAGAGAGCAGGTCTGTGTATCTGTGTGGGGCGTATTTATCCACCCAGAGGAGCCGTTGTACCTCCGTGGGGTCGCTGTGTTGGGGGTGGGGCTCCTGGTCTACATCCTCCTCATCCACAAACCCTGCATCTTCATCGTCCAGCTGTCTGTGTGGACAAGATGGCGACTTGCGCATATAGAACTTATTGAGCACATACTGATATTCAAAATCATGTTTGAGCAGCTCAGTCCCGGCCTATCAAACTGCCTGATTTCGAGTATGAAGTATGAACTTCCTACTACCAATTGGAGAATATGAATAAAATGTTTTACTTTTTGTGGAAATACTCTGTTCTCATGCTCGAAATAAGGAAGCAGATTGGTTGAGGCTGGGCTGTGCTCAGTCTATGCAAATCAAACTGATCTCCAGTATGAAGATGGAGAACACAGGGATTCCGCTGGCGATCGCCACTTTCACAATTGGCGATCAAAATAAACAATCATTTTTTTTTTCTCGAAAATTGTAATTTTTTATCGCCAATTGTTTATTTTTATCCTATTTTATTAAATGGTTATTCCCTTTTTTTTTTTCTTTTTTTTTTTTGAAGTGGCGATTTTTTTATTTTGCCCAGCGGAATCCCTGAGAACAAGCATAAAATGTTTACTTTCTGAGCATGTATTCTGTTCTCATGCTCAAATTATTGAAGTTTGATGGGTGAGGCTGGGTTGTGCTCGGTCTATACCAATCAAACTGCGTGATATTGAGTATAAAGTTGGACAACGTGCATAAATGTTTTACTTTCAGAGCACGTACTCTGTTTTCATGCCTGAAATTAGGAAATTTGATGGGTCGAAAGAACCTGAACGGAATGTTTTCTAAGCATGGGCCTTATAGAACTTCTGAACATGTACTCTATCCTCAAGCTCAAAATCAGACAGTTTAATTGCTTTTGAATATGATTTTGGAAAACATGCTCCGAATTGTATGCATGGACCCAGAAATCAGGGACTGCTGGCTTGCAAAAAGGGGCCTTACATCAGTCCGTGTACACAAGATCAGGACTTGCGCTGATCAACCTTTCTAAGTATGTGCTCTGACCATTAGCTTGAAAATAGAAGTTTCTATATTCGAGGCCGAATGGAGAACATTGACCTTAAGAGGATGAAGCTCACATTCAATAGGGCATTTCGCATGGACGATGGTTGATAAGAATGTAAGCGTGACATATCGCGTAGATCGGATAGACAGAGTTATCGCACCGAAACATACAAGAGCAAAATCAAGAAACGCGCAATAAAAACAATCTATTTTTAGACGATCACCTTCAAGAGACAAAACCCACGTTAAATGGTGTTCTTCCCAGTATGGAGTGTTGATATGAATTTCAATTTGTATTTGAAATATCGTGACTATAACACCCGTTATCTTGATAGCGTTCCTCCCATGGTTGATATGAATGTACATGTGAAATATCTCATTGAGATCGCATAATAACAGGCATGAGAATGGACGTCGCTGAAAAATCTGAGAATCCCCTAAAACCCCCGCACTCCACTTGTAAAAGTTTGATCGTAGCAGATTGATTGTAAATCATTTTGAAAACGCAAATGATGACAAAATCATCTGAAATCAGCTGATCTGCTGAAGGTTCTCATGCCTGTAATAAGATTGTGGTAAATACAAATGTATCTCTACTGATTGAATGTGACTAAACCATGCATGGCTGTGACTGGAGAATTGGTGTTTATGGTTGTGTGATCAGTGTAGCCCCAGATCAGCCTGTGCGCATCCGCGCAGTCTGATCAGGGTCTGCACTGCTCGCTATTACATAATTGAAATACCTTCTAACAAGCAATATAGATCATTACTAGGCTATATGAGCGTGCTATCTGATCAGATGCGACATTGGCCACAAATGTAACTGGAAAATTGTTTGTAAAAGAAAATGCCACCGTTGTTGAGCATTCATGTATAGAACAGCAATCACTGAGTGAGTGATTGGAGAAAAAATTATTGTCAGAGTTGAAAAAGGGGCATAACTGCAGATGGATCGGTGGGACAGGGAAATTTTATGTCACGCACTCCTGCACTTGATCGTTGGAATGAAGAGAATCAGCCAAAAAACTGTAGAAGAAGTTCGCCGGATAAAGGAAAACAAAAATATTTTGAGTCGGAAAAAGGGGCATAACTACGGAAGGAATGGTGGGACAGCAAAAATGTTTACGCTACGCACCCTTGCATGTGATGATGTATGAAGAGAATCGGCCATAACTGTAGAAATAGTTCAAGGGGATCAGTCAAAGACCCCAGTTTGTGGAATGTAATGGCTGTAACTAGATATTTATCTTCAACAATCGTACGTAAGTACGCAAATTTCGATTGTGAAATCTAAAATGGATGCCACTTAGCGTTTAACAGAAACTAATTCCTTGATAAAGGCCTTGTGCCGAAACGTCTGAAAAGTGGGTTCCTGGTTTTTGCAGAATTGTTGAACATAATTATTGTAGTATTGCGGAAAGATTTGTAACTAGATAGCCGCGGCCCGCACGTCAAACCCGCCGAGGCTTCGATAGTATACCGCCAAACTTTAACCAAAAACTTTAAACCAGACGCACGTACATATATATGCCAATGTGCCGACTATATCCTGCTGTCCACAAGCGGGCGCGACAAAAATTGAGCGAGGTAGTCCGACGACATACGGTAAATCTTGGTATGATCTTTCAACGGCACTTACCTGTGGACTGCCTCACTTAACGTCTCAGACTCTGCTAGTAGCATGCTTCGTCTCTGGAAACAATCAGGTGGCACGGTGCTCTCATAAAGAAAGTTTATTTCATATTGTTTGCATAACACACTACATATACATGGATGTGACTGGAGAAATGGGGCTTATGGCATTTGTGAATGACCAGCGCAGCTTCTTATCAAACAGCAGACTATTGTAGCCTGATAATGATTTAGAGTGCTTGTTAGAAAGACAGGTACTTTTTGTTGATGTAATGGCGAACAGTGCAGATCCTGATCAGACTGTGCGGATGCGTCTGATCTGGATCTGCACTGGTGGCAAAATCCATAAGCCCCCTTTCTCCAGGCAGTCACATATAAGTAACATAATACTCTACAGAATCATAAGGTTCCGATAATTTTGATCGCATGACGGACCGCTGATAACAGTGGCATTCAAGAGTTTGCAGCAATTGACAAATCTCGTCCGTGATTTCGCCAGTCACATCAGGGACTCATCCTTTTGCTGATGACAGTGACTGAATGGCGAACAGTCTAGGCCCTGATCAGACTACACTACAAAATGTGTAGCATATGGGGAAAAAATCATATGAATTGCATATGTAACATATGAATTACATATTAATTTTTTTTCATATGCAAATTATTCATATGAAAAGTCTTCATATGAACATCATATGAATTTCATATTGGCTCTTTCCATATGAACATCATATGAAATGTTTTCATATGAATTGTATACGTGGCACATTTTGTTGTGTATGTAAATGTGAAGGCTGATCTGGGGCCGGCCTATGTTGGACAGACATTTTCTACCTTGGGGCATTGGGGCAATTTGTAAAACTAAAATATTGTAATTGTTACATTAATTTAGTTTTAATATTGTAATATTTTTTATTTACAGACAGCAATGTTAAGTCCTTTTTTTGCTAACCTTTTTTGCTAACCAGGTATGACTTGCAAATGCAATGCAATATTATATTTCAATTATCTGTGACAGAGACAACTAATGGAACACATCCATATGTGGACATGACAAAAATGGTTCAAATGTTTGTGCAGATCAATATGTGCAGGGCCTAAATTGTACACTCTTTATAAAGAGATGTTTTCAATATTTGACACAAACAATTTCTCCCAAGTTGACAAAGTGTGCTACATGACAAGGAGCTACACTGGTCAAAATCTTAATTCAGCAATATGTGGCACAGTGGGTCATACACATGTGATTTTGTACCTACAGACAACTGCATTAGGTTCATTAAATACGTTTACAAAATTTACAATATTTTTCATAAATAAAGTCAAAAGTTGACAAAATTGTCAGAGTACATGCGGAATATAATTCCGCATGTACTCTGAAAACTTTGTCAACTTTTGACGTCATTTACGGAATATATTGTAAATTTTGTAAACGTATTTCAAGAAATTAAGCAGATGTCCGAAGGTACAAAATCACATGGCATATCTCATATATGACTGGAGAAATTGGACTCATGGCATTATGACAAGTGTAAACCCAGATCAGTCATTGCATCCAGTTATAATTTGCACTGTTTTGACATTCTGTCAGTGAAACATGCCACGCTCCTAACACATTGTAGATAAGTATGAGGATGCAGGACAGTACTGGCACTAAATACACTGGCTACACTTTCATAAGACACATGGCTACAATCACAGATCAGGAGCTACACTGGCTACAAATTGCCACACAGTCAATGAACCACCTTAGTCCGGCAGCCGGGAGCTTAACCTTGTTTTGAATACCATAGTTTTTTTTATTGCATATTTTGGTAGTATAGACCTTCTAGTTTTAGAATCCGACTGATGACACTTTGTCATCCTTGAGGCATTTTTTATATTAGCATGAATCCAAGATGGCTGCCAAATATGGTTATTATACCTATTATCGTGCCTAACTTTCAAAATAAATAACGGGCTTGACACACTTAGTAATATATTGTGAATATATTATGATACAAAGCCATGCTTATTTATCTTTTATAAATCCAACATGGCCGCCAAAATTAAATTTTTAGTCACCGAATAAAAAAATACTGAAATATTGAAGTAACTAGGAGCTTCAGAATCTCAATTCAATGGTTATAATTAAATGATTGAATAATTGAATACTTTTCAATACTTTAATAATTTGCAAGCTGTATAATAAATCCAAAATGGCCGCCAAGCATGTCCTTGTTGGCAATACGCGGTGCTTGTGTACAATAATTCAGAATATTCGGGCATTTGTGTGCCATACAATATCAGCACATTTATCACAATCAAATCTAGTTTTCATCTGCACTATAATGTAATGATAGTGTAGCGACTGGAAATATATACCAGCTTACGACTGTTATATCGTAAAATAATATTGCAAACATATAAATGTTTTTCTTGAATGCATATATGTATTCAGTGACATTATTGCACGTCGCCTCCTGTCACAGATCCAGTGCTACTATTGTAACATGTGGTCGCGCGGCATACACAAAATACAGTGCATGAAAGTTTTGACTTACTGCAACAGCATTTCATTGTGTGTCTGTACTGCAAGAACATTTGATGAGTTGCAATATATCTGTGGGGGCTACGGCTACATTACTCGGTACAACCCACCCACGGCAGTGTTTTCATATTTCTTCCATCCATATTGTGTTGGATCTAGATTTACCGGCTGAAGCACCAATGCTTGTTTCCACACATACATCTGCAGATGTGCCCTTCTTACATTCTCCGCAAACGCTTCTGTAGTGGGAGGTAGGGCGCTAAGTTTTGGCGTGGATCCTGTTCCAGTCCCGGTTCTTACGGCCCATGCGTTCAACCTAGCTCTGTATTAAGATTAAGCTGATGCAATCTACTAGCCTCTTTCCCAGTCCGTATATGACGAGTGACAGACTCTGTACTGTACTTATGATATCTGTCAAACATAAGATATACATCACGGTTTGCCAACAGTTTACTTACATGCTGCTTGAAACTATCAACACAATCCTTGAATTTCCCATTTGCTGGCCATTGTGGTTTCCATAATGAGGCACAGCCGTCAATCACCGTGTATGAACTGTTGCTGGCAGCAGTGCGGCTTGACATTTCTACTTGCAGGAGATTCTTCACACTTGATTTTGATGTCGTAATTCTAAGGTCTCCAGCATCTGTGAACATCGATGTGGCATAGGACAGCACAGATTCCAAATCTACTTCCCTTGAGTGAGTGAGTGAGTGAGTGAATAGGGTTTAACGTCCGCTTTTCTGACATAGAGGTACAAGCCTCAGGGAGTCTACACGCAGACGGGTCAACGGGGTCGTGTCCCGTATCCACCTGTCCGAGGGGGGTAAATCCCAACTTCAGAACTCAAAATTTACAATCAAAATATATATTCAGTCCTGAAATTAGAACAACATGATCTGGTGCCAGGCCCTCGCCACTACTTCCCTTGAACTTGCTTGGAGACCCATGATCCTCTGATATATGATGTTAGTGTCAATAACATTAGTTTCCCCTACTTTGATGTGCTTCCTTGTTACCGACATAGTTTCAACTTTCTTCGAGATTGCTTCCTGAAATACTTTTGGCCAATTTCGCTTGAAATCATCCATCTGCTGCCTACCAATGGATACTGTATCATGTACATTCACCGACGATGGTGCTATACAACCGCTAACAATATTCACAACAAGAGCTGTAGGAGAACAGCATAGCTCGACTACGAGGGTTGTCGATGTACACATAGCTTGACAAAGAAGGTGGCTGCGGCCTGCATAAAAACCTTAACCAAGGTTGACTAAAAAACTTAACCAAGGAAAATTAAAGTTAAGTAAGTAATTCAAGGTTAAATGTAGGTCAATGACAGATATAGGTCAGGGGTTATTGATGTACATCACTAGGAGATGAAGTTTTCCAAGTATGGTTGCTGTAGGCCCAGGAGTATTCCATATACAAGCTTGACTAAAAACCTTAACAAAGGGGAAATAACTAAGTAATCCAAGGATAAAAGTAGGTCAAGGTCAAATATAGGTCAGGTATTATTGAGGTACATCACTAGGAGATGAAGTTGTCCAAGTATGGTTGATGTAGGCCCAGGAGTATTCCATATACAAGCTTGACTATAGTACCAAGTAATTCAAGGTTAAATGTAGGTGAAGGTAAAATATAGGTCAGGGGTTATTGATGTACAGTGCAGTCTCCGTTTTTGTTCCACCGTAGACAACACTTGCAAACTCAACGCGAACGCAACGCGAACGCAACGCGAACGCAACGGTTTGCTGTAGCGTTGTATACGTTGTTTAAACGTATAATACGGTTCTTACACGTGTAATACACATTGTCAAACCGTTTAGTTTAAAAGCGTTGTATACGTTGTTTAAACATATAATACGGTTCGTACACGTGTAATACACATTATCAAACCGTTTAGTTTTAAAGCGTGTAATACGTTTAGCTTCAAGGCGTATAACACGCTTTGGCGTATACATATGTAGCGAGGTGAAAGAGTTGAAACGTGTACAACGCTTTACCTGGAAGCTTGTAGCTATATGAAAGCGTTGAAACGTGTACAACGGTTACACGTTTTAACGCAAATACCTGTTCGGCCCCGATCGCTTCGAGGCGTCCTTGTTTCGTCCCTTTTAAAATATCGCGAATACATAGTATTACCCTCAGATCGAGTTCAAAGTACATCGGCGGTGTGATTTAGCACTTCAATTGATCCCTAATCCCTGATGCCTAATGAGTCACGATTTTAACACGACAGATGTACCTTGTCGTTTATCTCAAATGTTTGCGAATTGTAGATAACGTGAGCCAGCTCATCAGGATCTGCGGCATTCCTATGTACATTTTATATACACAAAAATGACCCCTAATACAGCGTAATGTAACAGTTCCTAACTTAATATGGAATAGCCCGGGCCGATAGTCCGTGTCAGTTACTTGGGGTTAAATATTACGAACACAGATAAACACAGTGCATGCATGGTTTCTTTATTTTATTTTAACATCATCAGAAATGGCGAGTCAAGGAACTCTCGTATCTTTACGCTGAAGCCAGTCTATTTCAGTCACTAATCCGCTATACACCTGTCCCACGCGTGTGTTAAGATTAATCGATATTTGGAGAAACTGAATACACAGCGAGCTGCACACTGGTTTAACACGGATATGGCCCGCGGATATGTGTTATAAATTACTTGGTGGTCAAAACCGGTAAATTTACAAGGTTTATAGCGAAATAGCAGCCGACTGGAAATTTTTCTCGGACCGATTTTTAAGAGTAGTTTTCAAATCTCAATCGGTCTGAGAGTTCAAAAATCGGTCCAGAACCGGAAAACTGAAAATTTTAGAAGCCCTGCAATGAGTCTAGAAGTATATATACACACACGAAGAACGATCTGAGCATGCGCATTCTACGCGATACACGGTTGGCATACCAAAACGTGTAATGCGTTAAAACCCGTGGAAACGTGTTATACGTATAACACGGTTTCATCTGTACGGTGCTGTGTACATGTAGAAGCGTGTAACCGTTCGTCAAAGAAAGCGTTAAATCGTTTAAACGGTTTACCTTAGCGTTGTATACGTTTACAACCGTTGTATACGTTTACAACCGTTGTACACGGATTACACGCTTTTGAAACTCAATGCGTTGAACACGGTTTGTTTGACTTTCGCGCATGCGCAAGAGTGGGGAAACGCAACGCATGGCCGAAAACGTTTTACACGTAGACGACACACGGTTTGAAACGCAGCTAACGGAAACTCCACGGATACGCAACGCACAACACTTTGTACACGTATAAACCCGGAACATTTTGACAGAAACAACTGTACATCCCTATGAGAAAAAGTTATCCAAGTATGGTGTCTGTATGCACAATAGTATTGCATATACAAGCTTGACTAAAAACCTTAACCAAGGTTGACTAAAAACCTTAACCAAGAGGGATTAACTAATTAATTCAAGGTTAAATGTAGGTCAATGTGAAATATAGGTCAGGGGTTGTTGATGTACATCACTAGGAGATGAAGTTGTCCAAGTATGGTTGGTGTAGGGCCAGGAGTATTCCATCTACAAGGTTGACTAAAAACCTTAACCAAAGAGAATTAACCAAGTAATTGAAGAGGAAATGTAGGTGAAGGTCAAATATAGATCAGGGGTTATTGATGTACATCCCTATGAGAAAAGGTTGTCCAAGTATGGTGTCTGTATGCACAATAGTATTCCATGTACAAGCTTGAGTAAAAACCTTAACGAAGGTTGACTAAAAACCTTAACCAAGGTAACTTAAGTAAGTAATTGAAGAGGAAATATAGGTCAAGGTGAAATATATATCAGGGGTTGTTGATGTACATCACTAGGAGATGAAGTTGTCCAAGTATGGTGGGTGTAGGGCCAGGAGTATTCCATATTCAAGCTTGACTAAAAACCTTAACCAAGGAGAATTAACTAAGTAATTGAAGAGGAAATGTAGGTCAAGGTAAAATATAGATCAGGGGTTATTGATGTACATCCCTATGAGAAAAGGTTATCCAAGTATGGTGTCTGTATGCACAATAGTATTCCATGTACAAGCTTGACTAAAAACCTTAACCAAGGTTGACTAAAAACCTTAACCAAGGGGAATTAAGTAGGTAATTCAATGTTAAATGTAGGTCAAGGTCAAATATAGGTCAGGGGTTGTTGATGTACATCACTAGGAGATAAAGTTGTCCAAGTATGGTTGGTGTAGGGCCAGGAGTATTCCATCTACAAGGTTGACTAAAAACCTTAACCAAGGGGAATTAACTAAGTAATTCAAGAGGAAATGTAGGTCAAGGTCAAATATAGATCAGGGGTTATTGATGTACATCACTATGAGAAAAGGTTGTCCAAGTATGGTGTATGTATGCACAATAGTATTCCATGTAGAAAGCTTGACTAAAAACCTTAACCAAGGTTGACTAAAAACCATAACCAATGGGAATTAACTAAGTAATTCAAGGTTAAATGTAGGTCAAAGTCAAATATAGGTCAGGGTTGTTGATGTACATCACTAGGAGATAAAGTTGTCCAAGTATGGTTGGTGTAGGGCCAGGAGTATTCCATCTACAAGCTTGACTAAAAACCTTAACGAAAGAGAATTAACTAAGTAATTGAAGAGGAAATGTAGGTCAAGGTCAAATGTAGGTCAAGGTCAAATATAGATCAAGGGTTATTGATGTACATCCCTAGGAGATGAAGTTGTCCAAGTATGGTGGGTGTAGGGCCAGGAGTATTCCATATACAAGCTTGACTAAAAACCTTAACCAAGGAGAATTAACTAAGTAATTGAAGAGGAAATGTAGGTGAAGGTCAAATATAGATCAGGGGTTATTGCTGTACATCCCTATGAGAAAAGGTTGTCCAAGTATGGTGTCTGTATGCACAATAGTATTCCATGTACAAGCTTGACTAAAAACCTTAACCAAGGTTGACTAAAAACCTTAACCAAGGGGAATTAACCAGGTAATTCAAGGTTAAATGTAGGTCAAGGTAAAATATAGGTCAGGGGTTGTTGATGTACATCACTAGGAGATAAAGTTGTCCAAGTATGGTTGGTGTAGGGCCAGGAGTATTCCATATACAAGGTTGACTAAAAACCTTAACCAAAGATAATTAACTAAGTAATTCAAGAGGAAATGTAGGTCAAGGTCAAATATAGATCAGGGGTTACTGATGTACATCCCTAGGAGATGAAGTTGTCCAAGTATGGTGGGTGTAGGGCCAGGAGTGTTCCATATACAAGCTTGACTAAAAACCTTAACCAAGGGTAATTAACTAAGTAATTGAAGAGGAAATGTAGGTCAAGGTCAAATATAGACCAGGGGTTATTGATGTACATCCCTATGAGAAAAGGTTGTCCAAGTATGGTGTCTGTATGCACAATAGTATTCCATGTACAAGCTTGACTAAAAACCTTAACCAAGGTTGACTAAAAACCTTAACCAAGGGGAATTAACTAAGTAATTCAAGAGGAAATGTAGGTCAAGATCAAATATAGATCAGGGGTTATTGATGTACATCACTAGGAGATGAAGTTGTCCAAGTATGGTGGGTGTAGAGCCAGTAGTATTCCATCTACAAGGTTGACTAAAAACCTTAACCAAGGCAGGGGGTGACGCCGACGCCGACACCGACGCCGACGCCGGGGCGACAACATAAGCTTATTCTTCAAATAGTCGAGCTAAAAATGTCTGGATGCCCTTCTGGGCTGAGTGAATCAATACAGAGTTCCAATTTCTTTCGTAGTCCCATCCTGTCCTGTCCATCTGCCGCAATTCGTGCATTCATTTCCTCCTTGTGAAGACCTTGCTTCCTGTGTGAGATATTCTCATCACCCTTATGAGCAATATCGCCGACAATTTGACTGCATGCGTGGAGGCTCAAAGCCCATGTTTTAAGGGTCTGTGGCTTTAACGTTATGCCAATAATACCTCCTTTGCCATGCCCATACCTCATGAAAGTGGTCTCAATAAACATATCGCTCCAAATTCCATTCCAGGAGCCTTCAATATGCCGCATGACGTGTTCGCCAACCATGAAATGGCCCAACGTTGTCCGCTACACGATACAGCTGTTGATCACATATGAATACTGTATACTCCTGGCCAGTCTGTTCCGTGATTCTCTGAGCCTCTACCAACGCAATCATCATTGTATCCGGTTCAGCAGGCGGCATATCTATAAGAGGCTGGTATGATGCCTTGGTCATTGGTCTGCTGATGTTCTCTTCTTCCCACGACAATATTGCTTGTGCAAGCACCTTCAGGGGCAAAATAGCTTGCTTGTTGACTTCAGCTGGCATTTCAGGTTTTTTACCACCTTTATAACGTTCAATTGGGACATTATGCTCTATTTCGTGTACATCAGACTTTGATATGCGGTGACGTTTTTTCAGTTGCTCCGATGTGGGATTTTGTGTCTGTCGTCGTTGGCCGTGTTACAATAAGTGCAAGTGAATGTGTAGACAAATTCCCATTCTGCGAGGCAATGTCTGCATCAAAATTGTCTGCAACAATTTGCATCAACCCTGCCCTGTTATCGTGAATTCCAGCCAAGCCTTGTTTCTTGGTCTGTGCTACTGCTGCTGATTTCTTGAAACGTAATACCTCGTCGTAGGAACAAGTAACATGAAAGTCGTGAAATTGGTTAACTATAGCTTTAGAATCTCTCACAAGAATGCCTAAAGCCGTTTGTAAACTAGTGGATTGATTCCACAATACGCCGGTAATTATATTACCAACAAGCAGAGCAGGAAGAGTTGCAAACAGTTTTGGGGACAATGAAGTAAGCAAAGTCAGGAATGTTTGGCTCACAGACCGCTGAGCCATTGTCCTTGTCAATCCGGGCATTGTAGTTCTTATCTAGTGACAGAGACTTTATCTCTTTCATAATGTGATTACTTACTGTCGAGATAGAAATATTGATATCATCATCCTCATCCGGTACTAACTTGAGAAGGTCTGCTGTCCAGCTCTTGAAGATAACAATGCTTGCTATACCATGAGAGGAGAACGTTAATATTTCATCGCCGAAACTGTCAGATAGTCTTGAAAATAAGACTCGCCTCGACATCGTACTACCACCATGTTCGATGTACGTTTGATATAGTTCAACTGAGTTCCAAATCTGGTTTCAAACACACAACGGTCCACGTCGCTGTAATATCCTCTAATTGAATATACCCTGGTTCACGGATTCGCCGTTTTATTGCAGCAATGCGAACCACGTGTTGCATTCGATACGACTGGTCTATGCATGTTAACAACGCTGGGATTTTAAATACACCGTTTACACTTCATCGCCGGATTGTAACACATTATCGATTATCTACAGACTTGTAATTCATACACATCGCACTGGATTATCATGGAATGAGCATCTGCGCAGTCTGATCTGAATATTTGGGCTCGGATCTGGATGAACCACTGGTGTGGTATCACAGGATATCGACGATATTTATTTGTTAAATCAATTATACTTCCTTAAATGACATTGGAAATTGGCGGAAATTAATTAGTACATGTGGAAAATTATTATTTATATCAAAAATTTACTTTAGTTAAGAAAAAGAAATATATTTTTGGCGGCCATCTTGGATTTATGATAAAAAATAAGCAATTATTTGGATTATATTATATTCGCAAAACCGTACTAAGTGCGTCAAGCCCGTTATATATTTTAAAAATACAATCATAGGTCAGCTATTAGAAGCAATAGAGATTTTTAGCGGCCATCTTGGATTCATGTTAATATAAAAAATGCCTCAAGGATGACAAGGTGTCATCAGTCGGATTCTAAGACTAAAAGGTATATACTTACAAAATCAGCAATAAAAACTATGGTATTCAAAACAACGTTATGATTAAAATCGGCCTTTGACGGCCGGACTACCTTTCCTGTTTCCAACAAACAGTATAGAACATAATCAGGCTGTCGGAATGAATACAAGTAGCTGATTTAAACAATATTGCTAAGTGCACTTATCAACCTAACTGCACTTTGCATAATTAATTACTTTACCGAAATTAATTATTTCATATATAACAAGGGCATGTTTAGGAAGCCCCATTTCTCCAGTGACACAGAGACAGGAAGCCCCATTTCTCCAGTGACACAGAGACAGGAAGCCCCATTTCTCCAGGGACAGAGACAGGAAGCCCCATTTCTCCAGTGACAGAGACAGGAAGCCCCATTTCTCCAGTGACAGAGACAGGAAGCCCCATTTCTCCAGTGACAGAGACAGGAAGCCCCATTTCTCATTTCTCCAGTGACAGAGACAGGAAGCCCCATTTCTCCTGTGACAGAGACAGGAAGCCCCATTTCTCCAGGGACAGAGACAGGAAGCCCCATTTCTCCTGTGACAGAGACAGGAAGTCCCATTTCTCCAGTGACAGAGACACTACACCCCCATTTCTCCAGTGACACCCGAGACAGGAAGCCCCATTACTTCAATGACAGAGACAGGAAGCCCCATTTCTCCAGTGACAGAGACAGGAAGTCCCATTTCTCCAATGACAGAGACATGAAGCCCCATTTCTCCAGTGACACCCGAGATGGGCAGCCCCATTTCCCCAGTGACACCCGAGACAGGAAGCCCCATTTCTTCAGTGACAGAGATGTGAAGCCCCCATTTCTCCAGTGACACCCCGAGATGGGCAGCCCCATTTCTCCAGCGACACCCAAGATGGGCAGCCCCATTTCTCCAGTGACACCCGAGATGGGCAGCCCCATTTCTCCAGTGACACAGAGACAGAAAGCCCCATTTCTCCTGTGACAGAGACACAGAGACAAGAAGCCCCATTTCTCCCGTGACAGAGACAGGAAGCCCCATGTCTCCCGTGACAGAGACAGGAAGCCCCATGTCTCCCGTGACAGAGACAGGAAGCCCCATTTCTCCCGTGACAGAGACAGGAAGCCCCATGTCTCCCGTGATAGAGACGGGAAGTCTCATTTCTTCAGTGACAGAGACACAGAGACAGGAAGCCCCATTTCTCCCATGGTCATACATACCTCTTCCTCGAGCTGTTCCTTGAGAGCAGTCACAGACACGCCAAGTAGGCTGGCACTTTTTACCGTCCGCCCGTACGTCGCAAACTGAATCAAACAGAGAGCAGGCCAGTACACAATTAAAGGGGTCAGTGGAAGTGAGTCAGTGGAAGAATGGGGTCATAACAGACTTAGCCCCCTTCTTCCACTGACCCTTTCAATCACAATTGAAGAGTTAGTGTGAAAAGACGACAATCTTTACTATCTGTCCGTATGATGTGAACTGGGTCAAACAGAGAGCTGGGATCTGTGGGAAAATGGGACTACGTCCTTAAGACTTTAGTCCAGTGACCCCTTATGTACGAAACGAACTGGATCAAACAAAGAGCAGAGTACACGATTGAAGGGGTCAGCGGAAAACGGGGGCTTAAAGGACTTAGCCCCCCTTTTCCCACTAACCCCTTCAATCACCTTCATACCATCCATTCGTACAACTCAAACTGTGTCAAACAGAGAGCAGGGTACAGAGTTCAAGAGGTCAGCGGAAGAACGGGACTATGTCCATAAAAAGACTTAGCCGCCTATTTCCCCTGACCGCTTCAATCACAATTGAAGGATCAGTAGGAAAAGGAGTCTAAATCCATAAAGAACTTACATGCAGCCCCATCCTTCCACTAACCCCCCTCAATTAATTTAACTATTATGCACTTGCAAATAAACACATCTTCAAAACAGGTTACAACAAATTTGGAAAAACACGAGAAATTGTCCTAAGAACAACTTCCAGGGCATATTGAAGCTACAATTCTAACATCATTGATACTCTGGAAGTTGTGCTAAGGAAAATTACTCATGATTTTCCAGGTTCAGTAATCTATTTATAAGACTGGTTTAATGCTTATGATCAGGTTTGGCATCTATAGACCGAGTGAATTGCATGTCGTTTCCAAAGGCCAATTGACCCGAAATGACATAAGTTGGTCAATAATTCGAGTGACAATTTTTATTCATCTCTGAAGCATTAGGGGCATAAACAAATCAATTATACACTTATTCCATTGATCGTTTCAAATTCATTAACCAATTGATTGATAGATTTATTCTTTGATTGATTGATTCATTCATTGGAATTTGGAGCTTTATATACGGTCAACAGCAAGGTGATAATACAGATGGGCCCCTTATGTGAACTTTCATTTTCACGTTGTTTCAAATGAGTAGTTACAACACACACGATGTGTGTCACTGACAATGTGTAAACATTTGTCTGTGTTTCGCTGTAAGAACCTACCTCCTTATCGAGGTCGGCGTCGTGCCGTATGTGCATGTAGACGCGGTCGCCGCTAGTCCCTGTAGTGGGCAGGTACGGGCAGGCCGGGATTCGAGAAAACACACGCTTCCTCTCAAAGTCATAGTCTGAAACAAAACAAAAAATAAATTTTGAAAACCAGTCCACAAATACTAAAAAATGAATTTTAAAAAAAAATAGAGCAAGTGAACAGGGGCTCACGTATACCTCCGGCCACCGCCTGGACCAACAAATTAAAACGTTAACTCAAATATTTAAAAAACTTAAACGCAAATTCAAAGTAATTTGACCTTCAGCTTGGACATGAAGGCAGCTCATGGTCAAAAGGTCAAGGTCATATTAAGGGCAGTATGGATGTGTGACATTTGTGCACAAGACGTATGTAAACTTCGGTAAAAACTTTTAACGTAGAAAAAGTTGAAAGTTATTAAGGTCAAAAGGTGAAGGTCAGATTAAGGGAGGCATGAATATGTGGCATTTGTCCACAAGTATGATGTATTGACATATTAAAGTAATCCATCAAGGGATATAGAAGTTATGACAGAATTGAGAAACTTCTTAATGTGTGAAAAAGTTGTGACGGTCAAAAGGTCAAGGTCATATTAAGGGCAGCATGGATGTGTGGCATTGGTTCACAAGTATAATACAGTCAAACCTGTGAATAAAGACCAGCCATGGGAAGTGGAAAATCTGGCCTTTGTTCACAGGTGGTCTTTATTCGCAGGGTCATTTATATAGTAATTGAGTAGTATAAAGGGAGTCAAAATGATACATCATTTATAACCCTTTATACTACCCCCACCACCCCCGAAAAAGCACAAATTGGTTAACGAGGAAATTGTTCCCCACCACCCCGAAAAATCCAAAATGTGTGTCATAAATACATCATGTATTTTTCACGTCCAATTGAACAGATAAAACTATATTAATAAAAAGGATTTATTTTTGTCTCGTTGTCATATTGGTGTCATAAATACATCATGTATTTTTCAACACGGCATTTTCCTCCTCCACTATAGCTAATTTATTCCGTAGATCAGCAACTAATTCTACCAGCTCTAGTCTACCACGTTCACCTTTAGCCACCTGACAGCGTAGTTGCTTATGTCTACAAAGAGTTTGGGCACTAACGAATTTACAAGGGCATCTGGGGCATTGAAATTGTGGGGGGGCACAAGGAAACTTTCTACGTCTCGCTAGATGCCTTCGTAGATAGTCTTTACGCGTAAACGTTTTACAACAAGTCTCACACTCCATTATATATGCATATATATATGTTTATATTCAATTGGAAGTGAAAAAAAACATGTTTTCACGACCAATTGAACAGATAAATTTCATAGGTTATACAAAAGTATATTACAGTAAATATGATAACGCCAGAAATAGAAAGTTTGAGAAGAGAAGCCGAATCTCTAGGGATTACTTATAGTACACGGTTGAGAGTTAGGGGGTTGACAAAGCTGATAAATGCCACAAAGAATGAGGCGTTTATGAAGCGGTTTACCCGCGCCTATAAAAGAGGGGCATTTAAAGACCTCTCACTAGCGGAGGAAGTTGGTAACGAATTCAAAAATTCAAAAAGGAAGTATTGCGGAGCTAAGGGCTAGTGTAATTAATTCTAAAGAATTACCTTCAAGCACAAATAATTTGTCTCAAATTAGACACACAGGTGACCAAATACCAAATAAAAGATCTATAGTTCGCGCGATAGTGGAAAAAGGTGAAGAAATATTGGGGGCTCACGATGAAACATTGGAAAAGGTAGAAAATGGAAGACGGGTAGTTACATTATCCTTTCGTAAAAACATTGACATCAACGAGTCTGAACGCATGTCCGATAAACTCGCTCCGTATCTAACAACAAATTTTTATTTGAGATATTCATATTCTTACAAGCTAGAACATATGGAGGAAACTAAAAATGGAAAACCTAAAACTCTAATATTTCATAAAAATCTCGGTGGTAGCGAACCACTATCATCAATGAAAACCGTTAAAAAATGTCTGTCAGATAAGGAGCAAACACGAATAATGTCCGATAAAATAGACAGACCAAATACAAAGTGGAAGTTTGTAAGATGGGTAGAGGTTTTTGTAAAGCTAATACAGGGTAGTAGGGGAATAGATTTGGGACTACAATCCAAAGAACTTCCAGAATGGTTGAGGAATAGAAAAGGTATGTATTCTTTAGATAAGTATAATGACGATCTTTGTCTGTTCAGGTGTCTAGCTATGCACCTTGATAAAAAGATCGGACCTGACAGATGTACAGAAAAAGCGGAAGAACTTAGTAAGCAATATTTCGGTAGTAATGTTATTTCACCAATTCCTTTTTCAGATCTAAAAAAGGTTGAAGAGGTTTTTAAGGTAGGTATAGAAGTATATCAACCGACCAAATATGACGTATGGTGGTTGAAAAAGGTACCAGCACACTATAATGAAATAGGTAATAAACCAATGACAATAGGACTGTTTAATAATCACGCATTTCTGATAAAAAACCTTAAAAACCTATCTAAAATTTACGCCTGCGATAATTGCAAGCAGAAATTCACGAAAGCGAGTAATATGAAGAGACACGGACCAACATGTATGAAAGGTGAGACAAAAATAGTATGTGATGGTAAATTATTTATTTAGCGCGCCCGCGTTCGTCGTTCGAGAAAGCGTTCTACCCAAAAAGTTCTAACAGTTATGGGGCGATCGATTGGATGTACTCTGTGGAAAAGCGCGAGGGAATTCACATTCACCACGAACAGTGTGGACACGGGGGTGAAAGATGGATTTTAGGAGCTCCAGTAGATGGATACTGTACGGAAACCAATACCGTATATCAATATCACGGCTGTTACTGGCACGGGTGTGAGATTCATGCAAAGCATACTAAGAAAAGAAGAACGCGCATCCACTATGAGAAGAGATACATTTATTAGAAGAAGCAAAGAATTCAACCTAGTAGTTATGTGGGAATGCGAATTTCAAAGAACGGGTAAAGACATAAAGATCGGTTGCGACACTACTCTTTATCCATATCAGATAGTATACGATTTTGAGGCATATCTCAACCCAGAATTTGAAACTCTCGGTAATAATCTAGAGTACGAAGCCGAGCACGTTCCGGTAAGCGTTAGTATAGGAGATAATTTCTCAGGAACAGTAACTCATATTTGTGATAAAGATCCCGCAAAACTTATAGAAAAATTTGTAGAAGATTTGAAAGTCAGGGGAAAAGCTATAAGAGAAGAAGTGTGGTCAAGATATGGGTTTAATACAGAACATTTACGTAAAAACCAAATCGCCAAGATCGAACAGTGGATAGAGCAAGTGCCGGTTATAGGTTTTAACAGCAGTAAGTACGATATAAACTTAATAAAGAAATACCTAGTAGGCGAACTGGCATCAACAACAAAGAAAGTAATGGTCGGAAAACGTGCAAACGCAACAATATTTCTATTTACTCCAGAGTTTAGATTTCTTGATGTAATACTTTATCTAGGACCTGGTGTAAGTTATGATAGTTGGATAAAAGCCTACGAATGCAAAGGACAGAAATCTTTCTTTCCTTATGAGTGGTTCGATTCTCCAGACAAACTTGATTACCCAGGACTACCGGATATAGAGAATTGGTATTCCAAACTATCTGGGAAAATGTTAATAGATGAAACAGAATTAAGTAAATGTCGTAGAATTTTCGAAGAAAATAATATGAAAACTTTCAGAGATTGGTTGAAATATTATAACGATTTAGATGTAGCACCGTTCTTAGAAGCGGTGGAAAAAATGTGTGAATTTTATAAACACAGAGGTGTGGATATTTTCAAAGATGCGGTAACACTACCTGGAGTAGCTATACAATATTTATTGAGAGGAACCATTAAAGAACAAAAATATATACCGGAGGATGCTCTATATGCACCAAAAGAAGAAACATACGAAATGATGAAGGACGCTCTAGTTGGCGGTCCATCAATAGTATTTACACGATATGCAGAAGCTGGTGTTTCAAATATTAGATCTAATTCCACAGGAATTAACAAACCTTGCAAGGCTGTTTTTGGGGTACGATGCAAACCGCGTTATATTTTATCTACGTTAAAAAAATAAAGAGATGCCGTGTGGGAGAGAAACTATACACCATATAGATACACACCCCACATAATCCTAAATTTATTAAAAAGTTTTGTAAAAGAGTTTTATCTGGAGACTGGTTTGGGTTTGCGGAGGTGGATATAGAAGTTCCACACAACTTAAAAGATAAGTTTTCTGAAATGTCCCCAATATTTATAAACAGAGAAGTAGAGGTTGATGAAGTTCCCACACACATGATAAAATATTTTGAAGATACTGGAAGAACTAGAGGAAATGGAAGAAAATTGGTGGGATCTATGACCGCCACTAAAGTATTGCTGTACGCGCCACTGTTGAAATGGTATTTAAAACACGGCCTAGAAATAACTGGAGTTCATCGTGTTATAGATTATATTAGCGGAAAACCGTTCGAATGGTTCGCAAAAGAAGTTACAGCCGCAAGACGAACAGGTGATGTAGAACCAAATAAGAAACCAGTAGCCGACATAATGAAATTATTAGGAAACTCGTGTTGTGGAAAAATGATAGAGGCAACGGAGAGACATTTAAATACGACATATACACAAAACGAAACCTGTGTTGACAAAGCATTAAGATCTGCATTCTTTGACGATTTGGAAGAGATAGGAGATGCGTACGAAATATCTTCAAGAAAACCCAGGTGTGCGGTAAATAAACCATTCCATTGTGGAATAGCGGTTTATCAACTAGCTAAATTGAGAATGTTGGAATTTTACTACGAATTTCTAGACAAATACGTAAAAAGAGAAGACTTTGAATTAATACAGATGGATACTGATAGTATGTATATAGGAGTTAGTGGAAAAACGATAGAGGAATTGATTAGACCTAACTTACTAGACGAGTTTGAAAAATAAAAAAAATAAATGGTTGGCTTGGGATAAATGGAGCGAAAGAGAGCCCGGACTTTTCAAAATGGAATTTAGCGGGGATAGGGCGATAGCGTTATCTAGTAAGTGTTATTTCGTAGAAAAAATTAATTTCACTAAAGATAATTTGGAACAAATTAAAATTAATAAAAACTCTGCGAAAGGAATGTCCAAGAGAACTAACAATTTAAATTGGGATAGATATAAACGAGTACTAAGTGAAACTACAGAAGATGGAAAACACATTATAGATGTAGCACAAAATAGAGGATTTAAAATGAAAGACGGCGTTATGAAAACGTACTGTCAACAAAAATTAGGACTCTCGGCATACTACGATAAAAGACGCGTGTTACCAGACGGAATACATACAGAACATCTCTAACGATCCGGGGGTAGCTGGGTGTCAGAAGGCACCATAAGAAGTTCTTCGCGAACAAACCCTCGAGATGGCCCATCATCCAAATAGTAGAGCACGGGCTCATCAGGTTTGGTAATAGATCGATCTAGATGATATACATTGAGAGACCACACGGGATCAGTCGCGCGGCGGCTGCCACCTTCGAGCTCTCCCGGTTGATAGAGGTACGGACGTCAATATCTGATGGAAGCCGCTGCTCCTCTAAACCAACGGGTCGCCCGCGTGAGACGGCAGAGGGCTTGCTCGTCACCCTTTTAAACTTGATAGCATCTACAGGCTTCTTACCTATCAATCTGGTCACCTCTCCGTTCAGTGCGGAGACCACGGCGGGCAGTCTGGCCACCCACTCGGTCGATCGTGAATGGGGGTCTACAAGTTCTTTGGCGTATTGGTGTCCGAACAGTCTCTCAGCCAGGGTTCGATTGAAGCGTTCCACGATCCCCTGGTCCCGGTGGATGTTGACGCGGCCGCGTCTGATAGAAACTTTGTGCTTAGACAATATGATGAGACCGCGCCCATGAACTCGCGGCCGGGATCGACCTGGAGAAGATTCGGCCATTTGAGAGGACTCCTCTTATATAATTACGGGAAAGAGCCTCGGCCACCTCCTTAGACTCTTTAGTGGCCAACGGCTCAGCCCCATTATAACGACTCGCTACGTCAACGATTGTCAGTGCGTACTTGTACGTTTTGCGACCGACGCGATCGTGAGGGAGAAACAGGAGATCCGCTTGGTGAACTTGGTTCGGCACCGGCACGTCGAATTTAGGGCGCGGAATATTGTGAGGCGCGGGTAACTAGATCTGCCAGATGGCCTGCTTCTTGAGCCATTCCTTGACAGCGTTTTCTGAAACCTTGGTCGCCGCCGCGAGGTTCTTGATGGCCGCGAGTCCCTTCCAGTACCCGCGGGGGCTATAGTACGTGTTCGCTAGCTTGCGCGCTAAGCGAACCGAGGGTTTGGTATCAAGTTTGCGCGTGTTCATCGTATGCGAAGTATTCTAATATATCGGACAATCTCCAACATGCCCTCGCCAGTTCGTCCGGTAACTGCGTCGTTAATAATAAACCTTTGTTGGAAGTTTCGCTGCAGCCCCAATCGCGTTTGGGTTGGAACAGGAGAGGGGAATCTAATTCAACATTGTTGATGGAGGAATCTAACATCCGCTTTGCGAAAAGGGTGGCCGCTTTTTCGTCCTCGCGCCACGTCTCGAGAGAATCTCGGGCCAGACGAATCATACTCTTTGCACCAGGTAAACGATGTTTTTGGGCAGTGTAGCCTACATCGATCATAGCGTCATAAAGTTCGTCAACTAACATCGTTCTATATATATATTTTTAGAAAAAAAAATTGTTTTAATTAATTAATTATTTTATATAGTAGCCGACGAGACCCACCACACCCATTCCCACGACGATGAACGCGATCTCGCGGTCTTTTTGGGCCTCTGACGGTACATAGAAATCTGAAAGTTGGGGCTCGGGATCCATTAGATCGAGACTTTTGTGCGGATATGCCAGCGCGTACTCGCGGTTGGCTTCTTAAACAAAGTTCTGAAAAGTTTGCGCGGCGTGATTTTCGCGGCGAAGCTCTTCGTTGACCCAGTCCAGATGGGCGGTTCGTTTTTTCGACCACGCTTCCTTTGCACTATTGAGTTGTTCTACAGCTAAATCATGACGCTTACGCTCCTCATCCACGTTCGAGCTTTTCATTTTAGAGAATATAAAGTTGCTACCGCTGAACGCCAATGCGTTTACAAGCGCACCACCTACTATTACTGCGATTGAAGCCATTTATTTCCATATAATTAACTGGTAGAATTCCAGCTTTAACTAGATAATCTCGGGTCCAAACTGCGGCCGCTACATCTAAGGTCGCGAGCCCTACGTCTCTCACAGTAAAGTCCAATTTGGGAGCGGATCCTCCTAGGGCCATCTTTGATAGTCGAGCATACCCGATACTGAAACCCGATATCACCACGGCGTGATAAAGCGCATTCACTAACATTTTACCATCTTGTTCAGCCATTGTTATAATTATTGCATATAAAAGGGGTCGCGATCAATGTTTAAATGGGGCGCATCCAAATTCAACATTGTTGATGATTGGTGTTTCTTCTGAACACTGGCTGGTTATTTTTTCGGGTATTTCCACACCCACAGGGCACCAACAACTGCCAGACTACCACCAACAAACCAACTCCAATTCGTGAATTGGGGTTCAGTCCAACTCCAACGGGAGTTGGTATTGGGTGACAAATTCAAAGAATTTGGGTGTGCTTCTAATTCGTGAATTTGGGGTGTTGTTGCACTCAACCCAATCGGGATTGAAGTTGAACCCGATTGCTCTGTCTTCAGATGTTTTGCTGTCTCCGTCCCCGATTGCAACGACTGTTTAGCCTCTCGAAGCTCGGCGAGTATTTTATCTTGTTTAACTTTTCGGGTGGCAGCCGCCGCCCGCCCAGCTGCCTGTCTTTTGGGATTTTTTATATGCGGTATGTCATCCAGTGGCGGAGTAACAATCTGGTTCGATTGTGTTGGAGCAATCTGGTTCAACTCCGTCACTCTCGTGGGTGTGTCTTGTGTCATCATTTTCAAAATTATATTTTGTATTAATATTAGAGCTTATAGTTCGTGGGCATATATGTCCAAATTGACAGTGTTTACCCGTGGTCAACGCGGTTGTCAGCGGAGCTAAGTACATTGCAAACTTGTGATAAATTGAGCAGCAGGCTGTTCTAAGAGTGTGACCTATAAAAGGGTCAGTCTCTAGATCATCAATCAACCCCGCGGTGTTTGGATAGGGAGAAGTATACTAACGGCGGTTGCGTACAAATGAATAGCCGCCGATCCGAGAGTTTTTGTCATCTCCGCTCCCAATTTGGATTTGTATCGCGCATACATTTTATCGATCTCCGCATCTGACATCTTATCCACCTGAAAAACTGAGAGACGCCTACCGAGATAATGCTCCGATTGTCCCCCAGCAACCAGCGCAGCTAGCCGCTCTCGTCGCGCCGCATTTTCATTTTCATTCGGAGTCGTTGCACTCAACCCAATACCAACCCCCGATTCCAATTGCTCTGTCGGATCATTATTGTTGGCAGTCGGAGTTGAGGTTTCTTCCATTAGCTGATCGAGAAGTTCGTCGCAGTTCATTTTTCTTAATTTTTTCAAAATTAGTAATTTAACTATTCTAACAAGTCTCATCACTTTAACATATTGCCAAGCGCACCACCCGATACTTATGATCACCATTATGCTCGCAACAAAGCTCGCAGCGGAGCACCAAATTGTTAACATTGTTAATCATTGTTCAGCATTTGTTCAGTATTTGTTCAGCATTGTTCAGCAATTGCTAAGCATTGTTCAGCATTACAATAGCTTATTACTTTATAATTTTCCTAATTTTTTCAAAATTATTAATTAATTGATAACTTTATAAGCAGTTGGTTGATCAGTCTTTAGCAGAAGCTTGGCGTGCTTAGTTTCGGAAAGCATCTGTCGAACCTCCAGGCGCTCCTCGCGCGTTGGGATAACGTCATTCTCTCGAAGACAGTCATCGAATGAGTCTCGGTCCTTGCAGTGAAAGAGGGCGACCCATTTCGTTTGCTCGCGCAGATCCTTGAGGACGGCGTTGTATTTTTGAGTGGAGATCCATACGCTTTGCCTCGCATGGCGGCCAGAAAATGCGAGCTCAGAGAGCATGTCCTTCTTTTTGGTATCGCGCCGCCTTGGCCGAGCAATCGTCAATCACATATAGGGTGGGCTCACCCTGGAATCTTTGGTATAAACCACGCAACCAATCGTGAAGCCTATCACCCGGGTCAATAACGTATACCTCAGGGTCAGTCCATATCCACGGGCGCCGCTGATAAGTATCGTTGTGCCGCACAGTGGGACACAGGATCACAATGTGACGAAAGGCATCGCGGTAGGACTCCTCGAGCAAGTCGAGGATGAAAACCGTTTTTCCACATCCTGTCTGCCCACATATTATGGCAGAGTGAGCATCTCCAATCGTGAATTGGTATTGATTGCTATTTTTAATTTGTTCCAAATTATCTTTAGAATTATTAATTAATAAATCGTTAGATGATTTTTTTATTAAATCAGTAGATCGCTGATACGTATCGACCATCTTCGATGTTGAGTTGTGCGTCTGTAATTATATATAAGTACACGTTCAATGGCCCGGCTCCGTCCGCCTCTTTGGTTATCTGGATCGTCACACCCTCACTAGCGTTCTCAACTTGGCGTCCGCTACCGTGTATTTGGTCATCGTCGCTGGCTCGCATGTCTAGCCATAACGCGTATTTGGTATTCAGGAACTCCGCGAGGGAGACGGCCGAGAGCTGCAGGTCTTTGGCAACTGCTGCAACCTCCGGAGAGCGCTTAGAGCCGGCAGCAAACAGCTTTCTTACTTCATCCCACTGCTGGTGCGCGCGAAGACCCGCGCTGTAGAGTTGATTGGGGACTCCCTCGATCGTCACCTCTACCTTCGTGATTTTGGGGTTATAGAATTTGTCGGTTTTTCTAGCACCTAACGCGAACCGAGCATCCTCGAACAACATCAGTATACCTTTCATCGAGCGGGCGGGTACGTTGACATTAATATTCCACAAATGTGTCGCTTTTGTCTTTCGGCATCTTGCGATGGCGAAGAACTCGGTCGTAAAGTATGGCAACGCGCCCGGCGTACTGGGTTCTGATCAATCGCGCGAGTTCGGGCATCGTGACCATGTCGTACTCCAGGGAAACATTATCGATCGTATACGTCGATAACATGTCGGTGGCTATGAGAACTTGGCCGTAGTCGTTGAACGTTAGTTCGTATTCGAGGCGGTCAGCTAAAGCACTCTGATAGTAGGGCATGTGACTCTCTAGCAACTCAAAGTCGAGCGGGATGTAGAAGCGGTTGCCGTAAGCGCCCGCGACCGCGTTGTCACTCGCGTTGTTATCTGCGTTGTTAGCAGCCCCGATTCTAAGTTTGGTTACATTCTTATTTTTGCTGGTGTCAATACCCTGATAGACAGCGTTTTCGCGCTCTTGTGCCGATCTTTATCATAGTCTTCTTGACTATGGCGCGACCCAAGTTCTGAACGACGGTTCGGTCCGCGTCCGTCGACGTTAGCGAAAGAGTGAAAGCGAGGCGAACAGTACCCGGAACAATGACGTCGTGAGTTCCGAGGTTGGGGAAGCGGACTAAGAGCTGCTGGTTCTGGTCGATCGTCGATGGGTTGTTCGTAATAACGACACTCTGTCTCACGTCTTTTGCCCCGAGGGGCTCACGCAGTCTGCGGTATGGATTGAGTTTGCGACCGTATTGACTCGAAGACATAATTAATTTTATTGAAACTATTAAACCTGTATTGTTTTGTCTTTAATATAATAATAATTATTAAAGATGGCTCGATTACCTCGATGATGATGATTATGTTGATGATATCGATCCATATAGCCGCGGAGAGGGCTTGGACGTTGATAATGAGGACGATACGTCCTTCATATAGAGTACCCGCCCGAGGCGAGTACACATTTCGAAACGTGGGAGGCCAAATCCAAAACTCCGGCATGGGCGGGCGGTGCCAAGATTCCTGAGGGGATCTCCAAGAATGAGCTGGCGTCTACCAAGGAAACGAAAACTCTGGTGAAACGGTGGGAGAGTAGTGTCTAAACGCGGTATCAATGCCCCGTTGGATTTCCGCAGCACTAAAAGAGGAGACCTGTGGGTTAAATGGGGCAGGACCTGGAAGTTGCTGACGTACAAGAACCACCCAAACAAGTTCCTCAAACCCTCTTCATTGAAGCGATATGGAGCAATCCTCGCTCGAGCTCTCGGAGTGCTCGACGACATTCAGGCGCCGCTGCCTACAAAAATGGTAAAAACCCTACAGTCTACCGACGAAACGCTGGAGAAGACGGCCGCCACTATAGAAACGATCGAGCTCAGCGAGATCCCTCGCGTAGCCACCGACGTTATTAACACGATTGAAACCACGGTCAACGAAATAAACGGCACGAAGTTTGACCCACCGTTACCTCTTCGCGAACTCCGGGGACTCGATAAGGTTCTGCAAACAACTCGGGGCGAACTAGTCAATAACCTCTCCAAACTCTCAGCGCTGGACAAACATATCGCTCTAGAAGAAAGAAAAATAAAGGAAGCACGGGGCAATAGAGAATCTACCGAGCGGATCAACAAACTCCTGCGGTCGTTGCGGGACGAAAGAGAAGCTCGATTGGAGGCTGCCTCGACTAACCGTGAGACGCTTTCCGGTCAATTAAGTCGGAGCCGCGAAACAATCTCGAGGGTCCTGCACGAGGACACTACACTCGGTGCGCGTATTCGCACTCTGTTCAGAGAGAAGGGCGTCACGATAATAACCGTCATCGCGGCTTTCAGCATGATTATATCGACCCTAATTCTATCTATATCGTCTCTATTTGTAGCTGTCAATGCTGGTGCTGCACCAGCACCAGCACCAGCTCCAGCACCAGCTCCAGCACCAGCACCATCCGGTGGGGTAAAAGAATGGATAAAAAAACAACTAAAAGCCCTCGCCAATCTCCTGGCTAAATTAGCAGGAAAGTTGGCTGCCACGCTGCCTGGGTTGATCGGGGGTCTCCTCTCCTTCTTGTTATCTATATTATCAAAAACGGTCGGATGGCTCGCCAATAATACTTGGGCTTTAATCGTGGCAATCGCCGGTCTCCTATTATTCTCTGCCAGAGAGTTCCTACAACCAAAGCGTAAATAATCCGATCGCCACGAGGGCGATGACGAGCCCTAATTTCTCCTCCTCGTGTGTTGTGCTTCCAATTTCACCCAATTTGTGATTGATTGGGGGTGTGGGTGAAACAACGGGTTCAAATGAACTTGATGGGGTGGCCAATTCGTGAATTGGGGGTTTTATGAAATCTTTTTCAAATTTATTTGAATTTACAACATCAACACCAATCGCAGATTGGGTGAACCCGATCATGTTGGGGGTGCGCTTGATGATATCCGTGTTCACATTACCGTTGTGGCCGATTTTTGATTGGCGGTGGCGATTACGATCTGATTATTGTAACCGTCAACCGGTCGTCTCGTAGTATCATATTGCTCGGCGCCATATAAAGACCTATTCCAAATACATAGTCTACTGGGGTGCTGGCATTCTGCAAAACGTCTTGATAATTCTGGATCGCCTTCTCCAGGTCCACCCTAGCTGAGATGGCGTCCTCTACAAGTGCCAAGAATTGTTTTTGTGCATCAAACGCTGTTCCCGTGCCCAGTATAGAACTGCGAGTTTGCTTCTGTGCGCCGAGGATGGCCCAGACGTACGTGCGAATGGAGTCGTTGACGCGAGTAACCCCGGCCTGCGTGAACCCTAGACCAGTATCTAACATAAATGTACCCCACGCGTTCTGAACCTCAGCAGCCTGCTGTATGTAATCGATGTGAGCCCGTTTCGGAGGTAACATTTTACAAGAAAACACGCCACAGTGCCGACCTCCAGACACTTCCGGCCCGAATGTCATCGTCGCGGGGTCAAAATTCCCGGCGTTCCAACTGACGATGTGGTCACCGGAGTGATCGTGTCTAAAATCAGTCTGCGTCCAATTCCCGGACTGGCCCCGAATGAGAATGTCCCCGAGGCCGGTGCTGGTAGGAAATGCTTTCTGTCTCCAGTCCGCGTCTTTTGAAACGTTAAATTCGTTACACAGTCTTTCAAAGGCCATACGGTCGTATGCGTTGGAAATGGGATCCCAGGCGTCGTCTTGAGGTAGTGAAATACCTAGTTCTTTGAGAATCCTCCTAATAGTATAATACACGTGAAAGTTGTAGACACTTCGGAGCATGACATTCTTGGATGTCAGATGGTCTTTATGTGAAACTCCACACCCGGCTGTTGCGCACCATACAGTGAAATTTATTTGGTTCTGCCAAAACTGCATCGGTGTTGCTTTCCACCCGTTTACCACCTCCATCGTAGTAATTTTGGGCAGCCTGTATTGTTCAAAGATGTTAGGGAAATTGGTGGCAAAGCCGCTGTCCGGTCTAACCGTTACGGTTGGGTGTACAAGGCGGTTAACAACGTCTTTTTGGGTGTATTTACCTCCGACCGCGTACTTTGCATTAGAGTTAAAGCTAAATGCTTTGGTATCCATTGAAATATATTATTATGTTTGCTACTATCACTAATGTTCAAAAAGAGAGTTGTGAACTTCAAAAATTAATAGACAACTGCTGCGGAAAACGCCGGGTAGGCCTTAGATCAATCACCTTCACGGTTGGGTGGAAAAACATTGAAATGTACAAGGATATCAAAGGAATAGAACGGGTAGAGGCTATCTATTCCGGAGATGGTATAGATCTAGAGACCGCCGATAGTCCTGCAGAAGTAGAGAGACGCCTTCGGGAAGCAGCTGTCATATTACTTCCTGGCTTTGGGGTTTCGGAGATGTCCAAGCTTTAATCGCCAGGAATATGCCTGATAATGGCACTCTCACAGTCTCAAAAGTCACGGGGATTGCGACATTGGACGTTGATAAAAAAATAGAGATCACTCCGGGGTTGGCCTCAATGTTAGGATTTAAATTTAAACCCCCTTACAACGAGTATGAAGGGCGAAAGTTCCCGGCGACCTTTGTCTTCACCGAGGGTTATCACCGCGGCGATACCCCAGTAAACTTCGCCTTCACGAAAACTCTCGGGGTGCACCTTGATCGGGTGAACACATCGTACAACACGGTAGACGGATCCCCCAGCACATTACTGAAAACTGTGCCCGCCAGCGACTGTTTCTATGGTGAGACTGTGACCTTAGACTTCCCACACCCCGAGATGAAAGTTTTGGAATCGGGACACATCCACGAGTTGAAGATTTCTATTCTTGATGATAAAGGGAGAGAGTTGAAGAACGATTACCCGATTTCGGTCGTCCTAGAAATTTCAAATTAATTGAAAAAATTAAGAAAATTATTTAGAATTAAACGCATGTTCGTAATATATATTATCAACATTATGAGTATATACGGACCAGGTAGTTCTTCCGATTGGGTGACAAATTCAAATAATTTGGAACCGGCAGAAGGGGGATTCATCCCGACAGAGGGCGACTTTTTAACTACCCAAAAAACAAAGGCCTTGATCAATAGAACTATATCGAGGGCCACGGACGAGATTCATAAGAGTCTACTATCACAACTTAGAGAATATGCCCTGGCTGTGAATACACAAAGTCGTGAAGAAATGCATCGGAACTAAACGAACTAGGTAAAAAAAAAAATAACCAAATTTAGAAAAGAGGCCCGGTTGGGGATTGATAAAGCCCGAGAAGACCGCCAGGCTGACATTACGGAGGTTTATGATGCGTTGCGCTTAGAAGACTCTCTCAGCAAGAAGCTACACTTGCTGAATTAGACGGGAAAATAATCGATTTTCGAAAAAAAGAGGCCACGTTCGGGTATTGAGAAAGCCGAGGTGAAGAAGACCATCAGGCGGACCTTATGAAGGCTTATGAGGTGTTGCGCTCAGAGGACTCTCTCATCAGAGAAGCGGCACTTACTGAACTAGATAAAAAAATAACCAAATTTCGAAAAGAGACCCGGTCGGGTATTGATAAAGTCCGAGAAGACCACCAGTCGAACCTTGCGGAGGCTTATGATGCGTTGCGCTTAGAGAACTCTCACAGCAAAGAAGCGACACTTACTGAACTAGACGAAAAAATAGCCGAATTTCTGAAAGAGACCAGGTCGGGGGTTGAGGGGGTCCGAGAAGACCACAAGGAGGTCATTGCGGAGGCTTATGGGGCGTTACGCTCAGAGGACTCTCTCAACAGAGAAGCGGCACTTACTGACCTATACGAAAAAATAACCGAATTTCAAAAAGAGACCCGGTTGGATCTTGATGGAGTCCGAACGGGTATTGATAAAGCCCGAGAAGACCACCAGGCGGATATTACGGAGGCTTATAGGGTGTTGCTCTTAGAGGACTCTATCAACAGAGAAGCGACACTTACCGAACTAGATGGGAAAATAACCAAATTTCGAAAAGAGGCCCGGTCGGGTGTTGAGAAAGCCCGAGAAGACCACAAGGCAGCCCTTGCGAAGGCTTATGAGGTGTTGCGCTCAGAGGACTCTCTCATCAGAGAAGCGGCAGTTGCTGAACTAGACGGGAAAATAACCGAATTTCAAAAAGAGGCCCGGTCGGGTATTGATAAAGCCTTAGAAGGCCACCAGGCGACCATTACGGAGGCTTATGATGCGCTGCGCTTAGAGGACTCTCTCAGCAGAGAAGCGGTACTTACCGAACTAGACGGAAAGATAACCGAAGTTTCTGATAAACTGAAACATGATCGTATAGCCGCGACCAAAGCTCTTGAGGAGGCCTCTTATGAGATTCGTACTGAGGCATATAACGCAACCAATGCGCTTGCCGGAATAGTGCAAACAATGAAAACACCAAAACGTGTCATCACAGTTTGGGCTGAGAAGCGGGGCCCATTGGTTGAGGGGCACTATGAATATTCGTTCGGTGCCAAAGCGAGTAATAAATATGGGGGATACACTATGACAGCTGCAGGTGAAGTTATCCAAATGGCGGTCTGCTCGGTTAATGGTAGTGGTAAACCTGTGGGCGCGGTCGCGATAAATATTGTAGTAGATGGGGAAGAACGGGGGGTTGGAGTCACTAAAATCTCTGGAGATAGTTCGACGGTGGTTTCGTTCGCCGGTGATGATCGAATTAGACTTTCCCAAGGTAGTGTTATTAACTTTGTTACGAAAATCGGTGACCCAGGGAGTTCTTCCACTATTGTCTCATTGTTAATTGAACTTATTGTGTAAATACTAATATATTGAACTAAATTTGTAAAATTTAAATATGAACGAATCACCGCTTCCAATTGTCAATACCACTCCACCAACACTGTATCCAACTCTCAATACCACTCCACCAACACTGTATCCAACTCTCAATACCACTCCATCAACACTGTATCCAATTAACGAAAGAAGTTCAGATTTTAGGTTGAATAATATCGTCGCTATGCAGGATATTTTAGTTAGAGAATGTGCAAATAGAAAAAGACACGCTAAACAAATATAAGCGCGCGGTGAACATAGCTGAAGCATCTAGTACGGTTCTGGCAAGTGTTTCTGTGTTGTGCGGGGCGGGGACAGCTGCAACTATATCCACCATTATAACAGTTCCTGTAGCGGGGATTTTATGTGCGGTGTCGGCCGTTTCTGGGTTGCTGTGTATGGTAATTAGGGCGGCGGGTGGAAAACTCGAGAAAAAAAGTAGAAAACATGATAGAATATCCGTTCTCGCTAGGTCTAAGAAAAATAGCATCGACGTTATGGTGTCCAAAGCGTTGGCCGATAAGAAAATATCAAATTTAGAGTTTGAATCCGTGGTGGAAGAAATGGGGAGATATGAAGAATTAAAAAATGATATAAGAATCAAGGCGCGCGCCACCATGCCCAAAATTGAGTGTACTGATTGGGATAAATTTAGGGTAAAACTTGGAAATAAAGTCGGAGGAAATGTTACAGCACCATTGTAAAATAATTTTTTAAAAAATAATTAATGGTGCAGTAAACAATTTATTAATAATAAATAAACAATTTAAAAAAAAAAAAAAGTTTAGGTCTCACCGAGGCTCGAACCCGCGCCAGCAAAAACCCTTCTGGGTCCACCTCGCTAAGCCCTTCGCTTAAATCTCTTTTCTCTTTTTTTCGGCTTAGCGAGGTGTGTTATACTCACATCTCCTCCACCCCATCATTGGACCGATACCGCGGACCTCTCCCCTTCATTACCTCCATCCGCTATAATGTGTAGAGCGGCCAGAGTGGAATACATGTGGCGAAACCTATCTCACTGTTGAGATATTAGTGCCGGCGTCCCGACAATGAACTGTGTTTATTTCTCGTATATAAACCTAACTTTGTTGGTGAAAATATTATAAATAATTTTATTAATTAATATAATAGGGGGTGTTCCGCTTTAAATTATAAATAATTTTATTAAAATTAATTAATAACGAACCATCCCGGAAATTCGTGAACTATATAACCCTCACTAAGTGTTTATAAACTGTGTACACACCACCTGTGTAAATTGATAGCCCGTTTACATACCATCGATAAGGCTATAAATAACCGTGTGTGTATTATATATTACAGTGTGTTTATTTTCCATCCCGGAAGACGTAATCGTATAAATCTCTCTATAAAATGGACACTTAATATACGTGTAAGGTGGGACACCTAATTTACATGTTCATAACACGTGTAATTGGAACATTGTCGTCTGCTTGGTGTGATTATAACATGAATTATATCTGTTCAATAATAATTTTTTCAATTTCTTTATAAGCGATATCGTAGAAATGTATATTCGTAAACGAATCGTTGGGTTTTAACAATTTTAAATAATACACCTTAGTTTCATATCCGATACGCATTATCTGTCTTAATGTATTTTTCCTCTTGTATAGTTGACATAATTGCCGGTATAATATTGTAAATGAAACGTTTTTATCGGAGCGTAATAAATTACGCTGGTATTTCATATATTCGATATCGCCTAGTGTTCTCATTTTATAGAATTTATATACAGGATTATAACCCCCGTATTCTTCGTAAACTTCTTCAACACAGCCATTAAAAACTTTCAATTCCAATTGTATTGTATTATCCATTTTCTCTAATAGTTGTTTTTTTTCTGTTCAATTTCCAATTTCTTCTAATAATTTTCCAATTTCTTCGTTAAAAGTGATATTGTAGAAACGCATATCCGTAAACGAATCTTTGATTTTAAACTGTTTTATAAAATTAGTTTGATAATGTTTCGGTAGTGTTTCTCCGATCCTATTTAGTCGCTTCATTACATAAATTTGATACTTATACCGGCGACATAATTGCCGGTTTAATATTGTAAATGCAACGTTTTTATCGCAGCGTAATAAATTACGCTGATATTTCATGTATTCGATACAACATAGTATTGTCATTTTACCATGTTTTAATACTGTAGAAACAGCGTAAAATTCTCCATAAAAGTCATTACAAAATTCCAATTCGTTGCGTATTTTATTATCCATTTTGTTATAATATTTTATTATAACCTATTCAATTTATCTGTTCAATTGGAGGTGAAAAATACATGATGTATTTATGACACCAATATGACGAGACAAAAAATAAATCCTTTTTATTAGTGTAGTTTTATCTGTTCAATTGGACGTGAAAAATACATGATGTATTTATGACACACATTTTGGATTTTTCGGGGTGGTGGGGAACAATTTCCTCGTTAACCAATTTGTGCTTTTTCGGGGGTGGTGGGGGTAGTATAAAGGGTTATAAATGATACCACCGCAGGTGGTATCATTTTGACTCCCTTTATACTACTAATTGTGCCATTGGCACAACAAAAATGTGGCCTTTACAGTCAGGTGATTGCTATTCGGAGGTGGTCTTTAGCACAGGTTCGACTGTATACTGAAATATTAAAGTTTATTCAAGTATTTTGAAATAAATAAATTGACAAATACTGGCAAGATTAGAACAGGCGGTTCATTGTCTGATGCAAGTAATTTGATTGTCTGAGCCTGAGCTGTAGCACAGCTCAGGCTCAGCCAATCAAGTTGCTTGATTTCAAGCACAATATTCAAGTATTTTGAAATAAAGAAATTGACAAATACTTGCAAGATTAGAACAGGTGGTAGTGTAACGTGTTACACATACAACATACCGTCGATGAGTCTTCGGTTCCTATCCGCCTCACTGTTCACCGTCAGCTCAGGTCCGCAATGTTTGCTTCGCTGCAGCAAGATCTTCTCCATGATCAGCCGGTCGGGTGAAGGTGGAAGGTCAAGGTCGTCCAAGGTCTCCACTGGCTGGGGTTGCTGGGATACGTGCAGGGACCGGGGTTTCGCTGCCGTTGGTTTGTCGATGACATTATCCCCCCAGAGTTGATCCTCGTCAAGTAGAGCAGGATCCTCCACTCGGATCCTCTTCACCTGCGGGACTGGATTAAATTTGTCATCTGTTGAACATTGTTTATTTTCCAGTTTTAGTGATAAAAACATGGTTTTACAGCAGATGAGTCGTTTTCAACGCAGATTATCATTGGAGACACTGCAGCAAACGAAAGTGGAAGTCGATGGGTTTGAGAAAGTGAACGGGTTTAATGTCCCATCAACAGCTAAGGTCATATAGAGACGGGACCACAGTTTAAAGTCTCATCCGACAGACCAGAGGCATGGAAATACTATGAAAGTATTGTTGATACTCTAGGCAAGATTTGAACCCACAACCTCCTGGTTGGAAGTCAGGTGCTCTAACCGCTAGACCACAACCCATCCCTATGTGAATGGGTTTCACGTCCCTGCAACAGCTACAGACCATATATAGGTGGGACCTCGGTTTCAAGTCTCCTCCGAAAACGAGTGCGACGGAAATACGAAACCATTTTCAACCCTAGAGCGTGGGACTAACTAAACAATCTCTGGTATTGAAGTCTGGTGTTGTAAGCCATAGGACACAACCCATCCCAAGATTGCAGTGAAATATTTCATTACACACACTCGTACCTCCAGAGTGTACGCTATAAAGAAACTGAGGAATTCCTACATGTACCATTTCTGAGCTGAGCCTGTCGGCACACAAATGCAGATTGGAGCAACTCGGACAAAACTGGGGGCCGTTTCACTAAGCTTCATACGACTAAACTGTTTGTAAGTACAAAATTATGATAGTCTGTTTTTCACATTAACATTGTTTTCTTGTAAACAATTGTAGAATTTACATTTATTGAGCATAGGTTGCATGTTCAATAAATGTAAATCCATGAAATGAAATTCCCAGACGATCATAAATTTGCACTTACAAACATTTTAGTTGTACAAACTTCAGTGAAACTGGCCCCTGTTAACCAGACCCACGGACACACACACAAACGGACGGATAAACAGTCTAAACACTAATTAATGCCTCCCAGCACTACCGAAGCTGGGGGGGGGGGGGGGGGGGGGGGCGGGGCATAAAAATACTAAAACTATTAGAGGTTGGCAGCTCATATTATTCAGCCCATAAGCCATATCTCTACTGGGGCCAATGTTTAATTGGCATTTAATTTTTTCCATATGTTCAATTCAGTTTATCTGCATATGCTGCAGTTAGTGGTAAGCAAATGTTACACCCTTTCTACAAAATAGGTACAAAATCATGTCGTGTCTCATATGTAGGGGTGTAACGTTAACACCAAACTCACGATACGCTACATGTATGTATCGTGATACTTAGTTCACGATACGATACATCTCGCGATACTAGTACCTCGTTCACAAAATATATTTTCAGTGGTCCATATATTCGATATAATGCATAAAACCGTACAGGAAAATGATTCCAGAAAATGTACCCGACAATAATTTCTATATTTTTAGCTTAATTTGGGATTCCAAAGCATCGAATTGTGAAAACCATATCGAATCGAATATCAGTGTTGTGTTTCGTGAATTGTATCATCGGCAAAATATCGCGCTGCATCGAATGGTCGGTGAATCGTTACACCCTTAATAGTATTGTGTGTTTGCAATACCGGTATATACAAAATTGCAAAAGTTGAAATGGCATCCAACAACATGTTTTACAAGTTAACCCTTTCAACACTACAGACCTCTTTCGCGGTGTTTGCAAACAGTGTAGATCCAGATGAGCCGGCTCGAAACGAGCCGTCTTATCAGGCTCTGCACGTTTTGCAAGCCATTTTTTATATTTTTTAGAAAAACACACCCCGTTCTTATAAAAACATATTTCTTAAAAACACACCCCCGTCTTAGTCTGAAAATCATTTTGTAACTACTGGATTGGTTCTTCAAATAACATTATCCAGAGCTCCAGTTAAGATGAGTAATTTGGAGGTCAATTTCTTATTTCTCCATCAAAAATGGCAAGTTAGGAGTGCTTTAGAATCGTCTCAATGAGACGATTCTAAAGGACTCCCAACTTGCCATTTTTGATGAAGAAATAAAAAAAATTCACCTAAAGTTGGTCAAATTATGCACCTTAACTGGAGCTCTGATATCCACATATATGGGGTTGAAAGGGTGATACATACCCGTAGTGGGCGGATCATCGTCATCGTCGTACTCTAAGTCGCTGTCCGACATTCCACCGCTCGTTTCTCGCGCCCGCTTTTTCTGGCTCGATCCTCCGGTACCCGGCATGTTGCCTTGCTTGAGCAAGGAACCATTTAAGTTCTCCATTGGGCTCCGAAGCGGAATTAGGCGAGAATTGTTACCCGGAGTCATAGGGGTGTCGGTACTCTTTGATTTTGGCGTTGTAAACTGCAGAGTACGTTTTGTCTTCGGAGACATGCTGAACTCCTGACCTAAAATGTATTGATTTGTTTAAACCTGACAATGCTGAAGTAGATTTTACCGTCTATGCAAAACTACTACGTTGTCAGGGGCGGATCTGTAGCCAATTTCACCAACATTGCAAAGTATACTTTCCTAACAAAGTATACTTTGAGGGAGAAATTTTCAATTTTATGATAAATTTATTAATTTTTATTATACTAAATTTATTACATTATCACAGCCATTATGGCTGTGATAATGTAATAAATTCAGTATAATAATTCTGCATACTTTTAATCATCAAATATATGCAGTCGTTAGTTCTATATGAAATAATTCATTTCAGGAAAAATAAATGATTACTCCCTCAAAGTATACTTTGCTAGTAAAGTATACTTTGCAATGTTGATGAAATCGGCTACTGGAGCAGGGGGTTCGGGGGTTACACTTGCTTCAAATAGACCCCGCAGCAACTGTTTGAAATCAACAACACAACAAGCTGACTTCAGTTTAGACCAATTAGAGTCGGGTAAGCTAGTGGTGTTGTAAATTTATGTTGAAGCTATTTTGTACGAGTTTGCAAACTGTTTTTAAGAATTATACTATGTTTATTGGAACCAAATTCAAAACACTGGTCCAAGCTTTAATTTACTGACAACGCCTCATTGACGGAGCCACATTGATAAACAAAAACGCATCCAGCCATGATCTGGCTACATATTTACGGGTAATAATTCCACTGCTTATTATTTTCACGAATATGTGTTGCATGCGAAACTCATACTCAGAACAAAGGCATGCAGATATTATAAAATACAATGGCACCGTTTTATGTAGACAAGAGATTAACACTACGTGTTCGGTAGACTAATAGTAGCGCGTCTTATTCCGCTGCCGACTTAACTCAAAATTTTTTATTCAACATCAACATCAGTAGCCTATTCCACCAACATTGCAAAGTATACTTATCTAGTAAAGTATACTTATCTAGCAAAGTATACTTATCTAGTAAAGAATACTTATCTAGTAAAGTATACTTATCTAGCAAAGTATACTTATCTAGCAAAGTATACTTATCTAGCAAAGTATACTTATGTAGTAAAGTATACTTATCTAGCAAAGTATACTTATCTAGTAAATTATACTTATGTAGCAAAGTATACTTATCTAGCAAAGTATACTTATGTAGCAAAGTATACTTATCTAGCAAAGTATACTTATCCAGCAAAGTATACTTATATACTTATCTATCAAAGTATACTTATGTAGCAAAGTATACTTATGTAGCAAAGTATACTTATCTAGCAAAGTATACTTATCTAGCAAAGTATACTTTGAGGGGAAATTTTTTAATTTAAGGATAAATTTTATTAATTTTTATTATACTGAATGTATTACATTATCACAGCCAGTTTGGCTGTGATAATGTAATAAATTCAGTATAATAATTCTGCATACTATTAATCATCAAATATAAGCAGTGGTTACCGGTAGTTCTATATGGAATAATGCATTTCGGGAAACATAAAAAGAACACTATGCTAGATAAGTTTTCATTGCAATTGATGAAATCGGCTACAGGTGTTTTACTATCCCTGGATCCTGTAATGCTACACGATATTATACATACACACAAGAATTCCGCGGAATCAAATGAGCCTGGGCCCGAAAGCAATTTTCCCTGGCCCGAACATATTATACAATTATTGACTAGTGAGCCATAGAATATCAGATTATATTGTATGGCTCACTAGTCAATAATTGTTTTGTTATATGATAATAGTCCATTTATAGCACTTACAACCTTATGCTACTAGACAACAAGAAACGAGGCAAAGCCACGAAGGCCAGGTTTTTTCCAAGCATAGACACTTGGATAACATAATTATACCCACTTTTTGTAGACTAGATGGCCGTGGCCTGCATGTCGCGCCTTGGGGCGAGGCATGGACACTAAAAAAATAGATATAGTAGATGGAAAAACTTTAACCAAAAAACTTTAACCGGACACACGGACGGACGTATGCCAAAATGCCGACGATATCGCGCTTTCCGCAAGCAGGTGTGACAATGATGATAAACACCCATGTGAAGTATCAAGGTATTGGGTGAAGCAGTTGCAGAGATATAGTACACGAAAAAAACTTTAACAAAAAAATTCAAAGTAATTTGAACTTGACATAGGGCACAGGATCGCGTTTTCTGCAAGCAGGTGCGACAATGATGATAAACACCCATGTGAAGTATCAAGGTATTGGGTGAAGCAGTTGCAGAGATATAGTACACGAAAAAACTTTAACAAAAAAAGTCAAAGTAATTTGACCTTGACATTGGGCACAGGATCGCGCTTTCCGCAAGCAGGTGCAACAATGATCATAAACACCCATGTGAAGTATCAAGGTATTGGGTGAAGCAGTTGCAGAGATATAGTACACGAAAAAACTTTAACAAAAAAATTCAAAGTAATTTGAACTTGACATAGGGCACAGGATCGCGTTTTCTGCAAGCAGGTGCGACAATGATGATAAACACCCATGTGAAGTATCAAGGTATTGGGTGAAGCAGTTGCAGAGATATAGTACACGAAAAAACTTTAACAAAAAAAGTCAAAGTAATTTGACCTTGACATTGGGCACAGGATCGCGCTTTCCGCAAGCAGGTGCAACAATGATGATAAACACCCATGTGAAGTATCAAGGTATTGGGTGAAGCAGTTGCAGAGACATAGTACACGAAAAAAACTTTAACAAAAAAATTCAAAGTAATTTGACCTTGACATTGGGCACAGGATCGCGCTTTCCGCAAGCAGGTGCGACAATGATGATAAACACCCATGTGAAGTATCAAGATATTGGGTGAAGCAGTTGCAGAGATATAGTACACGAAAAAACTTTAACAAAAAAAATCAAAGTAATTTGACCTTGACATTGGGCACAGGATCGCGCTTTCCGCAAGCAGGTGCAACAATGATGATAAACACCCATGTGAAGTATCAAGGTATTGGGTGAAGCAGTTGCAGATATATAGTACACGAAAAAACTTTAACAAAAAAATTCAAAGTAATTTGACCTGAACATTTGGGCACTGACATTGGCCACAGGGCCGCACGGTTGGGGGTTAGAATGAAAAATATGGATGATGATAAACACCCATGTGAAGTTTCAAGGTAATGGGCGAAGCAGTTGCAGAGATATAGTATAACAAAAAAGTTTTAAAACCAAAAAACTTTAACTAGACGTATGTTAAAAAGTTAACGTTGAAAATGGCTAAGTCAATTACGTAGAAATAATAGGTGAAGGTAAAAAAATGGTCACATGTTGGATAGCTGTATGTGGTAGGCACCCCTTGGTTATGAAGCTGTGAAAGTTTGGTGGTCCTAGGTGGTACAGTACCAAAGAAATGGACTTAAACACGAAAACTTAACATTGTAAACGCGAAAACTTAACATTGAAAATGGCTAAGTCGACTACGCGGAAAAAATGGGTCAAGTTAAAAAAAAAGTAACATGTTGGATAGTGATATGTGGTGGGCACCCCTTGATTATGAAGCTGTGAAAGTTTGGTGGTCCTAGGTGGTACAGTAACAAAGAAATGGACTCAAACACGAAAACTTAACATTGATTGTGGACGCCGCCCGCCACCCGCCCGGCTTTCGCCAATCCAATAGCCTGGATTTTTTTTCAAAAAACCTGGCTAAAAATTGAAAAAGAATTTTAAATAAGAAAATGAAAAATAAAAGTTTAAAAATTAAAAAAAATAATGCTCGCTACTGGAGCCCAGAATTTGTTTTTAATAGTACTATATTTATCTACATATCATATCTGCAGAGGTCCACATATTGCCACAATATTGTTAACACAGTTTACGGAAATGTAATATAATAATTTACCTGTATAAATTACCTGTAAATAATTTACCTGGACAGTTAGTGTTCAGTCTGGACATTTGCACATGCTTGCACATGCACAATTGAAGGGCTCTGGCAGTCACTATTGTTTAACAGGAGAAGGCTATTGTTCTCTCTACAGGTAAGGTGTACAGAGCACACGAGAAAACGGGTCATCATGCATTAATGTTCAGTTTGTAGCATAGAAAGAAATAGAGTTTGACCTTGACCCCGGAATTTTCTTTAATAGTCCTATATTCATCTACATATCATAGTAAAGGTATGTATACAGTTTGATGACTGTAGCTGATACGGTGTTGAAGCAATGACCGTAACACGAAAACTTAACATTGAACAATGACCGTAACACGAAAACTTAACATTGAATGATGACGCTGCCGACGCCGGAAAAGCAAAACCTATGTCTCGCTTTCCGCTTCGCGGGTGAGACAAAAACTGAAACGGATAAGTATGAATCCTTCAGGAATCTCAGAAAGGTATGCATCAGTTGCCCTCTACCAATAACACTGTCAAGTTGATATCCCCTATGATTATATTTTCACTGGTATATATGTCACAATCATACAGGAAGTGTCCAATTGATTCAGGAATTGAGCTTGGTATGCCTGTCATCAGCTGGTTCAAAGCTCTATGTGGCCTTAGGTATTCCTCTCCAATATTTACCCTCCCGTCTACGCAACTAATTACCTCCTGCAGGAGTGAACAATTTCTGAAAGTTCAAATATGCCCTCTGCCATTTTTCTAACAGTTTTTTGCATCACTTTCCAGACAGTTTTTTTGTGTACTTAATGTAAGAGGAATCCAATTGTTCTGCTTCATCTGCCACTTTCTTCGCCAACTTATCCACCAGCTCATTGCCGCTGATGTCCTTGTGGCCAGGACACCAGGGCGTCTTGATGATCACAGCTTTATCCTGCAGGGCCGCCACCAGTTCTCCAATTTGTAGAACAAGTTCAACATTGGAGGTAAGGACAGTAGGTGTGAATGAAGCGTGTATCACCACCTGACAGTCAGGGAAGATATGCATAGCTTTGTTCCTGATATTAGCATTTTCCAAAGTGTACTCAAGAGCCAGATGAATTCCCACAAAATTGTTGCTTCTTGAACTATGGGATCTTTTTATGCAAACTGGGCTTTTACTCTCACCATCCAGGTAGATGACAGCACTGCCACCTGTGGGGCCCAGATTTCCTTTGAGCGTCAAACCATCTGTGCATGTGCATATCTCTTGTCTCTGGGATATTCTGCAATTCTTGTACAATGTTTGAAGCCTGATCCTCTTTTGGCAAATGAGTCTCTTCCCTGCTGTCTTGACATTTCAAACTATGGAGAGACCCATATATTCGTCATAGTATTTGAAATATTTTCCAATATGATCATGATCGATGTCTCCTTGTAATTCATTGAACCTGGATAAAAGCAGCTTCAATACATTAATTTTGTTGAAACTGTGTGTCGGATTGCTCATCCACTCGTTCAAGTCCTCTTTCACTGGTTCACCATTGTGCTTGCTATCAAACGCGTACATTTCTGTGCTTGAAGAAGCCTGAAATGAAGGTCTATTGGCTCACAATTAGATACCACATGCAATGCATTAGAACTTAGAAGTCATGCAGCCGGTTGCCTTGATCATTGCAACCATGTGCACCTTTCCAAATTCTTTAACACATTTAGAGTGTTCTGTAACAAGGACTACGGCAGCATAATCCATCTTTGGTAGTACTAACGACTTGTACAGCCTTGCGAAAGCATATTTTGCACGAAAAGATACCAACTGGCAGGTGTGTAACACAAGAATTCCGCCACGGAAGCGGTATCGTGCCTGCCGAGGCATTTGACAATAACTTTGACGCATTTGCCTTACAAAAAAAACGGACGACGACGACGGAAAAAGCGCCGACTATAGTCGCGCCCCTGCTAAAGCAGGCGCGACAAAAATGGTATCTTTTTTGGAAGTATCTACATAAATATATATGAAAATGGATTGAGAGCAGCCTTGAAATTTGCAAGCAAACGCATCCAACACCTTCAATCCGTTGAAACCAGATCTTGTTTTTTCTGCAATGTGGCTTTTGAAAGACAATTTGTTGTCTATGCTGACCCCCAATTCGTTCTGGAGTGCATAACTCTAATTACACTGCATTACATAAGAGGTATGACGGAGTAGTCTTTCCAAATGTGCATTTGAAGCGTTCTCTGTTTACTTTCAACTTCGTGGAGGGTGACCTAAGAATTTTGCTAAAACACACTGTATTTGGTAAGTTTATGGTCATGTTTATTGCGTCAACTTGTAGAATTGTCTTTCAATAACAATATAGCGAAGTTTGAATGTCAACACGCTGCAGGTTTTTTCTATATTTTAGTGTGCGAAGTGTAGATGCTATTACGCACATATTAACTGTATAGTGTGGTGTAGCGATATAGTGAAACCAAATTGCCTATAAAGCGGAAAACGTGAAGCTAACCCTAATAATCTCTAATATATTTTGTCAGAGTAAGGCCAATTTGCTAGGTCTACCTTCAATGTAGCCATATCACTATGAAGTATGGCTTTACTATCGTGGTCGTGGATTTGATATAGCATGATATAGAATATTAAGATGAATGCATGTATGAAATATTAATGCGCTCCCTGAAAAGGGAAGGAAAACAAAATTTAACCCAGCGTTAAGTTTATGAACACACTAAGTTGGTGATTTTCTACAGCATGGTAGCTATTCACATGAGGAATGCATGTATAAATGTGCTAAGTTTGTGACCTTGGCCTTGGCGAAAGGGGTGGGTCATGGATTTGCTGTAGAACAATAGAGTATCATCAGATGAATAGATGTATGAAATATGAAGGTGTTCCCTGTAAAGAAACAGAAGTTATAAAAAGACATTTACTCCAACGTTAAGTTTATGATGTTGATCTTGGGGAAAGGGGTGGGGTGGGTCATGGATTTGCTGTAGCACAATAGAGGATCATCAGACGAATGCATGTATGAAATATCTAAGCGTTCAAAGTGTAAAGAAAGAGACGTTACAACATTTACTCCAATGTAAAATTTATGAACATACCAAGTTTGTCACCTTGACCTTGGGGTAAGGGTTGGGTGGTGGGTTGTGGATTTGCTACAGCATGATAGAGGGTCATCTGAGGAATGTATGTATGAAATAGCAAGGTGTTCAATCAAAGGAAACAGTTGTTATCAGACATTTACCCCAACGTTAAGTTTATGAATGTGTCATGTTTCTGACCTTGACCTTGTGGTAAGGGGTGGGTCATGAATTTGCTATAGCACGATAGAGTATCATCAGATGAATGCGAGTATGAAATATCAAGGCGTTCCATGAAAGGAAACAGATGTTATAAGACATTTACCCCAACGTTAAGTTTATGAATGTGCTAAGTTTGTGACCGTGACCTTGGGGAAAGGGGTGGGGATTGGTCATGGATTTGCTATAGCACGATAGAGTATCGTCAGATGAATGCATGTATGAAATATCAAGGTGTTCAAAGTGTAAAGAAACAGAAGTTACACAACATTTACCCCAACGTTAAGTTTATGAACATTCTAAGTTTGTGACCTTGACTTTCGGGTAAGGGTTGGGTGGTGGGTAATGGATTTGCTACAGCATGATAGAGGGTCATCTGAGGAATGTATGACATAGCAAGGCGTTCCATGAAAGGAAACAGACATTTACCCCAACGTTAAGTTTATGAATGTACAAAGTTTTGTGACCTTGACCTTCAGGTAAGGGGTGGGCGGTGGGTCATGGATTTGCTATACCATGATAGAGTATCATCAGATGAATGCATATTTGAAATATCAAGGTGTTCCATGAAAGGAAACAGATGTTATAATACATTTACCCCAACATTAAGTTTATGAATGTGCTAAGATTGTGACCTTGACCTTGGGGAAAGGGGTGGGCGGTGGGTCATGAATTTGCTATAGCACGATAGAGTATAATCAGATGAATGCATGTATGGAATATGAAGGCGTTCCCTGTAAATAAATAGAAGTTACACAACATTTACCCCAACAAGTTTATGAACATGCTAAGATTGTGACCTTGACATTGGGATAACGATTGGGTGGGCGGTGGGTCATGGATTTGCTATAGCATGATAGAGGGTCATCAGATGAATGCATGTATGAAATATCAAGGCGTTCCATGAAAGGAAACAGATGTTATAAGACATTTACCCCAAAGTTAAGTTTATGAATGTGCTACGTTTGTGACCTTGACCTCGGAGTAAGGGCTGGGTGGTGGGTCATGGATTTGCTACAGCATGATAGAGGGTCATCTCTGAGGAATGCATGTATGAAATAACAAGGTGTTCCATGAAAGGAAACAGATGTTATAAGACATTTACCCCAACGTTAAGTTTATGAATGTGCTAAGTTTGTGACCTTGACCTTGGGGTAAGGGATAGCCACTGGGTCATGGAATTGCTATAGCACGATAGAGGATCATCAGATGAATGCATGTATGAAATAACAAGGTGTTCCATGAAAGGAAACAGAAGTTATAAGACATTTACCCCAACGTTAAGTTTATGAATGTGCCAAGTTTGTGACCTTGACCTTGGGGTCAGAGCTGGGTGGTGGGTCATTGATTTGCTACAACATGATAGAGTGTCATCTGAAGAATGCATGTATGAAATAACAAGGTGCTCCATGAAAGTAAACAGAAGCTATAAGACATTTACCCCAACGTTAAGTTTATGAATGTGCTAAGTTTGTGACCTTGACCTTGGGGTCAGAGCTGGGTGGTGGGTCATTGATTTGCTACAACATGATAGAGTGTCATCTGAATAATGCATGTATGAAATAACAAGGTGCTCCATGAAAGGAAACAGAAGCTATAAGACATTTACCCAACGTTAAGTTTATGAATGTGCCAAGTTTGTGACCTTGACCTTGGGGTAAGGGCCGGGTGGTGGGTCATGGATTTGCTACAGCATGATAGAGGGTCATCTGAGGAATGCATGTATGAAATAACAAGGTGTTCCATGAAAGGAAACAGAAGTTATAAGACATTTACCCAACATTTAAGTTTATGAATGTGCCAAGTTTGTGACCTTGACCTTGGGGTAAGGGCCGGGTGTTGGGTCATGGATTTGCCACAGCATGATAGAGGGTCATCTGAGGAATGCATGTATGAAATAACAAGGTGTTCCATGAAAGGAAACAGAAGTTATAAGACATTTACCCAACGTTAAGTTTATGAATGTGCCAAGTTTGTGACCTTGACCTTGGGGTAAGGGCCAGGTGGTGGGTCATGGATTTGCTACAGCATGATAGAGGGTCATCTGAGGAATGCATGTATGAAATAACAAGGTGTTCCATGAAAGGAAACAGAAATTATAAGACATTTACCCAACGTTAAGTTTATGAATGTGCCAAGTTTGCGACGTTGACCTTGGGGTAAGGGCTGGGTGGTGGGTTATGGATTTGCTACAGCATGATAGAGGGTCATCTGAATAATGCATGTATGAAATAACAAGGTGTTCCATGAAAGGAAACAGAAGTTATAAGACATTTACCCAACGTTAAGTTTATGAATGTGCCAAGTTTGTGACCTTGACCTTGGGGTAAGGGTTGGGTGGTGGGTCATGGATTTGCTACAGCATGATAGAGGGTCATCTGAGGAATGCATGTATGAAATAACAAGGTGTTCCATGAAAGGAAACAGAAGTTATAAGACATTTACCCAATGTTAAGTTTGTGGGACGACACTTGACGCCGACGACACCGTGGGTATGCCATAAGCTCTTCTGCATTTCGTGCAGGCGAGCTAAAAAATAGAAGTTAACCATGATATAGAGACATGGCATGTTAGTGTACCTTGAATGTTCTCGGAATTTGAACTGAATATAGGCATGGTATTGATATTTAAATTTATTTTCAAAGCCTTAGGTGCTCAGAATTAGCTGACACCATAATAATTTGTAATATTTTTTCCTAAGCACTTAAAGCAGACGAAAACTGGTGGTGGACGAAAACTGGCGCTATGGGCACATATAATATGGGGATAGTTCTGAGTACATACGTCTAATTACATTTCATTACACTGCATTACATAAGAGTTATGACGGAGTAGTCTTTCCAAATGTATGTTTGAAGTGTTCTTTGTTTACTTCCTACATTGTAGAGAGTGACCAAAGAATTTCGCTAATACACCTTTTATTGGGTAAGTTTATGGTAATATTGTTGTCATATTGTAGAATTCTCTCAATAACAATATAGCGAAGTATGAACGTCAACGCCCTGCAGGTTTTTTCTATATTTTAGTATGCGAAGTGTAAATGCCATTTTTACTGTGTAGCGTGGTGTAGCGATATAGTGCAACCTAGCTGTTGCATATAAAGCGGAAAACGTGCAGCTAATATGAGGATTGTCCTGGCTGCAAATTCACCGCATTTGCATGACGCACTTCCAGTTAGTAACCACTAGCCTAGCAATAGTCCACCATGACAGTAGGTGACCACAAAAGCACCGCCATATTAAAGTGTTATCTCCAGTGAAATGTGTACAAAATTTTCAAACATATAATAGTTATATCAGTGTTGTGCATATAAACTTTATTACAGTCTGTTGCATAAATGAATATATATACGACCGTTCGGTATATAATAATGATGTAGTATCAGGGTGGATTAATCGTCCCGTTTATATATTGTCAGTGAGTCTATGTACTTACATTTAACGTCTTTTCCTCATTTCAGATGATTCTTCAATCCAAGTATCTAGACCAAGCACAGGGAAGATTGGATGTTTTATATATTTACCTGTATTTATATTCAGATAATATCTCCATGATAAATAATGTATGATGTTTAAAGTTAATATGATAAATAAAAGTGTGAACATGTATTTATCCACGCACGTGAATTTAGTGGCATGATGATAATTGTTGTACGAAAGTCAACATTATTTACAACTGTAAATGAGTTGTTTGTTTGTTTATTAGTGTTTAACAGCCTATCAACAGCTAAGGTCATGTAAGGCCGGGCAAACGGGTTCGATCCCGTTTTAACCTGCTGCATTGGGGGGAAAATCCCAAAATCAGAACGGAATATTTACATCGAGAACAAATATATTCAGCCCTGAAATTAGAATAACCTGACCTGGTGCCAGGTCCATACCACACCAAAGTCACTTGGCCCCTTCCCCTAAAATAGGATTACGAATATCGTAATACTCAAATAAGGGGTATAACCAGATTCAACTGTCACATACAAAATGCCAAAGACGTATGTGAGGGCCAAACCAGGTCTCCAGTCGGGATTCCGGTAAGGATGAACCCCGATCGTTAAATTACCCATCGCGTGCTCACACCTGCCACCCACGTAAATGAGTTGTATTTATTTGAACTTGCTTTCTTTGTCAGTGTGCTTTATTAAACAACCTCCCCCCCCCCATCACATAATGTATTAGTGAAAACACTATGCTTATCATGTATGGATGAATCAGAAACATACATTACTGTATTCTGTTTCTGGATGAATTACATGTATATATATTTTTTCATTTTAATAAAAATTAATGAATTATAATATGTATGTTTATCGGAATGTTTATCAGAATGAAATGGCATGCAAGGATTACACTGATCAAACAGTCTTCACTAACTACCCCGGTACATAATTAGTTACCAAAATTGTTCCCAACAAAGGCTAGTCAATTCAAAGGAGTATACGCACTCTGATATGGCTATGAATCTTATATGTCATTTTAAACTGAGCATAATGATTGTATGTATGGCCCAAGTGACCAAGTGACAAGCGGTAACAGGGTAGACTTATCATAGCTGTCAGATGTGTAGATGGATTTGGCGCTATGCTGGTCAAAATGACATACGGTAGTTCTTGTGGGTCATTATGAGGGCCCAGCCGCGGCAAAATTAGTCGCTCTAATTGCCACGGGGGTGAGGTGCACAATGCACTGGAGGGCCGATTCCAGGCTATAGAAGTGTGCTATTTGATCAAGACCTACACTGGTCACAAATCACACAAGCCACATTTCTCCAGTCACGGCCATAAATCGGACCAAGATATTTATTTTTGACATATGTCCAATCATTTTTAGTTTATTTGAAACAAATAAGTAGATTAAAGTTGATTTTAGAGTACACCTGCCGCATTATTAATGACACCCGGCGGCATCCGTTTGAGAGTAGTTACACATGCGGGTAAATGATTAAGGCAGCTCAAACAAAGAATTCATTTCGAAATTATCAACCCAGGTATGCTCCACTGACACGTATCTGCAAAGCATTGCAGAATCAATGTATGAAATGTCGAAGATATTATGTGAGCATTTTGTAAAAAAAATACAAATTTAACATTTAATTCCTCATTTTGTTGATTCTGTCAAAGCTACAAATAAATAGTTCTCCATTTTCTGGATTGTAGCACCTGGCACGGGGACATTGGACTGAGCAGATAGTGTGTTTTTATCGGCCGGCAATTATCTCACAGTTAACGGCGGCGGCCATTATTACCATGATTACTATTGAAAATTAACTTATATTTCTATTGTGTTTATTCTTAATCAATGGATTGTTACTTCTGGATTTGCTAACAGGTAGGTCACGGCTGGGGTGGGCGTGCGCCGTTGTGGTGGGTGAAGTTTTCGGCTAACATTAGAGTACATGTAGTTGCTAGGACATTTTTTTTTCTTATTTTTCATATCTCTGAACTGTGAGAAGCAGAGGTTTCTGTCCTTCATGTTGTGGCTGTTGCAGCCTGAAAATATGCATGCTTTTGGCTTGATTTGGTGTCGGGTCGTTTCGCCCATGTTACCTGTTCGCCCCGGGTCGTTTCGCCCCTGTTTGAAAACGGGAAATATATATAGTATGCTATAGTATGATATAATTAGAAGGTTAATAGAAAACGGGAAATATGTACATTATGATATAAGGAGTAGGCGAATTATATATATAGATGATTGATAATACACGATATATTATAGTATGATGTGCATTAGTCATTGATAGCATTAATGTTCAAATTTATAATATGTTTCTCATTTCAGATTCACATGGTTCTTCAAGATTGAATTTATATATATATTTGTTTTTATATAGTATTTAGATAATAGCTTGGAGATATTTCACTGTATATTTCCACACAGCAGGGCCGTAGCGGCACCGTGCTGCCGTGGCATTATTTTGGCCGGTTTTGTTTTCTTTTGTATGTAGGAAATGCGATTTTGAGGGTCTAAGTGGAAGTTGTCCAGCTAAAAAGGCTGCCGTGACATTATTTTACACACCGCTACGGGCCTGCACAGCATCTCCACCTCTACGTGGTGCCTGCTGGTAACACGATTTCATATAATAATTTTTACTTATACGAAATCGTGGCTAACGTGACTTTCGGATATCTTCGATTACCAATTAAAGTACCCGGATGATAAAACGATGAAGTCGGTGTGACGTATCAGTAGTCACATGTTTGGGAGTTACTCGACATATATTGCACATCTATTACTGATACAGTTTGCCCTAAAATACATCAATTTTATGCTAGAATAGTTCACATTTAGAACGAAGAAAATATTAAATGTAGAGCAAGATATTCCACGGTTTCAGTCCACTTACAGGGGTCGCTCCCTTCAGTGAAGTAAGACGTAGTAAAAACAGCAGAATATTTATTTGACTAATTTATATTTTATATAAGATATAACCTGCATGTCCGCGAAATGGACGAAGTCTGAATTCCAGAATTAAAATAAGTTACTGACAATACTGTCGATAAATGGTTATGAAAATAAAGGAAATCTACAGGTTACAGCAAACAAAAAGTTTAACCATTAAAATCTTCGTCCAGTGCGTCCAACTCGTCAGCATACTGTGCATCAAAATCATCGTCCATTTCGTTGTTAATTTAAAGATGAGGTGTCACAACAAAAAAGGTATGCTTCCAATTTTGGCGCAACTTTCTAAGTTTGGTACCCCTCAATCCGGGAACCAAAGGTGTAATTTCCCCGTCTAAATATAGTTCAGGTCAACGCAGTCGGCATTTTTGGGATATGTTTATTTGGTCCCGGGTCCCGATTACCCGTTCGCATCGGGTCGGTTCGCCCTGAGTCGATTCGCCCCGATTTTAATTTTTTTTTCTATTCGGCTTATATTTAAGGGTGGGAACTGGCTCGAACACCTTCCATACCCGGGATATATAGCCCAGTAAAGAAGCAGACCGATGGTCGTCGGTCTGGTTTATATTTCTGAATTTTGATAAATGTTGCATTTATTCAGGCAACAAAAATGTGCGTCAAATATAGAAGAATCTATGCAGGTATGATAATTAACCTATAATTTGAGGCCTCCTGTAGCACCCATCAGCTTATCCGTGTGTGATATAGTATGGCTGGGTATCGATTAGAGATGATTGAGGGGAACACATACTACTACACCACCTCACATACTGCGGACTGGTCAAATGAAAGTAAGTGGCGAGTGTACTATCTGAGACACTAATGTCTAGCGAGTGTGCTCTACGTAATTAACTTATAGTTACATTCAGTCATAATCCTACCTAATCACCATCGAGAAGAGAAGAGGAACGTTATTTCTGACGGTATGGTATTTGACGTGCCACCCTCACCCTATGTTAGTGTGCTGCATCAGAATGCTATATTAACCTATCATGATAACCGTGATTGCTGATTTTGTGTTGCTAATTGGGTTTTATATATATATTTGTTTTTGTTATTTACTAGCATTTATTTAATTTTAGTTTAGTTTTGAGTCACCTAGCTACCGCACCGTCAGATTTTCGCCGAAAATAGACTAATAAACATTCAATCGTTTGATTTGTGTATATTGGAGTAATACATATGGTCAATTTCGACATAAAAAGCCATTACTCCTGGTGGATGAAACCTCCAGTTCCCCCGGTAAATCCGGAGTCCCTGTAGTAAAGCTAACAAAAAAAGCTTCAAAAGGAGGCGATTTAAATTTTGCTGCCAGTTAGTTAGACAAGCAGCATCCGTGGAGCCCGGCACAACTCCACTCAACCAGTTGACTACCTCACCCCACTGACTCACTCAACCACTTAGCCCACTTTCATTGAAGTGGACCACATCAACCCATCCATACACCCGCCAACCACACACCCCATCACTTAGCCCAACCCTATTCGATCAATCGCACACACACGCACACACACACACGCACGCACGCACACACATACACACACACACATACGCACGCACGCACGCACATACACATATACATATATACACACACATATATACCCATACACACATACACACACACACACACGCACGCACGCACGTACATACACATATACATATATACACACACATATATACCCATACAAACATACACACATATATATATATATATATATATATATATATATATATATATATATGCATACACACACCCACACATATACATATACATATATATATATACATATACACACACATACACACACATACATATATATATATATACATATAATTGATCAATTGTCAGTTGTCACTGGTCACTGGTCATGTCGTTTACGCCTACGAGTCGTGTTACCCTGTCAATATTGTCAATGGTTGGCCAATGTTATTGGTCTTTATTATTAAAACTAGATTTAGGAAGATGCGAATACAAATATGGTAAATGATTTGTGCAGATTTGCACGTATGGTTATCCCCACCCGCTATAATACCGGCCCCCGCATGTAAGCAGTCACTACTTTATAATTTAATAGATAGCTGTGTCCGGTGGTGAGCAGACCGTATCGTTCGTTTCCCAGCGGGGATCACCAGCGGGGGTTCGATCGATCCTTACCTGAAAGAACCCTTAGGTTAGTACCAGTCAAGCCCACCCGAACGTACCTTTCATAACGCTATTGATTTCGTAACTGCTCTACTTTAGACCTGATCACGAGCAGACTGTAATGCACAATGCTGTTAACTTCATGTGTGCTCATCATTGGCCGGACGTTAAGTTGTTAGCTGATTATACGGTTAATTGTGTATTATACAATTTTGCATATGCTTGGATCTGAATACGTGTTGGCAATATGTTCGGTAGGGTGCACTCTGGGCCTGCCTCAGGAGAAGAACCCGCCGAATATATTGTAACTCGGGTAATTCGGACATTCCCCGTTGAAGTTATAGATTGCCAGCCTTTCGCCACACCCCGCATATACTTTATAAAATGATTGCTATTATGTTTGATATGATTTGATATTTATCTTATTATGTTGTTAGTAATGGTCAGTCAGTGTGGGGTACTGCTCCCCAACACTTCAAACAAGTACATCTACATCATTGGGTGATCCCAGAGCATGGACGTACAACCTGGCGACCAGTGTATCCACAGACCAGCCTGCACAGTCGCAGTCCGATCAGGGCATACGCTGTTCACCATGTAATCACCGTGACGCTATGGATTTCGTAACTGCTCTACTTTAGACCTGATCACGAGCAGACTGTAATGCACAATGCTGTTAACGTCATGTGTGCTCATCATTGGAGGCCGGACGTTAAGTTGTTAGCTGATTATACGGTTAATTGTGTATATGCAATTTGCAGAGCATGGACGTACACTCTGGCGACCAGTGTATCCACAGACCCAGCCTGCACAGTCGCAGTCCGATCAGGACATACGCTGTTCACCATGTAATCACCGTGATAGCACAAGATTATAATCTGAGCATACTATGTATGTGTGCACGAGGAATTATAACATATATATAACATAACATATATTTACGATATAACATATGTACAACCTATCGTGATATTACTTAATTATATCTGGACGAAACCTACATGGTCCAATGTAACCTTTGTTACTTAGTTGTACCACTTCGTTGACTGTATACCCTCTGCCATCCTCAGTTAATACCTATATATATATCTTGGTATTTAGGTTATCAATTTGAATTAAAAACTATATTGTTGTCTTTGGAGCAGTGGTATTTATATTTACATTGTACCCCTGTATCCTGTTTCCTTTATGTACTCTAATAAAGCTAGGTGCATTTCGGCTTCACATTCCTTAAGGGGGTATACTATATGATAATGTGAAGGTGTAATGTTGTGTTTAAGGCAAGATGCTTTTAGATCTTCTCGCATTGTTTTATGGGCGGGGCAATTGAAGAAATAATGCCAAGGAACTTCAATTTCGTCCTCGTCACAGTTTGAACAATTAATTTAATCTTCACTACTATTATCATCATGGTATATATTAGATTGTATGCCATTTCTGCCTAGCCTTAGTCTGGATATAATTATGTCTGCTCTCCTATCTTTACTATACAATTTACATTTTGTAGGGATGATCGGGCACATTGCTTGCAAAATATTTCCACCATTTTTGCCTAAGTGTTCATTATTCCACATTGTTTGCCACTTTGACCTACATTTTTGTTTGATGAGAGAATATTTCATGTGTGGGTAATGTTACTTCATTGTTTCCTATTAAATGCGCTGTGCATGCAGCCCTATCAGCGTCTTCGTTACCGGGTATTCCAATATGGGAAGGGACCCACTCTATGTTTATCAGCTTGCCTTTAGATATTGTATTGCTTATTAATGTTTTGATGTGATGTATTTTGCCCGGTATTGTTTTAGCAGTACCCGAGTTGATTGCTTGGACGGAGCTTAGTGAATCAGTTAAGATGACTGTATCCTTATAATTATCTAATGTTAGGTTATAAATTAGGGCTTTCTCGATTGCTATTAATTCTGATGTGAATACTGTTAGTGTAGAAGTCAGCTTGTATTGTTTCTGCGTAATTTAAATGTGGTATCACGAAAGCTGCGGATGTGATGCCTTGTTCGATATTTTTGCTACCGTCCGTGTAAATTTGTAGGCTATCTTTCCATTGTCTGTTTATGTGGTCTGTTGCTAGTTTTAGGTTAAGAATTGGATCCATTGTCTTATTTTTTATTATTTCTGTTATATCTGATTGAGCAGTTAATTCGAAAGGATAGTAAGGTATATGGGTCTGATATGACTGCATTTCACAATCATTCAGTCCATATTCTTGAGTTAGTATTTGGGCATTCATAGCGTAACATGTTTGTAATTTCCTACCTGTGGATTTTGCTTTTTTAATTTTGTTTGCTTCTTTATCGTTATCGTTTTTTTTTATACTTTTGATTATTTTCTTTTATGGTAGCTTCTTTTTTAAGTCTTACTCTGTTAGATTTGTATAACCGCCTATGTCGTATTTGTTCGTTAACTGGCTGGTTTACACCATGTGGCTGGGTGCGCGCCCAATATTTGATTAGATTCCCTTCAATCCTCAGATCTAATGGTTCTACTACAGTTTCTACCTCGACTGCAGCGGCTCTAGTTGATCTGTATGCACCGTTGCCACTTTGAGGGCCGCTCTTTGAATTAGTTCTAGTTTATCTAAGTGTTCCGCTGCAGCGTCTTTATACAGTATGCTTCCATAGTCCATTTTTGATACTATAAGAGCTTTGTACAACAATATAAGGGATAGTTTATCCTCTCCATATGACGTACATGATACTAGTTTCATTAAGTTGAGATCTTTTCTACAGAGTTGTACTATGTTATTTATATGTGTTCCCCAGGTAAGTCGATCGTCCAAATACATACCCAGGAATTTTACACATTTTGTGTATGGTATTGCTTGATTGGTTACCATTAAATCTTTTATTTTATAAGTTTTTTCTCTTATGTATGCATACCGCAACTACTCATTTTTATCGCAGAGTAATCCACCGCCATGAAATATGACTGCCTCAGTTTTAAGCGGGGAGATTTTAAAGCCCCATTTGTTTTGCCAAATTGTTATTTTATCTAGTGCTGTCTGTATTACCCCCAGGGCTACTCTGAGACCTGTATTGTAGCTACGAGAAGTCGACAATGGATTGTGCGGTCATAGGTAAATTTTCATCAGGCTGGACAGTAGTTATTTTATCTAGTGCTGTCTGTATTACCGCCAGGGCTACTCTGAGACCTGTATTCTCTTTCCAGATCGCGCCATCGTCGGCAAATTGTGATAGGCCTGGTTTAGTGTTCATACTGTTCAATTCTGTATATAATGTATATATCATGACATTAAATAGTGTTGGGCTTACGACACTACCCTGGGGCTGTCATTATCAATACTTTGAAATTCTGAATGCTCTGTGCCTATTCTTAATCTAATCGTTATGCCGACAGAAAGTTATCTAACCATAGAAACATTGTATGTTGTTTACGCCCTTCCCGATTAGTTTATTTTCCATTTGTGCTGCTTTAATAATTGTTTCTAATCGAGCTAGTTGATCCATCGTGGATCTATGATTTCTAAATCCTGACTGGGTTGTGCCAATATTCTGATTAGATTCAAAATTATGTTTTAGTCTGATGGCCACCATAGTTTCCATTAATTTATATATTACTGATGTTAGTGAAATGGGTCTGTAGGAGGCTGGTAGAGTTGCATCCTTGTTTGGTTTGATTATTGGGATAATGGTAGCCTCTTTCCAAACGTCCGGCAGGGAGCCTTTCGGTCCAGGATTTATTTATTATTGATTCATGTGGTAATTGTTTAAGTATATTATAATGTATTTTATCTGCTCCTGGTGCAGTACTTATTTTGGTTTTAAGGTTAGCTTTAAGTTCCTGAATAATAGGCACACCTGGCCAAGTATCTTATTTCATAATTACACCGCCTTACGAAAATCAGACAATTCAGTAAAGGCATTCACTATATATGCAAACATAGTTATTATAATAAGTTTTTCCTGATCACCAAAGCAATGTGATAATTACGCTTTAGTACAAAGACATATTACAAGACTTACACATTCACACCCGGCTTCAAATTAAGTTCAAATTCGCTGCAATAAATGCCAGCAGTTTACTCACCGACAAGACGCTTTCAGAAACAACTTTGTCAACTGCCCAATTTGTGGGTATACACACTTCTATAAGGATTGCGGAAATTTAAATATCCGCATATGCTCTGTAATTTTCGTCAACTTTTGACATCATTTACGAAAACTATAAAAGGTTTTATTGATTTCATTTACGGCGATATACGTTGTAGGGTGAGGCTAGTACAATTATGTACAGCCGTGACGAGGACCAACCGCCTGTCCTGGAGGATGCCACCACCTTCTTGTACGGCAGAGACGACGAGACGGACGCCGCATGGTTGGACGTTCCACCTGTCCTGGAGCCAGAGGTGCCAACCGCATTTGACGAGGTATGATACATACATGCGTACATGCGTGCGTACGTACTTGCATACATCCACAAGGGAGTTTATTACATATTACAGTGCATGCATATTGTTAGCGTAAGTGATATGGCATTGTCCGTTCTCCTGTCCGTCAACCAATTATGGTGAAACTTAAAAGGCATGTTTTCTACATAGAATGTTTGTATATAGTCGAGGGACACAAAGACGGAATGATGGACTTGGAAGCTGCGCACCCAGTCATGGAGTCGACCGTGGTAATGGATGGGATGCTTGAGGACTTCGAGGACGTTAAGGACGACGGCTGGCCGAGTGGGCTCGTCATTGGATCCGCGGGGCTAGGCGAACCGGGCGAAGCGACCTGCGGGGCGAACGGGTAATCAGGGCGAAACGACCCGGGACCGTTGCTGTTCTGCAGTCAAGCCGGATACCAGCCGGATACCAGCTAACGCGCAAAATCGTGGCATTATAAGTGAGAGCGACATTGCGAGGTAACTCAGGTAAGCGAACAAATTTTCCATTCCTGTCAGAAAAACGAATTGGTCAACGGATGTTGACACGTTTTAGTGAGAACACGCCACGATCCAGTCGTCAAAGACATTGTAACTCAATTTGTGATTCCAATATTTATGATTTTACAGTCTGTGTTTTGAGAAAATTCAAGTTAAAGATTTGTAAGCTGCTTAGAAATCCAGTTCGCTCAGCACCCCTAGATGTTTTATTATATTACATACATCTAGGATAACTGTATATACACACTACTGTATTAATTTATTGATCATTTATTGGCTTTTGAGGTGTTTTTGCACATAGGTCATTTTGTAGCGAGGTCAACGCTATTGTTAGAATATAGCTACAATATGCGTAGCGGTACAGTTCTTTAGTGTTTAGCGGATAGCTAAGAAGATTATTGCTGCATACGTCTTTAAAGTAGAACATTTGGACAAGTACCTGGTACCAATAGATAGGAAAAAGTGTCTTCTTTCCAAATTGGGTTACTTTTTTAGTTTATTCCAATGTTTTCCTTGCATAATTCCTTGGGTGGCACGATTTACCCAAATCTACCCAAATCTTACCCAAAACTTCATGTAATTACTATATGTGTTAATAAATACAGCTATATACATCATAATAACGATGTTTGTAGTGTGTGTACATACATAATATCTGTCATTAATTTGCTCGTACCATGGCCCATTTTAATGATTTGGTGCAAAATTGAAATATTTCGAAACAGAGGGAGATTACCGTAATTTCCTATTACTAAGAATCCAAGAAAGATAATCCACTTTAAAATGGCTGAATTGGAAGGATTATTTTCTATTTAAATAAAATTAAATACAAATTAAGCAGAACCTCTCTAATGTTGACATCCTCGGCGACAGTGTGTGTTTTTATAATAATATGTGTGTACAGAATTTCCATCGAATTTTGTATCAGGGAAAACACTGCATTATTCGGTTATTTAACATGCATATTTGAAGCTGTGACGGGAGAAATGGAGTTTATGGGATTCGTGACCATTGTAGACCAGATGAAATAGCACACTCCTGTAGCCAGATTATAAATTTATATTGCTTGTTAGAATCATGAAGGGCGTTTCATTGGTGGAATGGCGAACAATGTAGATCCTGATCGGACTGTGAGGATGTACAGGCTGATCTGGAGCCACGCTGGTCGCAAAACCTCATAAGCCCCATTTCTCCAGTCATAGCCACATGCATGTTTTACTTACCAGTAATGCTGGTATAATTTATTCCAGAACAATGCTGGTGGTGGAAGTTCTAGTGATGTTCCTGCCAGATGTCATTATTCTGTTGTTCCCGAGGACTCCATACATGTCATTCCAATATTAAACATGACATCATCATGTTCAAGTTCAGTGTTTGTCCCATTTGTATGTCCCATATGTACGACATCAAGTCAATTACTCAATTGTATGTTTCCATTCTTGTCTATGTACGACCATAATATTGAACTGACATAAAACCCATATCAATCAATCAATCAGTCAATTACTCAATTGTTTGTATCAATCAATCAATTACTCAATTGTTTGTATCAATCAATAAAACCCATATCAATCAGTCAATTACTCAATTGTTTGTTTCAATCAATCAAGTCAATTACTCAATTGTATGTTTCCATTCTTGTCTATGTACGACCATAATATTGAACTGACATAACACCCATATCAATCAATCAATCAGTCAATTACTCAATTGTTTGTATCAATCAATCAATTACTCAATTGTTTGTATCAATCAATAAAACCCATATCAATCAATCAATCAATGTGAATTATGGGTATTGAGACCACTGTATATAACAGGAGATAAACAGTGGTAGCAAAACACATAAACCCCATTTCTCAAGGCACATGTACGCAACATAATTATACTTGGATAAATTGTGATAAATAACAGAACAATGTTCGGGGAGCATTTGTATTCTAATTCTAAATCATCATCATAATAAATACATGTTTACACTTTGCATTAGTATGTAGTAACATCCAACAGATAAATGAGCACGTGTGTACATATACATTGTCCCATAGGTAACGTCTATCGATGCTCATTGGTCCGTTCCGCTTTCTGTCGTCTTCGTTGGCCAGGTTTTTTTCCAACCGTAACTTTAGGTTTTATCAGTTGGAATTTTGTCAGACCTGCCGAAATGGTATTCGATTCTGGCTGTAATTGTTTATGTGTAATCTGAACTTGTAGTGATTTGTAAAATAGTCCTTATCCGCTTGTGTTTTTGAATGCCATACGTCGGGCGCAATTGTACGGGCGCTGTCGACAAGTTTGTAATTACCTGCACCGTACAACGCCCTACGTAAGTTTAACAACTGAATGTTTGCAACTTTTCCAATTATGTCTACGAGTTCCATTACTCCATGTTGTTTCCAGTCCGCAACCTGTTTCAGCCGATTATTTAGAGACTCCGAATTGTTGTTTGTCCAAAGTTTACGTATGGCTTTGTCATTCAGTGGTGCATAAACAAATTGTCTAATTTTAGGTTCAACGAATCTTTCCCAGTACACACCACATTTTGGGTATCGCTGAAAATACACAGACAAATCGTCTACCCGCTTAATATATTGAATAATGAATATCGTCTTTGCCGAAGACAACTCCGTCAACATTATTGAAAATGGTTCTAATGATAGATTCCCTGTCCTTTTCACTGGATCCATTTTTTTCCAGAAATCGGCGAATGTTATCCTTCAAGTGTTTAGTACATAATAAAAACATACTACCATGAAAATTGTCATGTAACCCGTTCGTCATTCCTTTTTCTTCGTCACTACCAATTGTTAAACTTTCTTTCCCCAAACGGTCTCTTAAATGAGAAAAAAAAATACTATAAGTTGATTGTTCCCCATCCCAGTGAATAAGACTGGGACCTATCATTATTGGGTATAAGTTAGTTTTTCTATTAATTACCGATAGATTTTTATAAGAAAATGACGTAACAAAAAATTTACCCAGGTTAAAAGTTCGATCTACACCCAAAATGCTCCCATTACTCCCAGTGCAATTTCGCTTTAGATCGGTTATTTGTTCATGAGAATAAACGATGACGACGGGCTGTTTGTTTTTTGTCAGAGTTACTTCCTGAACGTATGGATTTGTGTGTACACTGGAAATCACATCCAACAGATCGTCCGCTAAATTCCGGTGAGAAGTAGGTTTGGATGTTCTGTTTTTTTGTTTTTCTCTGTAAATTTTATCCTGTATTTGTCTTGTACTCTTTGGAGCATACACACTGTCGTCCAAACACATATCACACACTGTCGTCCAAACACATATCACACACTGTCGTCCAAACACATATCATATACAATCTCCGTCGCCTTTTTGGTGCCTATCTGTTCAAAGGCGCGTTGTATTATTAAAGGGTCTGTTCTAGTGTATGTTTCACCAGATTTAGAGTTTTCATGCGGTGTTTTTCGTTTGCTATTGAAACCACAATATTCAATTACGGACATGTTCAATAAACCGGAATGTGTGTCAGGTGTTTGTGTGACTTTTGTGACTCTTTTTTTGTATTTGTCATTATCTTTAAGTTTTGTGTAATATCGATGAAATATAATTATGTTTGTAGGTTGAGGATTCAGTTGTGTATATGTCAATTTTCTGCTGATGACTTTCTTAGAACAGTATTGGCCGTTTTTAATGTATACAGTAGACAGTTTTGAGCCGTTTACCATGAAAGTCTGGTTTACTGTTGTACCAGTGGCACTATCCCACACCTCACAGTCGTCTGGGAATTCATTTCTATCCGCTAACACGAAAAAAACATCCTCTTCTGTCCATTCGGTATCGAGTCCAGAGGACACTCACATGAGTTCAAGCACTCGAATAATTGCTCGTTACTCATAAAACTACCAGCGTTTGGCGCATTTGGGAATTGTGGTTCAACAGTCGGTATCTCTGACGTGACACTGTTATCTAGATTAGTACTCGATCTATTTGGGCTCCCCGTCTCCTGATCAGGAATACAGTTGGTCGAAGCAGGCGAACCTCCCATTTCATCATCGTCGTCGTCAAATACAATATCATCATCAACACCACCGTCATCAGTGTCGGACATTCCACTTAAACACTCAAACGTATTCCTGGTTGTGGTTTCATTGAGTTCAGATATAGTGGAGACTGAGGAACCGCGCCTATTTTTCTTCTGATGTTTCCATGCCGTTGGTAGTGATTGGACGTTTGGCGAACGGATTTCATTTTGGGGTGACTGTATCTTGGCTGGAGTAGAACTAGTCGGTTCAGACCGTTGTTTTTTCTGTTGATTGCCTTTGGGAGACCCTGGTCGCTTGACTGGTGTGACTGGTTCAGACTTAATGTTGCTCGCGATATCGATGCCTACTTTACGCTTTACTTTCATTTTTGGCGGGAAGATAAGTTTTGGCGTCGGCACTACATGAACTTTGGCAGTGACTCCACGAACGGCACAGAAGTGATTAACAGCGTAGAAGTGACCAGGAACGGGAACCTGTCCTAGGCGAAGCCACAATATATGCAGCGGTTTGGACTCCGTAACTTCACAGATAGGTGTGTACATACAGTCCATGGCGTCCGAACCTTCCACGTCGTTCATGTTGTAACGTGGATATATGATGCGGACTGGTCGTTTGACGACGTCTGTTAGAGCAACTACTGTCCAGCCTGATGAAAATTTACCTATGACCGCACAATCCATTGTCGACTTCTCGTAGCTACAATACAGGTCTCAGAGTAGCCCTGGGGGTAATACAGACAGCACTAGATAAAATAACAATTTGGCAAAACAAATGGGGCTTTAAAATCTCCCCGCTTAAAACTGAGGCAGTCATATTTCATGGCGGTGGATTACTCTGCGATAAAAATGAGTAGTTGCGGTATGCATACATAAGAGAAAAAACTTATAAAATAAAAGATTTCATGGTAACCAATCAAGCAATACCATACACAAAATGTGTAAAATTCCTGGGTATGTATTTGGACGATCGACTTACCTAGGGAACACATATAAAAAAATAACATAGTACAACTCTGTAGAAAAGATCTCAACTTAATGAAACTAGTATCATGTACGTCATATGGAGAGGATAAACTATCCCTTATATTGTTGTACAAAGCTCTTATAGTAATCAAAAATGGACTATGGAAGCATACTATATAAAGACGCTGCAGCGGAACACTTAGATAAAACTAGAACTAATTCAAAGAGCGGTCCCTCAAAGTGGCAACAGGTGCATACAGATCAACTAGAGCCGCTGCAGTCGAGGTAGAAACTGTAGTAGAACCATTAGATCTGAGGATTGAAGGGAATCTAATCAAATATTGGGCGCGCACCCAGCCACATGGTGTAAACCTGCCAGTTAACGAACAAATACGACATAGGCGGTTATACAAATCTAACAGAGTAAGACTTAAAAAAGAAGCTACCATAAAAGAAAATAATCAAAAGTATAAAAAAAAACGATAACGATAAAGAAGCAAACAAAATTAAAAAAGCAAAATCCACAGGTAGGAAATTACAAACATGTTACGCTATGAATGCCCAAATACTAACTCAAGAATATGGACTGAATGATTGTGAAATGCAGTCATATCAGACCCATATACCTTACTATCCTTTCGAATTAACTGCTCAATCAGATATAACAGAAATAATAAAAAATAAGACAATGGATCCAATTCTTAACCTAAAACTAGCAACAGACCACATAAACAGACAATGGAAAGATAGCCTACAAATTTACACGGACGGTAGCAAAAATATCGAACAAGGCATCACATCCGCAGCTTTCGTGATACCACATTTAAATTACGCAGAACAATACAAGCTGACTTCTACACTAACAGTATTCACATCAGAATTAATAGCAATCGAGAAAGCCCTAATTTATAACCTAACATTAGATAATTATAAGGATACAGTCATCTTAACTGATTCACTAAGCTCCGTCCAAGCAATCAACTCGGGTACTGCTAAAACAATACCGGGCAAAATACATCACATCAAAACATTAATAAGCAATACAATATCTAAAGGCAAGCTGATAAACATAGAGTGGGTCCCTTCCCATATTGGAATACCCGGTAACGAAGACGCTGATAGGGCTGCATGCACAGCGCATTTAATAGGAAACAATGAAGTAACATTACCCACACATGAAATATTCTCTCATCAAACAAAAATGTAGGTCAAAGTGACAAACAATGTGGAATAATGAACACTTAGGCAAAAATGGTGGAAATATTTTGCAAGCAATGTGCCCGATCATCCCTACAAAATGTAAATTGTATAGTAAAGATAGGAGAGCAGACATAATTATATCCTGGACTAATGGCTAGGCAGAAATGGCATACAATCTAATCTATACCATGATGATAATAGTAGTGAAGATTAAATTAATTGTTCAAACTGTGACGAGGACGAAATTGAAGTTCCTTGGCATTATTTCTTCAATTGCCCCGCCCATAAAACAACGCGAGAAGATCTAAAAGCATCTTGCCTTAAACACAACATTACACCTTCACATTATCATATAGTATACCCCCTTAAGGAATGTGAAGCCGAAATGCACTTAGCTTTATTAGAGTACATAAAGGAAACAGGATACAGGGGTACAATGTAAATATAAATACCACTGCTCCAAAGACAACAATATAGTTTTTAATTCAAATTGATAACCTAAATACCAAGATATATATATAGGTATTAACTGAGGATGGCAGAGGGTAAATACATGTCCAAACCGAAGTGGTACAACTAAGTAACAAAGGTTACATTGGACCATGTAGGTTTCGTCCAGATATAATTAAGTAATATCACGATAGGTTGTACATATGTTATATCGTAAATATATGTTATGTTATATATATGTTATAATTCCTCGTGCAAACATACAGAGTATGCTCAGATTATAATCTTGTGCTATCACGGTGATGACATGGTGAACAGCGTATGTCCTGATCGGACTGCGACTGTGCATGCTGGGTCTGTGGATACACTGGTCGCCAGGGTGTACGTCCATGCTCTGCAAATTGCATATACACAATTAACCGTATAATCAGCTAACAACTTAACGTCCGGCCTCCAATGATGAGCACACATGACGTTAACAGCATTGTGCATTACAGTCTGCTCGTGATCAGGTCTAAAGTAGAGCAGTTACGAAATCCATAGCGTCACGGTGATTACATGGTGAACAGCGTATGCCCTGATCGGACTGCGACTGTGCAGGCTGGTCTGTAGATACACTGGTCGCCAGGTTGTACGTCCATGCTCTGGGATCACCCAATGATGTAGATGTACTTGTTTGACGTGTTGGGGAGCAGTACCCCACACTGACTGACCATTACTAACAACATAATAAGATAAATATCAAATCATATCAAACATAATACAATCATTATAAAGTATATGCGGGGTGTGGCGAAAGGCTGGCAATCTATAACTTCAACGGGGAATGTCCGAATTACCCGAGTTACAATATATTCGGCGGGTTCTTCTCCTGAGGCAGGCCCAGAGTGCACCCTACCGAACATATTGCCAACACGTATTCAGATCCAAGCATATGCAAAATTGTATAATACACAATTAACCGTATAATCAGCTAACAACTTAACGTCCGGCAAAGATGATCACACATGAAGTTAACAGCATTGTGCATTACAGTCTGCTCGTGATCAGGTCTAAAGTAGAGCAGTTACGAAATCAATAGCGTTATGAAAGGTACGGTCGGGTGGGCTTGACTGGTACTAACCTAAGGGTTCTTTCAGGTAAGGATCGATCGAACCCCCGCTGGTGATCCCCGCTGGGAAACGAACGATACGATCTGCTCACCACCGGACACAGCTATCTATTAAATTATAAAGTAGTGACTGCTTACATGCGGGGGCCGGTATTATAGCGGGTGGGGATAACCATACGTGCAAATCTGTACAAATCATTTACCATATTTGTATTCGCATCTTCCTAAATCTAGTTTTAATAATAAAGACCAATACCATTGGCCAACCATTGGCAATATTGACAGGGTAACACGACTCGTAGGCGTAAACGACATGACCAGTGACCAGTGACAACTGACAATTGATCAATTATATGTATATATATATATTGTGTGTGAATGTGTGTATATGTATATATATTATATGTATATGTAATATGTGGTGAGTGTATGCATATATATATAAATATATATATATATATATATATATATATATATGTGTGTGTGTGTGTGTGTGTATATGTATTGTGTGTGTATATATATATGTGTATGTACGTGCGTGCGTGCGTGTGTGTGTGTATGTGTGTATGGGTATATATGTGTGTGTATATATGTATATGTGTATGTGCGTGCGTGCGTGCGTGCGTGCGTATGTGTGTGTGTGTGTGTGTGCGTGCGTGTGTGTGTGCGTGTGTGTGCGATTGATCGAATAGGGTTGGGCTAAGTGATGGGGTGTGTGGTTGGCGGGTGTATGGATGGGTTGATGTGGTCCACTTCAATGAAAGTGGGCTAAGTGGTTGAGTGAGTCAGTGGGGTGAGGTAGTCAACTGGTTGAGTGGAGTTGTGCCGGGCTCCACGGATGCTGCTTGTCTAACTAACTGGCAGCAAAATTTAAATCGCCTCCTTTTGAGGCTTTTTTGTTTTTTTGTTAGCTTTACTACAGGGACTCCGGATTTACCGGGGGAACTGGAGTTTCATCCACCAGGAGTGATGGCTTTTTTATATGTCGAAATTGACCATATGTATTACTCCAATATACACAAATCAAACGATTGAATGTTTATTAGTCTATTTTCGGCGAAAATCTGACGGTGTGGTAGCTAGGTGACTCAAAACTAAACTAAAATTAAATAAATGCTAGTAAATAACAAAAACAAATATATATAAAACCCAATTAGCAACACAAAATCAGCAATCACGGTTATCATGATAGGTTAATATAGCATTCTGATGCAGCACACTAACATAGGGTGAGGGTGGCACGTCAAATACCATACCGTCAGAAATAACGTTCCTCTTCTCTTCTCGATGGTGATTAGGTAGGATTATGACTGAATGTAACTATAAGTTAATTACGTAGAGCACACTCGCTAGACATTAGTGTCTCAGATAGTACACTCGCCACTTACTTTCATTTGACCAGTCCGCAGTATGTGAGGTGGTGTAGTAGTATGGGTTCCCCTCAATCATCTCTAATCGATACCCAGCCATACTATATCACACACGGATAAGCTGATGGGTGCTACAGGAGGCCTCAAATTATAGGTTAATTATCATACTGCATAGATTCTTCTATATTTGACGCACATTTTTGTTGCCTGAATAAATGCAACATTTATCAAAATTCAGAAATATAAACCAGACCGACGACCATCGGTCTGCTTCTTTACTGGGCTATATATCCCGGGTATGGAAGGTGTTCGAGCCAGTTCCCACCCTTAAATATAAGCCGAATAGAAAAAAAAAATTAAAATCGGGGCGAATCGACTCAGGGCGAACCGACCCGATGCGAACGGGTAATCGGGACCCGGGACCAAATAAACATATCCCGAAAATGCCGACTGCGTTGACCTGAACTATATTTAGACGGGGAAATTACACCTTTGGTTCCCGGATTGAGGGGTACCAAACTTAGAAAGTTGCGCCAAAATTGGAAGCATACCTTTTTTGTTGTGACACCTCATCTTTAAATTAACAACGAAATGGACGATGATTTTGATGCACAGTATGCTGACGAGTTGGACGCACTGGACGAAGATTTTAATGGTTAAACTTTTTGTTTGCTGTAACCTGTAGATTTCCTTTATTTTCATAACCATTTATCGACAGTATTGTCAGTAACTTATTTTAATTCTGGAATTCAGACTTCGTCCATTTCGCGGACATGCAGGTTATATCTTATATAAAATATAAATTAGTCAAATAAATATTCTGCTGTTTTTACTACGTCTTACTTCACTGAAGGGAGCGACCCCTGTAAGTGGACTGAAACCGTGGAATATCTTGCTCTACATTTAATATTTTCTTCGTTCTAAATGTGAACTATTCTAGCATAAAATTGATGTATTTTAGGGCAAACTGTATCAGTAATAGATGTGCAATATATGTCGAGTAACTCCCAAACATGTGACTACTGATACGTCACGCCGACTTCATCGTTTTATCATCCGGGTACTTTAATTGGTAATCGAAGATATCCGAAAGTCACGTTAGCCACGATTTCGTATAAGTAAAAATTATTATATGAAATCGTGTTACCAGCAGGCACCACGTAGAGGTGGAGATGCTGTGCAGATAATGTCACGGCAGCCTTTTTAGCTGGACAACTTCCACTTAGACCCTCAAAATCGCATTTCCTACATACAAAAGAAAACAAAACCGGCCAAAATAATGCCACGGCAGCACGGTGCCGCTACGGCCCTGCTGTGTGGAAATATACAGTGAAATATCTCCAAGCTATTATCTAAATACTATATAAAAACAAATATATATATAAATTCAATCTTGAAGAACCATGTGAATCTGAAATGAGAAACATATTATTATAAATTTGAACATTAATGCTATCAATGACTAATGCACATCATACTATAATATATCGTGTATTATCAATCATCTATATATATAATTCGCCTACTCCTTATATCATAATGTACATATTTCCCGTTTTCTATTAACCTTCTAATTATATCATACTATAGCATACTATATATATTTCCCGTTTTCAAACAGGGGCGAAACGACCCGGGGCGAACAGGTAACATGGGCGAAACGACCCGACACCAAATCAAGCCAAAAGCATGCATATTTTCAGGCTGCAACAGCCACAACATGAAGGACAGAAACCTCTGCTTCTCACAGTTCAGAGATATGAAAAATAAGAAAAGAAAAAAAAATGTCCTAGCAACTACATGTACTCTAATGTTAGCCGAAAACTTCACCCACCACAACGGCGCACGCCCACCCCAGCCGTGACCTACCTGTTAGCAAATCCAGAAGTAACAATCCATTGATTAAGAATAAACACAATAGAAATATAAGTTAAATTTTCAATAGTAATCATGGTAATAATGGCCGGCCTCCGTTTAAACTGTGAGATAATTGCCGGCCGATAAAAACACACTATCTGCTCAGTCCAATGTCCCCGTGCCAGGTGCTACAATCCAGAAAATGGAGAACTATTTATTTGTAGCTTTGACAGAATCAACAAAATGAGGAATTAAATGTTAAATTGGTATTTTTTTTACAAAATGCTCACATAATATCTTCGACATTTCATACATTGATTCTGCAATGCTTTGCAGATACGTGTCAGTGGAGCATACCTGGGTTGATAATTTCGAAATGAATTCTTTGTTTGAGCTGCCTTAATCATTTACCCGCATGTGTAACTACTCTCAAACGGATGCCGCGGGTGTCATTAATAATGCGGCAGGTGTACTCTAAATCAACTTTAATCTACTTACTTGTTTCAAATAAACTAAAAATGATTGGACATATGTCAAAAATAAATATCTTGGTCCGATTTATGGCCGTGACTGGAGAAATGTGGCTTGTGTGATTTGTGACCAGTGTAGGTCTTGATCAAATAGCACACTCCTATAGCCTGGAATCGGCCCTCCAGTGCATTGTGCACCTCACCCCCGTGGCAATTAGAGCGACTAATTTTGCCGCGGCTGGGCCCTCATAATGACCCACAAGAACTACAGTATGTCATTTTGACCAGCATAGCGCCAAATCCATCTACACATCTGACAGCTATGATAAGTCTACCCTGTTACCCGCTTGGTCACTTGGGCCATACATACAATCATTATGCTCAGTTTAAAATGTTGGGAACAATTTTGGTAACTAATTATGTACCGGCGTAGTTTAGTGAAGACTGTTTGATCAGTGTAATCCTTGCATGCCATTTCATTCTGATAAACATTCCGATAAACATACATATTATAATTCATTAATTTTTATTAAAATGAAAAAATATATATACATGTAATTCATCCAGAAACAGAATACAGTAATGTATGTTTCTGATTCATCCATACATGATAAGCATAGTGTTTTCACTAATACATTATGTGATGGGGGGGGGGGGGGGGGAGGTTGTTTAATAAAGCACACTGACGAAGAAAGCAAGTTCAAATAAATACATTGCCATTGTACCCTATGTAACCAATCGTACCCTATTGTAGATGCTGTAGACTATTGTCTGCCCTTGTACCTTATGTAACCCATCGTACCCTATTGTAGATTATGTAGACTATGTTGTGCCCTTATACCCTATGTAACCCATTGTACCCTGTCGTACACTAATGTAGATGTTGTAGACTATGTTGTGCCCTTGTACCATATGTAACCAATGTGTATTATATTGTTGATGCTGTAGACTATGTTGTGCCCTTGTACCCTATGTAACCCATTGTACCCTATTGCAGATGATGTAGATTAGTATGTGCCATTGTACCATATGTAACCCATGTGTACCCTATTGTAGATGTTGTATACTATGTCGTGCACTTGTACCCTATGTTACCCATTGTATCATATTGTAGATGCTGTAGACTATTTTGTGCCCCTGTACCCTATGTAACACATCGTACCCTATTGTAGATGCTGTATACTATGTTGTGCCCTTGTACCCTATGTAACCAACCCATTGTACCCTATTGTAGATGCTGTAGACTATTTTGTGCCCTTGTACACCTTGTAACTCATTGTACCCTATTGTAGATGCTGTATACTGTTTTGTGCCAGTGTACCCTAGGTAACCCATTGTACACTATCGTACCCTATTGTAGATGCTGTATACTGTTTTGTGCCAGTGTACCCTAGGTAACCCATTGTACACTATCGTACCCTAATGTAGATGTTGTAGACTGGTTTGTGCCCTTGTACCCTATGTAACCCATTTGTACCCTTTTGTAGATGTTGTATACTATTTTGTGTCCCTGTACCCTATGTAACCCACCGTACCCTATTGTATATGCTGTATACTATGTTATGCCATTGTACCCTATGTAACCCATCGTACCCTATTGTAGAGGCTGTAGACTATTGTGTGCCCTTGTACCCTATGTAACCCATTGTACCATATTGGAGATGCTGTAGACTATTTTTTGCCCTTGTACCCTATGTAACACAATGTACCCTATCGTACCCTAATGTAGATGTTGTAGACTATTTTGTGCCATTGTACCCAATGTAACCCATGTGTACCCTATTGTAGATGTTGTAGACTATTTTGTGCCCATGTACCCTATATGTAACCCATCGTACCCTATTGTAGATGTTGCAGACTATGTTGTGCCCCTGTACCATATGTAACCCATTGTACCCTATTGTAGATGTTGTAGACTATTGTGTGCCCTTGTACCCTATTTAACCCATTTGTACCCTATTGTATATGTTGTAGACTATTGTGTGCCCCTGTACCCTATGCAACCCATTGTATCCTAGTGTAGATGTTATGGACTATTGTGTGCCCTTGTACCATATGTAACCCATTTGTACCCTATTGTAGATGTTGTAGACTATGTTCTGACCTTGTACGATATGCAACCCATTTGTACCCTATTGTAGATTATGAACACTATTGTGTGCCCCTATACCATATGTAACCCATTGTACCCTAATTCCTAGTGTAAATGTTGTATACTATTTTGTGCCCCTGTACCCTATGTAACCCATTGTACCCTATTGTAGATGCTGTAGACTATTGTGTATGCTTGTATTTCATGTAGACTAGTTTATATGCCTGTACCCTATGTAACCCACTGTTTACAATACCATTTGTATAATGTTTTCATGTAGCCTGTAATGATCGTTTTTGCCCCTTTGCCAAGTCGGCCCAGAACGAGCACACCCGGGTAGTTAGAGTTACTTCCCCTGGTCGGGTGTCGCTGTAAATTTACAATACTTGACTTCCGGTTCACTTCCGGGTTGAACTTTTTCAACGATTATTCATTTATTTGAGTGATGTCATGCAGGTCAAGACAGGATGTCGTTTGTCTATAGAGGACCTCTTGTTAGAGATAGACAAACCGCATCGGATATGCGGAACTCTCTTAGAAATGACCCGTTTTATGTAGGTTTTCTAACTTGTTGTTGTAGTTCTGAGTTTGTCAGGAACGGTAACGCTAATTTATTTGAAAGTCAATAGGGATAACTCCATGGGTGTATAAGGACTGACGCAGCGTCAGTCGGCAGTGGTAACCCTAGGAAAACAATGAAATGAAAGAAAAACCTTCCAACACGCCAGCTAGCCAAGCATAATATTACAGCCCTCACCCCCACCCCACAAGCACATGTACACATGTGTATGTGTGTGTATGTATGTGTGTGTATATATATATGTGGAAATGTGTATGCATATATATATATATGTGTATGTATGCGTGTTTGTGTGTATGTACGTGTATATGTATATGTGTATATGTGTGTGTATATGTGTGTGTGTACATCTATAAATATGGCTTGGATAATGGAAAACATCACATAAACATATGGCTTGGCCCCACAGTTGTCCATATAACAAACTTCACAAGGGGGTGCACCATACCACCTCACAGCATCCTAGTCCCCGGGATGAAGTATAAACAGACTACCTGATCCGGACTGCCTGTTTTCAAAAACCCGGCCGTGGAACGTGGGTGTGCGCCTTGATGATGGATGCTTGGCCGCCGAATCTAGTTACATGGTGCGCTCCGCTGGGCGTGCTCGGGCTGACGACATCGCGGGCGACGGGCTCGGGGTGGGCCTGAGGACAGGGGTCCCACGGGTTTCTTCAGCGGTGGAGCCGGAGGATTCTCTTCACACCACCTAACCTCACTATACAACAACAACAACAACCGCGCCTTACGAGTCCTTTATTTGCCAACACAAGATCACTATATGAAACATAAATAGAACCGCAAACAAATGTACCCAACAATAGGGCCACATGCGGGCCTCACCACTTAATACAGACAATTGAACGTTGAATGTGGCGGCCGTGCACCGGATTACTGCGCGAAATTAGGTCACCAAATTGGTGGCCGCCAGCAGTAATCCAAATCGCACATTTGTCTCTGGGGCCCTAAGCCCGCGAACTGGTTTTACCCAGATTACACAGATTCAAAATTCAAAATTCCCATTCGGCCCAAGTTTTTATTCCGCCTTTTGCGGACGGCGTGCAAGTCCATAGAGACAGTGCGGCCGTTAAACGTAAGCAAGCAAGCAAGCAGCAGTCGGCAGTTGGTAGTGGACTCTCAAAGAGTCCAGTTCGGTAGCATACAAGCAGGCTGAAGATGTAGATTGCATTGTAGGGTTGTCTAGCTAGCTTCAGAGAAGATATTGACAGAGATAGAGAGATAGTAGATATAGTACTATCGGTGATTTCTGCCAGTATTGGGTAGAGGCTAGGAGACTGGACAAAGTGAATCTGCCGGGCTACAGATAGCTTCTACAGTGAGACGCCGTGTTAAGCGGAACATACTGCTCGTGAGACAAGTATTCCAGGGTGCTCCCCGGGCTTAGCAACCCGGGTCGGGTTAGCATTGGGCGAATACGTTGGCTCCTTGAGCTGTGTGTTGTACCTTGCACTGGTATGTAGGAGTTATCCTTGGAGCAGTGATTATTTGTTGTCATTGAAGGGCTTGCCTTATGCAGCTCGTGAGCTAGTATCCGAGAGCGGTGCTCCCCGGGCGGTTAATCCTGGGTCGCGTTAGTACTGCGTGGGACTTGGCTCCGCGGGTTGTTGCATACGCTAATCCTTGCTGACAGGAGTTACTCTCCTTGGAAACCATATTTGTTTTATTGTATATTTCTGTGTGCAAGAATCATTGTTAATCAAAGTATTAAATTCCCTGAGTATATGTTTCTACCATGCAGCTTATTAACGATCATTTTTGTAGATATACTCTGATTCATCTTGATTAAGATTCACATTTCATTTGCTCGCGGTGTACGAACTTCATACACGATCATTCATATGTTCGTAATTCTCAGTAGGACCGGATAAGACAAGTCCGCCTGGGCTTCTGACATCTTATACAGTGTTACCGCGCAGTATGTAATATTATACAGCTCCACGGGCTGTATACGTTGCTCTACTGCAGTGGTATATAGGAATCCTCCTCGGAGTTGGGTGATTTGATACCAGGTGGAAGTGGCCGTAGACAGCTCGTGAGCTAGACTCTCCATAGCGGTGCTCACCGGGCGGATAATCCTGGGTCGCGTTAGTACTGGGTGAGACGACAGCTCGCCGCGCGATACCTACAGTGAAGTAGTGTCTTGGTATATCGTACACTCATAGGTGGTTTCCATTTCATCTCATTTGTTTTCAATTGTGCAGTACCCAGTTTCATATAATAATCTCCGTAGCAGATATAACTCCCTTTCTGTATTACATGTTTGTAATCAAAGTACTAAATTCATTTCACCGTCACTTCATTTTGCATGTCTAATCACCATCATCTGTAAATATTCCCAGATTCAGTGTCGTAATTAAGATCTATTCGGTGTGCCACATGCACACTATTCACTATCTAATATGAGCTGATTAGTTCACAAACGAATTCAGAGTCTTCATACTCGTAGTTTTAGTCGCCTACACGATCCCGGATATTGGTTACGTGCAGTAGATAGCAGCAGCTAGGCGTTGGCACGTGACATAGCCTATTGTAGTATTAAACTGTATGGGTGTAGACTAGTCTACAAACGCGCCCATTAGGGAATCTGCCATGATTTATTGACATATTTAACATTCCAACCACAAGTTCCCAATTAGTCATGGAAACGAACATGAATAAACTTTCACTATATCCACGACGTATGAACCAGTACAATGTCGGTGTATGCCGTCTGACCAGGGCCTATTCCACATTACATGTTTATATGTGTTTGTGACCATTTGCCAATCCCTCAATGAAACACCCGCTTTGTTTAGATATAAAATGCTGCACGAATTATTTCAGGTTATGAACTATGTCTGTGACTGGATCAATGGAGCTTATGGCGTTTACGACCAATGCAGATCCAAAGTATGCATGTGCATCTGCACAGTCTGATCTGGATCTACACTGTTCGCCGTTCAATCGATGAAACACCTGTCATGCATCTATCAAGTACTATATATCATTATCCGATTATAAGAGTTTTATTGGATCAGGAGCTACACTGGTCACAGCCACATATGTACATGTACATATCTTCGCAGATCAGGAACATTTCCTTAATATAAGTGTCAGTATTCTAATCAGTTCCAATGAACTCACATAATGTATTTATAACGTCTATATATGGAGCAGAAACAGGAATAAACCCCATCACGAATTTTCGAGTTACAAACAGAAAAGTCGGGTTATAAACCGTAACACGTTCACAAAGAGTAATAAACAGTATATATTTATTATTTTTGTCGCATACATGACACTATCGTCTGAAAAAAAATATTACAGTAGTCCCATATCAGCGTTCAATTCGAATGTAATCTGATTGGGATCTACATGGCTCACAATTCTCATACAATAATTTATTAAACCGTATCATGATTAGCGCCAAACGTGTAAAGTGTGTAGGCATAGATAAATTTACCATTTCATATTCAGGGTTTAAACTGTTCCAAAAATTAAATGGTACACACAAAACATGATATTATTGCTGGGTCGGTCTACACAACAATAATGATTATTAAACTATTAGCCCAACGATGAAATATGGCAGACAGAAACAAATTGCATGAATGGACTAATTCGAGAAAACAAAACGTAGTGTGGATTGAAGGATTACAGTGGGGTCAGCGTACGCGTGTAAGTGCACACACGAACGAACACGACATGTTGGTTCCAACCTGTCGTGTTCGTTCGTGTGTGCACTTACACGCAGACCCCACTGTAAGGTCTTGTATATCCGCCCAACTAATCGGTAACCACTGATGCCTGAATAATTACTGATAAAGTCCATAGTGGATACACAGATGTGTGCCCTCTCCACAGGGTGGCAATTAACATATAACAGACTACTTGGTTATTATAGGGCTACAAGAGAGTACTATTTTATCAGGAGCTAGATCTAGCTAGACTGAAAAAACACAATAAGCCCCATTTATCCATTAATAATATAAGTAATACTGTCATTATAGATCCTGATCAGACCGGGCAGCCATTATATGTATATATATATATGTGCTACCCGGTCGGGATCTACACTGATATTGGAAAACATATTTAATGGCTATCCTGTTTCATCAGGATCTATACTGCACATGCGCATTCACATTGACGTAAATACATATTATAAATAGGTAACAGTATATTATATACAACAAGTAAAAATGAATTGTATACTTTTAGTTAGAAGATATATAACACATAATACTCCAATTTGCCCCGAAATCTCCAATGCGCCGCTACCATATTATATTTTCGGTAGGTATTTTTCTAATATTGATACAAAATCCACTTTACACATGCGCATTTACTTTCACTTAAGTATATACAAGTGTTACAGTATATTATATACAACAAGAACAAAATGAATTTGATGTTTTAATTTTGGTGATTATAACCTAAAACTCCAATGCGTCCCGAATTCTCCAATGCGCCGCGGCCATATTATAATATTTTCGGTAGGTACATTTTATAATATTGATACAAAATCCACTTTACACAAGCGCATTTGCCTTGACTTAAATATATATTATATATATATGTAACATATATACAACAAGAACACATTAATTTTATGCTTTTATTAAGAAGATATAGCCTATAACATAAACCTCCAAAAGTATGCGCACGGCCCCGAAATCTAGATATGTCAAGAAATCATGGCAGATTCCCTCATGGGCGTGTTTGTAGACTAGTATACACCCATTCAGTTTAGTCTACAATAGGTTACATGAACAATTTATACCAAATGGTATTGTAAACAGTGTGTTACATAGGGTACAACCATACACAATAGTCTACATGGGGTACAAGCATACAAAATAGTCTACAGCATGTACAATAGGGTACAATGGGTTACATAGGGTACAAGGGCACAAAATAGTCTACAGCATCTACAATGGGGTACAATGGGTTACATAGGGTACAAGGGCACAGAATAGTCTACAGCATCCACACTAGGGTACGATAGGGTACAATGGGTTACATAGGGTACAAGGGCACACAATTGTCTACAGCATCCACACTAGGGTACGATAGGGTACAATGGGTTACATAGGGTACAAGGGCACAAAATAGTCTACAGCATCTACAATAGGGTACAATAGGGTACGATAGGGTACAATGGGTTACATAGGGTACAAGGGCACACAATAGTCTACAGCATCCACACTAGGGTACGATAGGGTACAATGGGTTACATAGGGTACAAGGGCACAAAATAGTCTACAGCATCTACAATAGGGTACGATAGGGTACAATGGGTTACATAGGGTACAAGGGCACAAAATAGTCTACAGCATCCACACTAGGGTACAATAGGGTACAATGGGTTACATAGGGTACACAATAGTCTACAGCATCCACACTAGGGTACAATAGGGTACAATGGGTTACATAGGGTACAAGGGCACAAAATAGTCTACAGCATCTACAATAGGGTACAATGGGTTACATAGGGTACGAGGGCACAAAATAGTCTACATACCGAAAAACATTAACCAAAAATTAAAAACAGGTACAGACGTATGCCAATGTGCCAACTATATCACTGTCCGCAAGCTGCGCGACAAAAATAGTCTACAGCATCCACAATAGGGTACGATTTTTTACATAGTGTACAAGGGCACAAAATAGTCTACAGCATCTACAAGTAGACTACCAAGTGTTTACAAGTTCACCATACCAATTAAATGTCCATTTCCTGGCTCAAATATGTGGCAGATATGCTCTCATTAAGAAGTGTGTATTTTTCTGACTGTGATTTATGGCCCCACAGACTCCCTGTGGTATGTACGAGAAAACCGGTAGTGTTACATTTGTGAGCGTGAAGCATGACGGGTGTTTCTTTGATGGAATAGCGAACAGTGCAGATCCTGATCAGACTGTGCAGATGCACTGGATCTACACTGGCCGCAAAACCCGTAAACTCCATTTCTGCAGCCACATTTACCAAAATGTTGACGTTTATGAGACGAGACACTTTGAGCTGAATGTTCATTTCTGTAAGTTGTCTATTTTGCTGACTTATTTATGGCTCACACCAACTCCCTGTGCAGTGGTATGTATGCGAAAATGGGTATTGTTAAATTAGTGAGATTTATATACCCAATATAAGACAACATCTGGAATTATAGAACTGATGAGTGAAGATAGGTCTACACTCAGTCTGGCAATTTGTTAGTAATATTTGTGTGCACCTGACCTACGGTATTTACCATTTGTGGCTGTGTCTGGAGAAATGAGTTTATTTGATTTGTCACGGTTTATATCCTGATCCAATAGCACATTATATCATGTCTATAGCACAGTCAAATCTGTGACAGATATCTCTTATATATCTTCTAATTAATAAGTGTGTGTTTTTCTCACTGTGATGTATGGCCCGACAGACTACCTGTGGTATGTATGAGAAAATATGTATTGTTATATTTGTGAGCGTGAAGCATGACGGATGTTTCATGTATGGAATGGCGAAGAGTGCGGATGCACAGGCTGATTTGGATCTACACTGGCCGCAAAACAGATAATCCCAAGATATTTGGAGCTGAATGTCCATTTCTGTAAGATGTCTATTTTCCCATTTGTTCTCAGAATTGTGGGTTTTTTTTCTGACTGATTGTGGCTGCAGATATCTACCCAGGATAGTCGGACTACTGAAATATGTAGAGCAGTGTAGTCCCTGATCATAGTGGATATCTACCCAGGATGGTCGGACTATCGGCAATATGTAGACCAGTATGTAGAACTTCCAAATTGTATGCATACAGAAATCTAATTTGAAAATCCGTTACAACACTTAATAAATGTGACAATTATTGTTCACTATTGCACAAAAGCAATACCCATGCGGACTGAATAAAACACAATTTTGTATATGTTTACATCCAAATATGAAACTTTCAAAATAAGAATGCAAGTTTAAGGTTAGCTTAGAATAGTCAGCTAAGTGGATGACTTACTATTTCACCTGTCTTTTATATTATCTGTATCCTTATAGCCGAGACCCGGCCATTATAAAATATGGTCATAATAACAGCCCGTTCTGTTCTCGCGTTTTGCGAATAAAAGGAAATAAAACGATAATCCAGGTCAAAGTAGGTACCAGTATATTTATGTTTATTATTGCAAGTTTGATATGTGATCAAGTGCAAGTTTTTTTAACAGAAATGCAAAGTATTAAACCGCTCGCTCGTCACTCAATACCAGGACAGAATGTCTATTATTGTGACCATATTTTATAATGGCCGGGTCTCAGCGGTAAAGATACAGATAATATGAAAGACAAATGTATGAAATAGTAAAAGTCATCCATATAGCTGAGATTATCTAAGCTAGTTATGGTCAAAGAGCCAGGGGGCCATTTCACTAAACATCGTGCGAGTAAGATGTTTGTAAGTGCAAAATGACATTAGTCTGTAAATTTCACATTAACAACGTTTTCTTGTAAACAATTATTGGATTTACATTTATTGAGCATAGGCTGCACAGGCAGCCTATGCTCAATAAAAGTAAATCAATCAATTGAAATTTCCAGACTATCCTAAATTTGCACTTACGAACATTTTAGTCGTACAAAGTTTAGTGAAACGGGCCCCAGGTCACTATAAATACACAGTATGTACATACCATGTATTATTATCTTGCTTTCTCCAAAGTATTAATTCCTAAAAACACATTTCATTATTCCACAAATTATTGATTACACATCCTAAATTCCCACTCCATAATTCAGCCCTATCAAATATGTTCGCAATTTAAACTTTTTTTATTGCACACAACTCCATTTCAGGGGACAAGTATTGAAATTTATGAGGCATTAGAACAGTTTTCTTCATAATGTATATCGCTACATACATGTATTCTTAATTTACTGAAATATTATTCTGTTGTCGGATTGAAACTTCTGATAGAACACACAAATATACCAGTCAGTTGACAATAATTGCATTAACAGAAAACAGACTTTGTTGTATATTTAATAACACCATTGTTGGTCCTTTGATCGGCATACACCCATGGTAGCATGATAAACATACAATGTTTTGTTAAGATACATCTTGAACTACTAAAATGATGAATTACCTGTGTAGACATGTGTGTGTGTGCAGACTGATCACACATCTATCTAAGTCTACAGCTCTGACAATGACACATTTAACAATCCCTGTTTTCTTGTGATCCGAGGCAATTGGGGCCCAGTCATAAATCACAGGAAAACATACACAGCACAGGGAGTCTGTGGGGGCCATAAATCACACAATCAGAAACAAATACCTGTATACACTTCTCAGTTAGAACAAGACACTTTATCCACACTGCTCCAGTTCACCCAGCTGTGAATGGGTACCGATAATTCGTAGTTGCTCTGTAAATACGAATTACCGGCTTCTCTCAAAATATCTCTACCTCCGTTCTTTCTCCCATTCTTGGGAGACGGCATGCAAGGTCCTAGAGCCAGTGCCGCCGTTAAATATAAGCAAAAAAAAAAAAAGTTAGAACAATGGGAAAATAGACAACTTACAGAAATGGACATTCAGCTCTAAATTTCTTGTCTCATAAACTACCAAAGTTTTTGGTAAATGTGGCTGTAACTGAAGACATCGGGATTATCAGTTTTGCGGCAAATGTAGATCTAAATCAGCCTGTGCATCTGCAGTCTGATCAGGATCAACACTTTTCGCCATTCCATCCATGAAACACCCATCATGCTTCTAACACGCAATATATATCATTATCAAGCTATAGACTGTTCTATTTGATCAGGATATACACTGGTGACAAATCCTATAAACCCCATGTCTCCAGTCACAGCCACAAATAGATCAGGTACTACATATATATATAAATTTAGAAAAATGGGGAAAATAGACAACTTACAGAAATGGACGTTTTTGGTACATTTGGCATAAATGGAGCTTAATGGTTTTGCAGTTTGGAAACATTAACGCTCAGTTTATGCTTTAATATTTCATACATGCATTTGTTACAACATCCCGCATCATTCTACAGAAAGCCCATGGTGCTCACTAACCCCAAGGTTATTACAAGCTCCTTATATACTATCAAACTGCGCCAGGCGGGACATTTTGCTCCGCGGAGCTCTTGTGTTCTACATAATGTACAAGAACGGCATGTATCCAATCTCTGGAGTGGTTAGATCATATTAAAGAAATTATAAGAGAATGAAGCAATGTATGTGAACAAAAAAAGTGAACATAATAAAAATAAAATTTTAGGAAACAAACACTGTGTTACAAAATAGGTTACAAAAGCCAGCTTGCCAATTGTAACTTTACCACAGGCTAGGACTTTATCCCTGGCATGTAAAAATATGTACAGTACATTCTGAAAGGGTTCTGCAACAGGCAGGCATCTGATCTGTCAATTACATTAATATCTGCAATCTACACTAAATATGAATGCTTCCATCTTTCTTTTCATCATGTTCATCATAAACATGTATTCCCTGTCATCTTAATTAATTGCATATTGCGACTCCGCCTTTTGCCAATATCTATAACATTTAATCATTAATTGTTGCAATAAGTACAACTCTACATTTAAAACTGATGTCACATCTTATTTTCTTAACACTTTCACCCCTAAGTACTAAGTAACTGCAATTGACTTGGATATGTTAAGTTTGTAACCAATCCAACCTTTACAAAATGATTTTCAGACTAGTTCATTTATGAAAAGGGGGTGTTTTTGTTAAAAAAAAATATGAAAATTCTACGTCACGAGCCGGCATCTACAGTTTTTGCCAATACCACTATACATGTATTTGGTGTTGAAAGTGTTAATTTCACCGAGAGGTGAACCAAATAACTATGTGTGTACATGTACACGCTTCGGTATGTCGGTTTCACACCAACAATCACATGAATCACATAATAGTATTGCAATTCGAAAACGCATTTAGCGACGGGTATGCTACATTTAACCGAAGATGTGCACGCGACAAGATGGGCCAAGCAATAAGTTATAGTTCACACATTGAATTTGTTATAATAAACTAATGTCTTCACTCGATAACACTCTTGAAATCAACTTAATAAAGATTCAATATATGAACTATTACTAAAATCTTATATTTTTCCTACAGAGACAATATTGAATTGTACGTAAATAGGGAATACCATGCTGGAGTCCTTTGATATCAAATTTATCAGGCAAGGCTAGGAAATGCATAGGAATTCCGAGGCTCACCAAGGAATTACTACCATTTCCCAGCCGAGTCTGATAAAATTGATATAAAAAGGCAATTATGAGCCCGTTACTCTATTTATCAGGTAATGTTTTATCCCGGCCGATGATCAATTATAAAGCATGCTTTTTTATTGTGCGCCATTAAAGGTACATGCCCACATAGGAATTACATAAGTGTATAATTGTGTCACTATTCCACCAGTTCTAAAAATTATGAGTGCCGGATATAATCATTTAATAATATTTATTTTAGTGATAGTGACGCGCGGTTAGCGTTTTTAAAAAACACCTCTATTTAATTAGCTCTGAACTATCAATGTTAGATAAGTATATATGGGTGAAAGTGTTAAAAAAAGTCATGCTGACAAAAAGTGATAAAATAGTGACTTACAAAGTACTCCATTACGCCTTTATATGTCCCTATAATATTATACAAATGTTTAACTTACCAATCCGTTGATATATTTGTAGTAATGCTTCCCTTAGAATTGATTTAAGTGCTGAAAATAAATGCAGATAGCAAAGATGTCTGATTGAAAGCTACTACTAACTTTCATGAAATGACTGAGAGCTAAGTGATATTCAACTGTTGGCATAAAGAATAATAATGAATAATAAACAAATTATTGGATATCTGTAACATAATAAATCTGTTAATCTGACCAATGACAGACTCTGACACTATCTGGGAGAAATTGCTTTATACTGGTTTGAACCAGTTTGAGGTGGTCAGCAGCAGCACCTGAGCAGCACCTGCATGTCGTAAAAACCATAAATCCCCTACAGACAAGGCCTTTGATGTTGTGGATTTCCCAAAGGTGAAACCATGTCAACTGGCCAACTGGCTACTAGATTTGGAAGATGGCCAACTATTTATGTCATCAGAGATCCAGATAAATTTTGTGTCTAAAGAATATCATAACCCCATAAGTCAAATTCAATGATATTTTACTTTTACAAATGTATAATAGATTGTTTGGTTATTAAATGGGGAATAAATAATAATAAAAAAAAAAAAATTATTGGAGCTGCAAAAGCAAACACTGTTTTTGCTTTTTGCACCTCAACTAAGTAAATTTCTATTTTATTACATTATTTTCATTAATCAATTTGAAAATGAATGCGTATTTTGTACTCCCACCTTTAATAAACAGTTTCACTATAATCAGGAGCTACAGTGGTGACACCCGAGATAAGGCACTTAATTAGTATCAACCAGTGGCCCATATATCACATTCTATCAACAAAGAGATACTTATACATGTAAAAGTAGAAAAAAAACATTATAATTATTTTCTATGTGAAAAATGGTAATAGCAAACAAATCATTTTATCAATTTTAAAATGTTTCATTTGTCCTCAAAAGTGACAGAAATGGTTTAAATGACAGATGAATAATACAATTGATGCTCCAATATTAATCCTTTCATCGAGATATAAAAGAATAATTTAATTATCTCTCTTTCTCTAATATGTTATAATCACACATACCAAGGTGGTTCAAAGTAGCTCAACTCATAAGTTGTACTTTTGAAAAGAAACAAGAAAAACCAAAAATAAACAAATATATCAAACAAGAAAATAAATGTTGTATGCCTTTTTACATCAGAAGGATATATTGTATGATTGCAGTACATTTTAGTTCAGGAACAACCAGGAAACTTAACTTATGACCATTGTAGATCGATCGGTCTGTGTAAATTGACCGCATGCACCTATAGCTCAAAAGTACATGCCCACTCAGTAGGTACAAAATGTTCTTTACATCAGAGACATCATCTGAGACATTTCGTGGCAAAATAAACATTCATGCGCCATTATCCCACGTAATGATTGGCATTATTATACATTTTATATAGGACGTAAATTTACACACTGACATATCAGGGGCGATAACCGTGTTTGCTTAAAATGTTAACGGACGTTACTATTTAATCTCTGTATTTATTTTATGATGTGCAATGATCATACTTTAAAATCTGTCGAAAATATTATTTTTTCAGGTGACGCATTTCTTTAGTATAAATAATTAAAAAATATCATGCCTCATTTGCATATAAAAATAGCCTGATACCACCGCGCGTCACTGCCAGTAAAATAAATATTACTAAAATGATTATATCTGTATAGCGGGCACTTGTAACGTTTAGAACTGGTGGAATAGTGATACAGTTATACACTTATTTAATTCCTATAAATGACATTTTGGGCTTACTGAGTGGGCATGTACCTTTAATCGTGGATCTACATTTGTTATGGATGTTACAAATCCCCGTTTTCTTATGATGTATACCATGTGGGGTCTGATCATATATCACAATCAGAAAAATACCCTGTCATAAATATACATAGCTAGGAACTAATTTTTCAATTTAAGAACACAATATTTTTTTAAAAAAATCATTATATTGTTGATTTCTTTATAAATGTATATTTTGTTTCGATTCATTTGAACTGTACGTTAAATTGAAGGAAAATAGTGAAATGTTTCTTAGTTCTTTTCCACTAAACATAAATTGTATATGATTGTAGAATTGGTTTTCCTTTTTTTTGTAAAGAAAATGGTGAATTGCAGGTATTATATAATAATAAAAGGAATGAACGTCCTGAAATGTGTTTGTGGATGACCGTGACTCGTAGACTAATAATTAATTTAGCTATTTAATAGTGGGCTGCAACCGACATTAGCTCATTTGCACAAGGCTGAAATACCTCAAATTTGGATGTTGGTTGTATAATTCTTCGCTAGTGCTCAAATAATAAATATATAATTTATAAATGATTAATAAAAAATTCCTTATTTTTGTTATTTCTTTTAAACATAAGTAAGAACTGAACACTGATGTTTAAATTATTTTGTTAATGGTTATATATATATAGTAGTGGTGCTAACATGCTGACAATAACTGACAAAACGGGACTTATGTATTTGTTATCTGATCTGATGATAGATACACAGTTTTTATGCATAGATGTTTATGCATATTAAACAGTTTAGATGTGTGCTGTATGAGTGTTACCAGTCAGGAGTTTATATCTTATCTGTGTGTGTATTTGAATCTTAGCAGATCAGCAGCTTTTCAATAAAAACAATTGCCAGTATTATAGTCGGGTCTGTAACATTTAATTAGGTGCACAATGCTACTATCATCATTTGATTTACAAATTAATCAGAAACACATTGAATAACTATACAGCGTATTAATTGCCTACTCATTTACTGAATAATCAAATTAAACAAATATTGCATTGTAAAATTGATAATGTCCTGCAGTCATGCATCACTGACCATACCTATGCAAATCTAAAGTGTGAGCAACAGGAATACTGGACACTAGAAAATTAGGAGAATGTGAGGAATGAACTGGACACCTTTGGTGTGGATTTTGGGTCATTTATAAAGTAATTACCACACAGTATGTTCAGGTGACATCATTTCGACATACTGGGTCCCAGGAATGCATAATTTTCATAGAACCTTGCTTCATATTTGGCATGTGACAGTATTTATTTTTTCTGGAATTTGTATGCCTTCACAATTTATTTATTATAATATTATAATTTACCCTTGTTCGTCCGTACATATATCGTGGGCGTTTGGAAACTATAAAATGTGTTCATAGAACACGGATGCCCCACATATCGCTTTGATAGTGAATGAGGAAAAAATACCAAGTCCCAAAGGGGGAGATAATCCATGGTACATATATTGTATATATATCGTGGGTGTTTGGAAAACAATAAAATGTGTTCATATAACACGGATGCCCCACATATCGCTTTGATAGTGAATGAGGAAAAATCCAAGTCCTAAAGGGGGAGATAATCCATGACCCGGAGGTCAAATCAAAAGTCGAAATAAACTTTGTGCATCAACTCCTCATAAGGAAGCTACATACCAAGTTTCAGGTCTGTAGATAGTACGTTAAACGGTAACACTAAATGCCCCCTCCACTATCGTGGTGGGGTATGAAAATGAAGAAAACAGCTTATCCGGCCGGATGGATGGGTAGATAGACGGACACACTGTCCAAAGACTATATGCCTCCAGGCTCTACCGAGACAGTGCCATAAAAAGAATATTATGGAAAATAAACAAACAAGTCCATAATTTAATTAAAGGTACATGCCCACTCAGTAGGCACACAATGTTCTTTATATCAGAAACATCGCCGAGACTGTATTTATTTTTTGATGTGCAAGAAATTTAATTTGTATAAATAATTAAAAAATACCTTGCCTAATTTGCATATGAAACTAGCATAATACCACCGCACGTCCCTATCAGTAAAATAAATATTAATAAATGATTATATATGTCTCGTAATTTTTAGAACTGGTGGGACACAATTATACACGTATTTAATTGCTATAAAGAACAGTTTGTGCCTACTGTGTGGGTATGTACCTTTAAGAGTTCTATACCTCCCACTCGTCACTAGATATCAAACACACATCAAACGTTATATACGCATCAGGTGATATGGTAATCAATATATAAGTGCATTATAGAATATACATACCTTAGCTTGTAGTTGTATAATGGCTTCTTCACAGCTAGCAAGTCCAAATCATATCCCATTCCGCAAAACATACACGTTTAAAAAAATATCCGGTTCAAACAATCTACCAACTGAGCGGTTTTGTGTGATTATGTTGTCAGTTGTGTATAAAGATATGCAATTGGCATACTACACATGTTAAATGGGTCACAGGTGTAGTGCCACTAGCAGAGGCAGCAAGCACCTTCCCTAAACTGAATCTGATTGGACGGTCATAAATAAATGGTCATTACTCACAGGTAATTACACAACTGAATCTGATTGGACGGTCATAAATAAATGGTCATAGGTAAATACACAACTTAATTTAAATGAAATAAAAAATAAATATGCCTTTGACCTTACTGGCCTATGTAGATCTGTCATTTTATTTCACTTGCTACACATTTTTTCTGCCCCCCCCCCCCCCCCCCCCCCCCCCCCCCCCCCCCCCCCCCCCCCCCCCCCCCTCCCCCCCCCGCCCCCCCCCCCCCCCCCCCCCCCCCTCCGCCCCCAAACAATTCTTCTTTATACTGTAATATGCAAACATAAACATTTTAGTACAACCTTATTGCTAAAACACCCAAAATTGCTAAAACACCCACAAATACACACATTTGTGTATATAACACCGATATTGTTTAACATTATAGGCAGTTGTAGTATGCATATACCTTGTACCCCATGTAACCCATGTAGACTAGTCTACAAACACGCCTACCAGGGAATCTGCCATGATTTCTTGCCATATATGCCGAAATCTCCAATGCGCCGCTGAGCAACTATATTAAAGTTTCGGTAGTTATTTTTTCTAATATTGATTACAAAATCAACTTTACACATGCGCATTCACCTTGACTTAAATATATAGTATAGATATGTAATATTATATTATATACAACAAGAAAAACAACTGAATTTCATCCAATTATTTAGAAGAATTGTATAACATATAAAACTCCAATGCGCCGCGAAATCTCCAATGCGCCCACTGCGCTAAAAATCTCCAATGCGCACTTTGCACAATGCGCACTTTAGTCATACCGATGGTGCGAGGAGTGTAAACTGACACTGCTAAACTGCCATCATAAGTGTGCGCGAAACAAGTGTTTCCATTCCTGTCAGAAAAACGAAATGACAGTCGACATGTTGGTGAGAAAACGGCACGATCCAGACGTCAAAGACATTGTAACTCAATGTGTGATTCCAATATTACAGGCGGTGAGTGAACTCCCCCCCCCCCCGCCCCATTGGCATTTGGGGTTTCCCCAATACTATTGGCAATACTCCAAATTATAGTAGCATGAACCAATGATTTTTTCAAAATTCAAATTATAGGAGCTTTATGGGATGAACGAAAACCCGATGTGATAATCCAGTTACACTGAGGATCTAGATGTATGAATCTAGAAGGAATGACAGCATCCATGTTTTCAGTCAACGGAAGTAATGTCATTTACCTTTGACCGGCTCGCTAATTGTAAGTTACTAATCTGCATGTAGGCTGGGAACCATTTTTCAACCAATACACCAAGTTACAGTTCCGCTGCCATCTTTATAGACAAGTATAGTACTTAGCTTGACATCCAACAATTAGCATAACTAATTTTATTGACAGGGGATTGTAGTTATATTAGTTAGTTAAAGCTATTTAATAGTTTGAAGTTTTCAATGATTATCCGTAAGCTTTTATTTTAAAAATATTTATAACATCAACAATGTTTCAAAGTTTGAAACGCAGTAATTTAATTTTTATAGCATAATAATGCATTTAACCCAACTTAATATTTACATAACAAGTATAAATTTGTTAAATCGTCTGGTGGAATACACAGACAAACAAAATAGTATAACTTAGCATTTAAAATTAAGTACAGCATGTAATAATAAATGTTACAAATACTGGAAACAAATCAAATGAAGTATTCACTGAAAATAGCTTAAAATTCGAAGTAAGAAAAAATTGATTTTCCGGTGACCCTAGCTATCACAAGTTTTCTAATCCAAACTAGACAACTCAAAGAAAAATATCGCATTAAAGGTACATGCCCACTCAATAGGCACAAAATGTTCTTTATAGTAATTCAATAAGTGAACATTTGTGTCACTATTCCCCCAGGTCTAAAATCTACGAGTGCCCGGAATACAGATCTAATCATTTAGTAATATTTATTTTACTGATAGTGACGCGCGGTGGTATGAGGCTATTTTCATATGCAAATGAGGCATGATATTTTTTAATTATTTATGCTAATTAAATTCGTCACCTGAAAAGAAAATAGTTTAGACACATTGTAAAGTATGATCATTGCACATGAAAAAATAAAAACAGAGAATAAATAGTAATGTCCGTTAGTTTTGGGTTTTATGTCGGTTCAATATTATGGTCGTACATAGACAAGAATGGAAACATACAATTGAGTAATTGACTTGATTGAAACAAACAATTGAGTAATTGACTGATTGATATGGGTTTTATGTCAGTTGAATATTAATGTCGTACATATGGGACATACAAATGGGACAAACACTGAACTTGAACATGATGATGTCATGTTTAATATTGGAATGACATGTATGGAGTCCCCGGGAACAACAGAATAATGACATCCGGCAGGAACATCATTAGAACTTCCACCACCAGCATTGTTCTGGAATAAATTATACCAGCATTACTGGTAAGTAAAACATGCATGTGGCTATGACTGGAGAAATGGGGCTTATGGGTTTTGCGACCAGCGTGGCTCCAGATCAGCCTGTACGTCCGATCAGGATCTGCATTGTTCGCCATTCCACCAATGAAATGCCCTTCATGCTTCTAACAAGCAATATCATTTATAATCTGGCTACAGGAGTGTGCTATTTCATCTGGTCTACACTGGTCACGAATCCCATAAACTCCATTTCTCCCGTCACAGCTTCAAATATGCATGTGTGGCACGATGTGTTAGCAGGGTGGTCTCGATTTAAATTAATAATTACCCAAATCGGACCCCAAATATCTTTCTTAACCCAAATTCTTCCATGTAATTACCTATCTGTGTTTAATTAAAATACAGCTATATACGTCATAATAACGATGTTTGTAGTGTACTTACATAATATCTGTCCTTAATTTGCTCGTACCATGGCCCATTTTAATGTTTTGGTGCAAAATTGAAATATTTCGAAACAAAGGGAGATTACCGTAATTTCCTTTTACTAAGAAGCCAAGAAAGATAATCCACTTTAGAATGGCCCTCAGAAAAGCAGTCAATTTTGGCTATTTTCAACCGTCCCGTGATGCCTTAAGGGAAAAGTCTGATATTTCAAGGTGTCAGAGTTCACACCTCTAACCAGTATTGTTTGACAGAAGAACATGTCCCAAGATAACATTCAGCAGTTTTAGTTTACTGCACTCAAATATGCAGGGTTCAGCAGGGCTGGAGGTAAGCATGGTATTTTGCTGTCGATACACCGAAATGAAACTTCGCGTTTCGCCATTTTGGGGGTGGGCGATATCCGCGCCCCATTTCGACATCAGCTTTCATTTTGTACATTTTTCTTTGTTTGCGTTTTACGTAAAATTGATGAAATTAGCAATATAGAGCGAGACGAGCCGTTTCGGGGAAAAAATATTTCCCCTTAAGGTCTCGCGGGACAGTGGGCAGCTAGCTTTAAAAAGGGGATGGACGATTTTCTATATACTTCACTACCGACCGTGTAAGTTACACCAGTGTGTCTAGAAAAATAGGTTTATGAATATTTCTTGACTTTGGGAGGCTTCACTAGGTGTATTTTTTAGAGTATTTCATAATTCTACGAAACTGAACGTTAGCTCCGGTTGATTTTGACATCTTGGAAAATGTCGCCTGCTATGCTGTCTCACCGGTACGGTTTCGCGTCAGAATTTTAAGGTATTTTTCGGACATTTGTAGCGAAAATTTTAGCTGGTTATGACCCCGCTTTGAAATCATTTTCAGAAAATGGTGTGGTGTTACAAGTGATAGAACAAGACATAACAAAGTATCTGTGCCTCATATTTTCATGAAAACAATTCCGATAAACTCAATCGTGTTGAAATTTATGGCCAAAAATAGGTGGGTGGGGTAACTTTGTAAAAAATGTAATTGAACACATCTGATGCGGTTACTGAATTTTTTTTGTGGCACGCGATTTCTACTTCACTTGCGAGTATTTTTCAATACTTGTCGCAAGAGCCTCCTTAACTGATTGTGAGAGGCGGTGATTTTTATAAGTCACCCGCCGCCCTCGGAAAAGCAGTCAATTTTGGCTATTTTCAACCGTCCCGTGATGCCTGAGAATTTTCAGCACATGAGATTTTTCAGGGGTGTGCCTAATTGGCGCAATGACGGGAAATGGCGCAATGAAGGAGAATGACGCGCAATGACGGAGAATGGCGGAGATAGGGGCGCAATGACCGAGAAAGTTGGCTAAGGCATCACGGGACGGTTGAAAATAGCCAAAATTTACTGCTTTTCTGAGGGCGGCGGGTGACTTATAAAAATCACCGCCTCTCACAATCAGTTAAGGAGGCTCTTGCGACAAGTATTGAAAAATACTCGCAAATGAAGTACAAATCGCGCGCCACAATAAAAATTCAGTAACCACATCAGATGTGTTCAATTAATCTTTTACAAAGTTACCCCACCCACCTATTTTTGGCCAAAAATTTCAACACGACTGAATTTATCGGAATTGTTTTCATGAAAATATGAGGCACAGATACTTTCTTATGTCTTGTTCTATCACTTGTAACACCACATCATTTTCTGAAAATGATTTCAAAGCGGGGTCATAACCAGCTCAAATTTTCGCTACAAATGCCCGAAAAATACCTTACATTCTGACGCGAAACCGTACAGGCGAGACAGCATAGCAGGCGACATTGTCCAAGATGTCAAAATCAACTGGAGCTAACATTCAGTTTCGTAGAATTATGAAATACTCTAAAAAATACACCTAGTGAAGCCTCCCAAAGTCAAGAAATATTCATAAACCTATTTTTCTAGACACACTGGTGTAACTTACAGGGTCGGTAGTGAAGTATATAGAAAATCGTCCACCCCCTTTTTAAAGCTAGCTGCCCACTGTCCCGTGAGACCTTAAGGGGAAATATTTTTTCCCTGAAACGGCTCGTCTCGCTCTATATTGCTAATTTCAGCAATTTTACGTAAAACGCAAACAAAGAAAAATGTACAAAATGAAAGCTGATGTCGAAATGGGGCGCGGATATCGCCCACCCCCAAAATGGCGAAACGCGAAGTTTCATTTCGATGTATCGACAGCAAAATACCATGCTTACCTCCAGCCCTGCTGAACCCTGCATATTTGAGTGCAGTAAGCTAAAACTGCTGGATGTTATCTTGAGACATGTTCTTCTGTCAAACAATACTGGTTAGAGGTGAAATATGACACCTTGAAATATCAGACTTTTCCCTTAAGGCATCACGGGACGGTTGAAAATAGCCAAAATTTACTGCTTTTCTGAGGGCGGCGGGCGACTTATAAAAATCACCGCCTCTCACAATCAGTTAAGGAGGCTCTTGCGACAAGTATTGAAAAATACTCGCAAATGAAGTACAAATCATAAACCTATTTTTCTAGACACACTGGTGTAACTTACAGGGTCGGTAGTGAAGTATATAGAAAATCGTCCACCCCCTTTTTAAAGCTAGCTGCCCACTGTCCCGTGAGACATAATAAACTCATTTATCGACGCAATTGTGGAGGGGTGTCATTATTGTTGTCATTATTTTCAATAATATGTCATAAAAAAAGTAATTTCATCAACATTACATGCTTTAATATGTATATCCATGTAAAAAGTAGACTTTTGAAAAAATAACTTCTAATAAAAATAGTTACTGAAAAATGCAATGAGCTTTTGCAACCCAATACAATACTGGTTGGGTTGCCATTCTGGCAACTACGTATACCCGTCATTTTCCATCATCATCACAAAAATATAACTATTGTGCACGACTATCCCCACATTTTCCACGATTGCGTCGATACATGTGGTCATTATTCATGCTTCTCCGTCATTGCGCCCAAGTATCCCTTAAAAAACAGCCACCAAATCTCTGCACCTGTCATTTTCCATCAATGACAACCGTATACCTGCGATTTTATAAAATTAACACAAAACAATATAACTATTACCCACCATTCTCCCTTAATTTTCCGTAATTGCGTCGATAAATGAGTTCATTAGCCAACTTTCTCGGTCATTGCGCCCTTATCTCCGTCATTCTCCGTCATTGCGCCATTTCCCGTCATTGCGCCAATTAGGCACACCGATTTTCAGCCAGTGTACTTCTGCGCATGACGGAAGACTTTTGCCACTCTTGTTTGTTCATCACTCTTCGACGTTTTGGCAGAGCTATTTTGAGAACCGATTATCAAATGAATACACACTATTGAGGTTTCATTGTAAGTATTTGATGAATGTAACCATGTTTTTGTAATCATAGGATGTATATAATGCTATCGCGTTCAGTATTTTGGTAAATAAACTGATAATTTCTTTTTAAACTAGTAGCAAACTAACTACCCGTGTGTAGCAGTTTTCGTGGGCTTGTCAAAACAACAACACTCTAAGCAGGGCTTTAGATAAGAATATTTCCATTGAATATTTGTACTACATAATTATAATTTAATTGAATACCAGCAATGTATCCAATCGAAAATACGCTTGTGTATATGACTATTCGGGAATTTCCACATGTTTTTTTTCCAACATGATTTATTTGGCTCGATTTTAAGTGATCATTTTCTTATTCTATTTAATGATATGTCGTGCAAATGGAGCCGCGCTAGAATTTAGACATTTATGGACAGCGATTGGTAGGAAAAATGGTAAATTTTGTGGAAAATAGAGACGAAAGTCGCGTTTGTGAAATCGACAAAAGTGTCGGAAATCCCTGGAAATGGGAATGGATGGACAAGGTTATTCGCGTGAGCATAGACGGTAAACAGTTGGAAAGGAAGCTAGGCGAATCCGTGAAAAAGATAACGAACCGGGAAAGGCTTGGTGCACACTGTGCAGTATTGTGATATCGTACGGCGGACGAGGAGCAGCTGCTATCATAGACCACATGCAAAAGTCAAAAAAACATTCCAGATTACTGACATTGAAGTTGACAAATTTCTCTCTCCCTAGTTACTCCATATCAGCCCAAGTCGACAGTGACGTATCAACGAAGACGTTCGTTCCATTGTGTGATCGAATAGCAAATTGTGAGGTACGTAGTTTTTTTTATTATTAATCTATCGTGCTTGTACTGCAGGGAATGATTTCTTTAGGATAAGGGAAATCTGTCCATAACCGGTCGTACCCCCCTTCCTCTTTTACATGCCCAAAACTTTCATGTCCTTGCATCAACCTAAAATTTGAAAATGGCTTCGGCCGCAGCCGAAGCTATGCCCAAATTTTCAATGAGGGTTAGGGTTAGGGCAGGGGGATGCAGCTAGGACTGGTGGGTTGGGTTAGTTTGATGTACCATCGAACCATTCTTCAAATCCCATGCAAGTGCATGATCAGGCTGAATGACATTTTTGTCAGATCATGTCCATAATACGGTAGCATGTACGTTCTGCTTTGGCATGTGTTTTTATTATAGTGCTACCTTCTCTATTTTCAGGCTATGGTTTTGGACGTGATGGCAGAGAACTCGCTTCCATTCACAATGGCGCCATTGCTGGTTAGTCTCGCAAAAGGCCTGAATAAGGACAGAAAAGCCCTGAACCACTTATCTATTGACCGCACCGCTGCATCCTACAAGATGAGATTTGGTATGGAGAAGACGTGCACTGAACAGACAGTGGAGAATTTGAAGAAGTATCCTTTTTCATTGAACATAGACGAGAGTACCAGCACTAATCTACACCGTGTTCTTACTGTGTTAGTCAGCTACTATTCTCCATTGTCAGAGTCCGTCGTCGTTGAACATCTTGCATCACTCGACGTCATCAAAGTTGATGCTGAAACGTTGACAAAACACCTGACGGATTTATTTGTCACTCATGAACTGCCGTGGCCAAACCTGATCTCCATATTGATGGATTCCTGCAGTGTGATGCGCGGCAGTAAGTCGGGGCTGGAGACGCGAATAAGAAATGAAATGGCACCCCACCTCCTGGACATCGACGGGGACACCTGCCACCACATACACAACACCTCTAAGAAGTTTTGTGCCCCATTTAATTTCTGGGTGGAGCTGCTGTTCATAGATCTCGCCAATGACTTCAAATGGTCTACAGATTTGAGATCTGATTTGGAGGCGATATGTGAAATGTTGAATCTGTGTCTCACAGATGGCTCTCATGCTTCGATGTAGCTGTCAGCACAAATCGTCTAATGGATGCGTACAAGGTATTCTATTACGCCTTTGTGCCAAGCAAGGATCGGCTAGACTATCAAGCTGTGGTAGTCCAGATCTTGAAGGGTAGAGGAACCAGCGAAGAGGCTCGGTACAAGATTCACGTTATCCAAAAGCGACTGTCTGCGAAAAATCTAACAGCAGATGGCCATGAGAGGAAGAAACGGATTGTTGAGCGCGTGCTGTACCAAGATTCGAAGACAGAGCTGATTCTAAACTTCTACTCCGCAGTTCTGCCGCGAGCTATATCTGCCTCTTCGAGCCACTCGTGCACAAGCTGATGGAGAAACAGGAAGAGTTGTTTAGTAAGTTTCTTGCCTGCTTCCTCAAGCCAGAACACATCAGTGGTCGACATATCAGCGTACCAAAAAAGGACATTTTTGTTGGGGCAGCAAACAAAAGACTTCTCCACAAATCCGGGAAGAGTGACCAGGTGGCTAAGGTGTTTCGGCAGCAGGTGTCACTAGCATACATTGAAAGTGCCAAGTACATGCAGCACAAGTTACCGCTGGATAGTAAACTGCTAAGAGGGCCATTTCTGCCATAAACCCAGAAACCAGGGGAAACCATATGACAACTGGATTGTTAAACTCGCTGCCATCATTTGTTCCAAACATTCTCGAAGAAGAAGATGAATTCTACATGCAAGTGAATGCATATCAAATTGACAAGTCCATTCCACAACATATTGATTCACATGGCAACCCAGTACGCATCGATAAATGGTGGGCCATGGTACTAGCTGGAAAAAGGTACGCAATACTGGGGACGGTAGTATGTGCGCTATTTAGTTGTTTTCATGGGCCCCAAGTGGAAAGTAGCTTCAATGTGATGGGGGATGTGCTGAATTCGAAATCTGGCAGAATGAAAGTGGAAACCTATAGTGCGATCCAGACAGTGAAGTACGCTCTGAGGCAAAAATCTGCAGGCGCAGTGGCGACGTTCAGCAGGGATGATGTGGTAAAAGATCCGATAGACAGCTCGATGTGCCGCAACATGAGATCGGCTGCTGCTAAATATAAAGAAGAGAAAGAAGAGAAGAGAATGAAGAAGGAGGACAAGAAGAAAAACCTGAAACTGTCAAATGAGAAATTGGAAAGCAAACAGTCGGTGAAAGTTAAAGTGAACTGCCAGGCAGCAGTGGCCCTCAAGGCACACACTTAGAAAGAAAATGGAACGAAAGAGACGTAATGAAATTCTGTCAGCATTGGCTGCGAAACGAAAAAAAATGAATTAATTTCGTTTCTAAATGAGAAATTGAAAAATATGCATGAGAAACTACATCTTTGACATCCTAATCCGCATATGATACATAGATCAGGCGATGTTGATCAAGACCAGCTTATAGACTGATCTATGTATCATATGTAATTTAATCAAGTAAAGTTAATCCTTTCATGTGTCTGGTTTAGTGAGAGGTTCCATTGTATTACAAATAAATATACAATGGAATCTCACTAAACCGGACACATGAGAGGTCCACATGGTGTCCTGCTTAGAGAGAATCCAATGCAGATCAGTGATATAAGTACTGCAAGACATGCTTTGCAATCATTAATATACACTCTGACAGTAAAATAAGTTTAACAACACGTGCATATTTCCCTGACAATATGTCTGTGGTCATAAAAGCTATAGCAGAATATACAAATTTTGCTAAAACTTTATTTATTGTATACATTATTATCGTAAATATTACAAACATTATTGTGTTGATAGAAAGGTTCCCTTTTTGTCGCGCCTGCTTTATCAGAGGCGCGACTATAGTCGGCGCTTTTTCCGTCGTCGCCCTCGTCCGCATTGTCCGGTTTTTTTGTAAGGCAAATGCGTTAAAGTCATTGTTTTTTCACAATATCTCTTTAACCCCTTGCCAGACATTGATAATATTTCACATCAATGTTTGTCTAGGGATGATGCTTCATTACGCACACCCCCACATCCACATTCTCAAGGTGAAGGTCATTTATTTCCTTGTAATTGTTCACTGGTTTTGTAACAGAAATGCGTTAAAAGTATTGTTTTTTTCCACAATCCATACTCTTTAACCCCTTGTCAGACTTTGATATTTCACATCACTAATAGTTTGTCTAGGGATGATGCTTCATTACGCACACCCCCACATCCACATTCTCAAGGTGAAGGTCATTTATTTCCTTGTAATTGTTCACTGGTTTTGTAACAGAAATGCGTTAAAAGTTATTGTTTTTTTCACAATATCTCTTTAACCCCTTGTCAGACTTTGATAATATTTCACATCAATGTTTGTCTATGGATGATGCTTCATTACGCACACCCCCACATCCACATTCTCAAGGTGAAGGTCATTTATTTCCTTGTAAATGTTCACCGGTTTTGTAACAGAAATGCGTTAGTTATTGTTTTTTCACAATATCTCTTTAACCCCTTGCCAGACTTTGATAATATTTCACATCAATGTTTGTCTATGGATGATGCTTCATTACGCACACCCCCACATCCAAATTCTCAAGGTCAAGATCATTTATTTACTTTTAATGTTCACCGGTTTTGTAACAGAAATGCGTTAAACTTATTGTTTTTTCACAATATCTCTTTAACCCCTTGTCACACTTTGATATTATTTCACATCAATGTTTGTCTAGGGATGATGCTTCATTACGCACACCTCCACATCCAAATTCTGAAGGTCAAGGTCATTTGTAACAGAAATGCGTGAAAGTTATATTTTTTTTCACAATATCTCTTTAACCCCTTGCCAGACTTTGATAATATTTCACATCAATGTTTGTCTAGGGATGATGTGTAATGAACATCCAAATTCTGAAGTTCAAGGTCATTTATTGACTTGTAATGTTCACCAGTTTTGTAACAGAAATGCGTTAAAAGTTATTGTTTTTTCACAATATCTCTTTAACCCCGTGCCAGACTTTGATAATATTTCACATCAATGTTTGTCTGTGGATGATGCTTTATTACGCACACCCCCACATCCAAATTCTCAAGGTCAAGGTCATTTATTTACTTGTAATGTTCACGGTCAAATGCCTCGGCAGGCGCGACACCGTTTCCGTGGCGGAATTCTTGTATTAGCAGTGTAGCACCTTTCAAAGCTTGTGACCAGTGTAGCACCTGATTAGTCGTGGATCCTCACAGTCTGACAGACTGTCTGTGATGACGTGGTGAAGTTACCCTGGTATATGATATGTGGACAGGGGCCTCTACCAAACACCGGGATAACTTGGCTATGTTAGCAAACATTAATTATTTTCAGTAATGTAATGTTGAGAGTGATTATTCTCAATATGAGCTGTATCATCAGGCTGTACAGTGCTTTTAGTACATTTCAAGATTTTTAAAATATCTCATTTTTCTGATCAAAGGAATCAAAAGATACTTTTACATGAATGTGGAAAATTGTTGGGTATCACAGAACAGTATTCAGATTGTTTACTAAACATGCTAAATGGCACTAACATTGCCATTTTAATAAGAGATTTGTAATAAATTGTTTTAATTGTTCATACTAAGTTGATATCATGCTTAAAGTATAACTTCCATTGATTTTTATATAAACTTATCTTTGAAAACAGTTGTTAAAATGAGCTCAGGAAATGCATTCTAGTGCAGTTTAAATTTCTCTAAAATCCATTTTCGGCCGGGGGGCTTCGCCCCCCTAGACCCCCAGACAGGGGCTCTGCCCTTGACCCGCATGGGGCCTAGGCGGCCCCCTTGACCCCCGGCCAGATTTTCATTGGATTTTTTTGGGGCCTGTTCTCATGCCTGTACTTGGTCATCTCGTATCCACTACCCAGTCCATTTCGTACCCATACCCTACCATTTCGTACCCATAGTAATTATCCCCTCGCATAGCGAAAAGGGGATATAGCGTTAGTCCATGTCCGTGCGTAACACTTGCTTTTAGCAAATTTGTTTAATTTGTTCCTTTGGAACGTCTTTATGGATTTCAATAACATTTGGCAACACTGTTTTAAACAATAATTGAGTTGTCACGTATGTTGTAACCCGGGTTCCTAACGCCTTGGTCAAGGTCACAAATTAGTACTTCGCATTTTGGTGCTTTAGCTAACGCAAATGTGTTTAACTCGTTTCTTTGGAACGACTTGAAGCATTTCAATAATATTTGGCAACACTGTTTACCTGAACATAATTGAGTGTCACGTATGTACCCGGGTTCCTACGCTGATGGTCAAGGTCACAAAATTGTACTTGATATTTACGTTTAGCAAATGTGTTTAACTCATTATCAATGTTGCGAGGTGTTTAACTCGTTTCTTTGGAATGACTTGAAGTGTTTACCTGAACATAATTGAGTGTCACGTATGTATCCGGGTTCCTACGCTCAAGGTCAAGGTCACAAATTGTACTTAGCATTTGCGTGTAGCAAATGTGTTTAGCTCGTTTCTTTGGAACGGCTTGATGGATTTCAATAACATTTGGCAACAGTGTTTAGGCCGTCCTTAAAAAAATGTTTGTTTCCTGTAACCCGACCCAGAATTTTAGAAGTGGGTCGGTCGGTAGGCAATTTTTTATTTCTGGATCAAATGTCCGCGGCCGCTAAATACTGAGCACTGATAAAATTTCGGGACAAAATTGTAAAAAGAAACAAAATTGCAATAAAAAAAATCGGGTCGCACCGTTTTTAGCGGGTCGGTCGGGTTACAGGAAACAGAGATATAATTATGGATGGCCTTATCTGAACGTATTTGAGTGTCACATGTGTGCCCGGGTTCCTACGCCCAAGGTCACGATATTGTACTTCGTATTTACTGGGGGTATACTGGAGTCAGCTTGTCCGTCCGTCCGAGTTTCCGTCCGTCACAAAATTTAACAATTGTAAATTTCCTTTTAACTTCTCTTTCCCTTTGCGGGAATCTTTCATATTTTACCCGCCCCTTCTCTGACACTCATACATCATTCTGCAACAAACCTACGACCCATGCCAGGGGTCAAGGTCACGGACTTAGAAATTTAGAAAAAAAACGAAAACTTAACAATTGTAAATTTCCTTTTAACTTCTCTTTCCCTTTGCGGAAATCTTTCATATTTTACCCACCCCTTCTCTGACACTCATACATCATTCTGCAACAAACCTACGACCCCCATTTATGCCAGGGCTCAAGGTCACAGACTTATACACTTAGAAAAAAACTAAAACTTAACAAATGTAAATTTCCTTATAACTTCTCTTTCCCTTTGCGGAATGCAGTGATATTTTACCCGGCCCTTCTCTGACACTCATACATCATTCTGCAACAAACCTACGACCCCCATTTATGCCAGGGGTCACGGACTTAGAATGTCTAGTTTGCTTTTTTCAACTGGAACCACCATCGCACTCTCCATATGTGCTGACATAGTCTTTTATCTGAAGATGATAGTATGCGAGCTGGAATTCATTCTAGGTCAGGGCTGACGCGGGGGGGGGGGGGGGGGGGGGGTAGGGGGGGGGGGGGGGGGGGGGGGGGGGGGGGGGGGGGGGGTATTCCGTAAGCACCCGCTTACTGACAAATCTAGTTTAAACAGTATTTATTTCATATTGAATACATACATGTAAATACGTATATTAGTAAATTAATGTGAAATAGGATTAGAAAACAAGCTGTATGAGCTTATATGAATTCTTCTCCTCGTGTCAACGTTAGATAATGGCGACATTGAGTGACTAGGAAGTGAACTGCCCAACCCAGTGTTGAGCAAGTAAAATGATTAACGATGCGGCTCTTGTTCTGTTAGCAATGAAATTATATTATATGTTTATGGGTTGTAGCAAACTTATTTGGGCCTTATTTGTTGTAGAGGCATTAGTTTAAATCATGCATTACCTTGAGAAGTACAGTATATTGTGACATTTGATCGATGTCGCCAATGTAACATTCACAAATATGCCAAGCAATACTTTTTTAGAGACTGGATGCTTATTACTATGTGGCAACTGAAATTTCTTCCTGTAAGACAATAAACTGTATAAAGATAAGATGATTGTTAACAGTTACACAGAAAATGTTTTGATGAATGTGTACTACATAAATAGATTGCAATATGTTAGTCTTGTAAATGTTACATGCACATTTTTCAGGTTTATTTATTTATGTTAGTAATAAGTTTCCATGAGCAGTTTATACTTGCCATTATCATTTTGTATACGACCGTTTTAAAAAAACGGTACTATTATGTTTTACCGCGGGGCGGGCGTTGTACAGAAAACGTGCATAGTTTGTGTACACAACTCCTCTGAAACCATTCAGTCAATCGATCTGAAACTATACACACGTGTTCTAGACATATTGAAGATGTGTGTACCTTGGTGTTTTTATGCCGAAAAAATAATTTTTAACAAAATTATCGACGTTTTAACTTAGCCATTTTTTGTATAAAATTCTATGTACGGTACAGAGTTTGTGTACACAACTCCTCTGAAACTGTTCAGTCAATCGATCTGAAACTATACACACGTGTTCTACACATATTGAAGATGTGTACCTTGGTGTTTTTATGCCGAATTTTTTTTTTTTATCAAAATGATCGGCTTTTTAACTTAGCCATTTTTTCTCAACATTTTTTGTATTCAATTCTATATACGGTACCGAGTTTGTGTACACAACTCATCCAAAACCATTCAGTCAATCGATCTGAGGTACAGATTTCGCAATACTGCATCTTTGCCGTCTCGCCCATCTTCAACGGGAGTATTTTATGACTTACATCCTCTATGTTTTGGTGCCAAAAGTGAGAATATGACAAATTTAGAAAAATAAACCTGGCTGTTGATTGTTGTTTTCTATGTTTACATGAAGCAACTTCTGCGTATGTATACCAGTTTGTTGACGAGAAATATTATAAATATTAAATACACTTTTACCATTTTTGTTTCTTTTAAGATATTGGGTGGTGGTTGGGAGCACACGAAGGGTAATTTAACGATCGGCGTTCAGCCTTATCGGAATACTGACCTACATGGTTTGACCCCCTTTTGTCGTTTTGGCTCCCTGGTACTTGAGAGCTAAATCCATTAAAAAGGAATAAGATCTGTACAGATCATATTACTTTTGGGGCTGGAGCTAAGTGACTCTGGTGCGGTATGGACCTGGTACCAGATCAGGATATTCTAATTTCAGGACTGAATATATAGTTCTGTAAATATTGAGTTCTTATTTTGTGAATTTCCCTCATTGTGGACAGGTTGAATACGGGATAATCCATCCTGTTGGCCCGGCCTTAAATGACCCTGGCAGTTGATAGGCCGTTAAACACCAATAATCAATCAATCATCTTTTAAGATAAAACAAAAATATTACTTGCATCTTAAGACTCACCGCCAGATGGTTCAATATGTCAGTAAAGAAATTAATCAAGTTCCATATTGTAAGCTACTGGACTGGTTATACGTATGTAACAGGGTTTGACAAGAAAATGTTACATACATCTACGTACACTAATTTTGGTTGTATTTTTTTCAATAGTTATTATTTATACTTCCGATGGACAAATTATTTTTGTACTAAAATAGAGTTAAACTGTTCACAGAAACGTACAATCTCTTTCGACGCAATGAAAATGGCAATATCAATATGAAATACTTGCACATACTAGGACATGTTAGGAGTCGCACATACTAGGACATGTTAGGAGTCTTAGGACATGTTAAAAATGTCCCCCTTTTTCACCTGAAAATGTGAGATACATACATATTGAAGAACTGTACAGCTTGTTCAATCAACATCAATAACCTATTTCGTGGTACTGCTAGATAGTCTATTATGTGTATATATTCATGTAACTGAAGTCATAAAAGTGTTCCATCTCGACTGTTGTCTTTTTATGTAGTGTTTAAATGGAATTGACAAGAAAAATATGCATTCTCAAGAATAGCGAATTCTTGCCCATATATATAAATTTATTATACCCCCCGCAACGAGTTGTGGGGGGGTATACTGGAGTCAGGTTGTCCGTCCGTCCGTCCGTCCGTACTTACGAGAGCTACATTGTGAGGTTGCTGTGTTGTGCTGAAACCCACCCACCGCCCTATTTAAGACACTTGGATAAGTGTTTTTCAAATATAATTAACTAATGGCTAGCTCATTTGCATATTATGCGATTTATTCCGTAAGAGAATCGTTAAGGAAGAAAATAACGGAATAAGTTGCTACATTGTGAGGTTAACCCCACAGTGTAAACATCAAAGGAAATAACCTCACAATGTAGCTCTCGTAAGAACGTCCGTCCGTCCGGATAAACTTAACATCAGAGAAATATTGTTATAACTTCTATTTCCTTCATCTAAAATGCTTGATATTTCACACATGCATTCCTGTAAGGCTCTACTACCATGCTGTGCCAAAATCACGACTGTCCAACCCCCGCAGATCCCAAGGTCAAGGTCAAATACTTAGTCCGTAAACTTAACATCAGAGAAATATTGTTGTAGTGCTTCTAGTTACCTTCATTCTAAAATGTTAATATTTCACACATTGCTCAATTCTGTAAGGCCTTTCCTATACCATGCTGTGCCAAATCCCACGAGCCGTTCAACCCCTTCGGCAGATCCCAAGGGTCCAACGGTCAAATATTTAGTCGTAAACTTAAATCCAGAGAAAATATTGTTTATAACTTCTATTTCTCTTCATCTAAAATGCTTGCCTTTTCAAACACATGCCATTCCTTTAAGGCTCTACCTACCATGCTGATGCCAAATACCCCCACGATGTCCAACCCCGAGATCCAAGGTCAAGTGTTCAAATACTTAGTCCGTTAAAACTTTAACCATCAGTGAAATATTGTTATAACTTCTATTTCCTTCATCTAAATGCTATGTTATCATTTCAAACATGCATTCTGTAAGGCTCTACTAACCATGCTGTGCCAAATCACGATTCCGTCCAACCCCCGCAGATCCCAAGGTCAAGGTCAAATACTTAGTCTCTTTACAAAACTTAACATCAGAGAAATATTGTTATAACTTCTGTTTCCTTCATCTAAAATGCTTAATATTTCACACATGTATTCCTGTAAGGCTCTACTACCATGCTGTGCCAAATCCACGACCATCCAACCCCCGCTGATACCAAGGTCAAGGTCAAATACTTAGTCTCTACAAAACTTAACATCAGAGAAATATTGTTCTAACTTCTATTTCCTTCATCTAAAATGCTTCATATTTCACACATGCATTCCTGTAAGGCTCTGCTACCATGCTGTGCCAAATCCACGACCGTCCAACCCCCGCTGATCCCAAGGTCAAGGTCAAATACTTAGTCTCTTTACAAAACTTAACATCAGAGAAATAAGTTATAACTTCTATTTTCTTCATTGAAAATTCTTATTATTTCACTTGTGCATTCCTCTAAGGTTGTACTATCATGCTGTGACAAATCTACGACTGTCCAACCCCCGCTGATCCCAAGGTCAAGGTCACATACTTAGTCTCTTTACAAAACTTAACATCAGAGAAATATGTTATAACTTCTATTTCTTTCATTGAAAATTTTTAATATTTCATATGCTGTGACAAATCCCCGCTGATCTCGAGGTCAACGTCACATACATACCGTATACCTCCAATTAACGCCCCCCTCCTAATAAACGCCCCCCTCCCCCCAAATAAAAAAAACAACTTAACATCAGAGAAATCGGTTATAACTTCTATTTCCTTGCTCGGATCTGCTTCACATTTCACACACTCATTGCTCCAATCCCAGAGTCAAGGTCACAAGCCCACACACTTGGAAATTTTTACATATTTTAGGGGTACCTGGGCCCACGCGGGGGGTATTCCGTAAGCCTCGCTTACTGACCAATCTAGTTTAAAATTCTCTTTTATAGTTCATTTGTCTCTGGACTAATTCTAAAAGTAATATTTATGATGACGATTTACAGAGCGGGATTAGAGCTTTTCCCCCCTAAACAAAAATGGCTGAATTGGTCATGTGATGTTAGTGTGACGTCACGCCGACTTCCAGAATTGATTCTGATTGGTCTAGGTGCTTATTTAGAGGGGCGCCAACTGTGAGGTCCTTTGTAAGACATTAGCACCCAATTGTGTTACCCCATAGTTGCTGGATGTAAGGCAGAAAAATGTCCCGTAAACCATAGAATCCGATCCGAGACCCCATTTTCATAACCAGACAACCCCAAGGCCCCCTGGGTGATAGTGTCTTACAAGGGACCTCCCCATGGACGCCCCTCAATATGAAATGTTTAATGGAATCTGATTGGTCTAGGCACTCATTTAGTTGTGGGCCATAACTCAGAAAATATTAAACATCCGTTCCTGGACGTTTGCGGGAGATTTTACATGTACGTTCCGCAACTAGGCACTCATTTAGAAGGGCGTCAGCGGTGAGGTCCCTTGTAAGACACCAGCACCACCTATTGTAGTCATGGCGCGACGTAATCAAGCAAAATCGCATTTGAGCGTATATAGACTTCCCTGGATAAAAGTAACACAAACTAGTAATTCTGAAAGAAATTTTATCATTGTCTAGAGATTAAATATTGCCGTTTCAGCAACTGGTCCCCGATATATATTTTACTCGGGTACAGACAGACGTTTACGTGAGAGTTTGCTGAGTTACGTTCTGCAACTAGACCTCCTTTAACCTGTCAACCAGAGACTCATAACCGCACACGCAAACCCTACTTTCTGAGTGAACCCCCCCCCAGACATACATGTAACTGCTCAAACCCGAGACCCCCATTGCAAACCCAAGAATTCACAACCGGAGAACCTAACCCCACACAAACCTGAGATCCCACCAGGACATAATATACATGTAATTTTTATACCCACTTTTTTTGTAAAAAAAAACGGGTATATTGTTTTCGTCACGGGTGTCCGTCCGTACGTCCGTACGTCCGTCCGTACGTCCGTCACGTTTCTTGTAACTCGAAAAACTTTTTCACCTTCATACCTACGCGCCTGATATTTGGTATGTAGCTTCGTTATCATGTGCAGATGCGCAAAGTGAATTTGGATTTTTGATCCGACCCTCCATCATGGATTATCTCCCCCTTTCGGACTCAGAATTTCCCATTTTTTCCTCGTAACTCGAAAAACTTTTTCACCTTCATACCTACGCGCCTGATATTTGGTATGTAGCTTCGTTATCATGTGCAGATGCGCAAAGTGAATTTGGATTTTTTGATCCGACCCTCCATCATGGATTATCTCCCCCTTTCGGACTCACAATTTCCCATTTTTTCCTTGTAACTCGAAAAACTTTTTCACCTTCATACCTACGCGCCTCATATTTGCTATTGTAGCTTCGTTATCATGTGCAGATGCGCAAAGTGAATTCGGATTTTTGATCCGACCCTCCATCATGGATTATCTCCCCCTTTCGGACTCACAATTTCCCATTTTTTCCTTGTAACTCGAAAAACTTTTTCACCACCTTCATACCTACGCTCCTGATATTTGGTATGTACTTCGTTATCATGTGCAGATGCGCAAAGTGAAATTCGGATTTTGGATCCGACCCTCCATCATGGATTATCTCCCCCTTTCGGACTCACAATTTCCCATTTTTTCCTTGTAACTCGAAAAACTTTTTCACCTTCATACCTACGCGCCTCATATTTGCTATGTAGCTTCGTTATCATGTGCAGATGCGCAAAGTGAATTCGGATTTTTGATCCGACCCTCCATCATGGATTATCTCCCCCTTTCGGACTCAGAATTTCCCTATTTTTCATTGTAAGTCGAAAAACTTTCTCACCTTAATACCTACATTTCTGATATTTGCTATGTAGCTTCGTTATGATGTGCAAAGTGAATTCCGATTTTTGATCGGACCTTCCATCATGGATTATCTCCCCCTTTCGGACTTAGAATTTCACTATTTTTCCTCGTAGGTCGAAAAACTTTTTCACCTTAATACCTACGCGTCTGATATTTGGTTCGTAGCTTCGTTTTGATGTGCTGATGCGCAAAGTGAATTCGGATTTTTTATCCGACCCTCCATCATGGATTACCTCCCCCTTTCGGACTTAGCATTTGGGGAAAGTGGGTATATTGCGATGGCGCGCCATCGACTTTTTCTAGTCGTCATTCTATCCGTCCGTGAGATTTCAGTTTTATTATCTCAGCAACCATATGAGTTATTTTAAACTTCATTTACTTCTTTATCATCATCCATATTTCCATTGTATACCGTGGGTCATGGATTATCTCCCCATTTCATTTTAACTCGTAAAACATTTAAACCATAGTATATGTATGTGGAGCCTGCCTGATTAGTATGTAACTTAATTCGACCTTTTTGTCATGGATTGTTTCCCTCATTTCAGTTTAGAATTCTGCCTCGCTTACTATCAAAGCAGTAGGTGAGGCATTTGTGTTATACTGGGAAAAAAATGGGTGACTATGATGAGATGGGGCCGGGGCATAATATTCGGCGATATTGGGATGAGAGGGGGGGGGGGGTCAGTGGGGATATTTGCCCTCCTCTGTTGGTGATGACTAAGGAGGTGGGGGGGGGGGGCATACATAATATGCGGCGAATATCTTGCCCCTCCCTGTCACTGTGGGATGGGGTGGGGGGGGGATAATATTGGGAAAATATATTGCCCTCCTCTGTTGGTGGTGACTATGATGAGATGGGGGCGGATAATATTGGGCGAATATATTGCCCTCCCCTGTTGGTGGTGACTATAATGAGGTTTGGCGGGGGGGTGGTGCATAATATTTGGCGAACAATATAAGCCCTGATGAGACTGCACGTATGCACAGGATGATCTGTGACTACACTGGTCCTACATACATGTATTGTGCAGTCCCTTTTCTCAGGTTGCTTGTATTCTCATGCCACCTTCACCTGTGACAGCAGTAATTTATCTCTTGTGGATTATCTCACCTTTATGATGTTAATTAAGCGGTTTATGGCACCTGGAATATTGGGGGACCTTCACTATCAAAACATCCTGATGACAATCAACAGGGTATAACCTCATTCTGGCCACATTAGCATGAAATATATATTTCATTAGAAAAATTGGCAAATTAAGCCCAAAAAATCACATTTATATCTCTATATATATATATACAGTTGAGAAAGTTAAATACATAGAACTATGTTGCTAAATAATATATCTGAGGTGCATGTTTCATGAATTATCCACAATGTATTCCTTATAATTAAATAGTGCATAAAATCTGGAACCTACATTTTTTTACTTTCTTCAAATATAATACTGGTACTTAGACCATCAAAAACATAAAAATAATAAAATACATACTAGACTCCACAGTCAGTACAGCCGTTAAACGCAAGCATACAATACATACTATTTACCTTGTTATACTATAACTTATGTCCAATACAACTCGCCAAAAGCGAAGGGAAAATTGAATTCCCCTACCCAGCAGTCTCGTTACTCAAACACCATCAACTGGGGAGGGCTTAAAGATCGGCGAATATTATCGGGAGAACATTCTTGAGGCGGGGGGGGGGGGGGGGGGGTGGGGGGGGGGGGGGGGCTTTGGGGACAATATTCGGTAGGGGCAGTATATTTGCCAAATATTTGTTTACACCGGGAAATATGATTTTTAACATAACTTTTCCTGCTTTTTGTTTTACAATTTTCAACCTAGTTCTGGACAATGTTTTTAAATAGTTGACAGCTTGATAATAACGTGTAGTTTTAATAAGAAATGGTCGACGCGTGAACAGACAACTGGCTATCAATTTCTAGACTTCTCACACCCTGCTGCGTGATTGTGAAATTAAAGGGTTGTCAAGTGTCAAACAATGTGTGGTCACTTTGTTTACTTAGAGGCTGTAACACAATTACACCCTTACCAGCCAACTGTTCCTATGTTTCCGTATTTGTTCCGGAAAATACGTTAGAAATACGGAAGTACGGACAACAATTAAAAAGTACAATTTTGTTAAAAAATCAGCGCGGGAATATCTTGAAATAATAATTTTGTTTCACAATTCTGCCAATAAATCCTATTTTTAGCTCACCTGAGCGAAGCGAAGCTCAGTGAGCTATTGTTACCGCAATGTGTCCGTCGTCCATCGTCGTCCGTCGTCGTCCGTCGTCCGTGAACATTTTCAAACGTCTTCTCCTCGGTAACCATTGGGCCTATAGTCACCAAACTTCATGGTCATGGTCCTTAGGTAGGGGGATTACAAAATTGTTAAAATGACGTCATTACGTAATCCAAGATGGCCGCCGTCTAAAAATAGCACAAATTCTTCAAAAATCTTCTTCTCAAGAACCGCCAACCGGATTTCGACAAAACTTGGTAGGAATGATCGGTGTACATTGCCCTTTCAAAGTTGTTAAAATGGTAACCCCGGGGTCAAAAATGGGCGTAGCCCGTGGGGTCAAATTGGGGTCAAATTTTATTTTTTACCGAAAATGGTCATGTCATATATCAAATTGAAGGTATCAATGAGGCGATCACTCTGGTACATTTTTTGTCGAAATCGGGTGGTTATGTCATCCAAGATGGCCGCCGAAAGTCAAAAGGTTATTCTTTTATTAGAGATTTCAAAATTCTTCTTCACATGAACCGCTTGGCCCATGGTAGCCAAACTTTAAAGTTATGGTCCATGGGTGAAGCCTTTTCAGATTTGTTAAAATGGAGGTCATCGCTAATCCAAGATGGCCGCCGCCTAAAAATAGCATAAATTCTTAGAAAATCTTCTTCTCATGAACCGCTAGCCTGATTTCGACGAAACTTGGTAGGAATGATCGATGTACATTGCTCTTTCAAAGTTGTTAAAATGGTGACCCCGGGGTCAAAAATGGGCGTGGCCCGTGGGGTCAAATTGGGGTCAAATTTTATTTTTGACTGTATATGGTCATGTTATATATCAAATCGAAGGTATCAATGAGGCGATCACTCTGGGACATTTTTTTGTCGAAATCTGATTGTTATGTCATCCAGGATGGCCGCCGAAATGTCAAAAGGCCTTTTCAGATTTGTTAAAATGGAGGTCATCGCTAATCCATGATGGCCGCCGTCTAAAAATAGCATAAATTCTTAAAAAATATTCTTCTCATGAACCGCTGGCCGGATTTCGACTAAACTTTGTAGGAATGATCGATTTACAATGCTCTTTCAAAGTTGTTAAAATGGTGACCCCTGGTGCAATATTTGTCGGAATCGGATGATTATGTCATCCATGATGGCCACCAAAAGGTCCATTTTTTCAAGATTTTGAACGTCTTTTTCTCAGGAACCACATGGCCGATGCTGGCCAAACTTCATAGGAAGTTAAGATCCTTGGGTGAAGCATTTTCAGATTTGGTAAAATGAGAGTCATCGCTTAATCCAAGATGACCGCCATCTAAAAATAGCACAATTTTTTTAAAACACATGAACTCAATGTCACATTCTCCTCCGATGTTCATGGAGTCAGGTGAGCGAATTAGGGCCATCATGGCCCTCTTGTTTATTAATCCAATGATTTCTAGTATTTGCATCTACATGTACATGTATATATATGCATGATTTTTACCAGTAGAAAGTACAATGTAATAAAATCATATCACCGTACAATACAAATCATATTTCCCGCTGTCCCGGGAAATTGCCAACCCTGGTCCATTTTAAACACTTGTACATGTATGTATTTGTATTTATATTGTACGGGACGTAACACATTGATTATTAACAGTGACTTGCAGGGCCGGGTGTTTTCATTACTGTAATTTGAATGTTTATTTATATTGTATGCACAAGTCACTATAATAAATAATTTACTGACTTGTATGCCCAAGGTGGAGAAATCTAACTTATAAAAGGAATTGGATAGTCTGGTTTGTGTGTTTGGGGTCCCATTGTTGGCTGTTTGTTGTTTTGCAGGCTTATATTTTTTGTTTCATATTTTGAGAAAAAATCCCAATGTGCGGGTGTAAAAACCCGCCTTGTAAAAACCATGCTGGTTCCCCCCCCACCCCCACTTTGTGGAAATCATGAGTGGGTTATGTGCTGTGCATGTGGTCATTTTCAGACCAGAGGGCTTATATGTTCATAGGGGTTTTGTCCTACATTCATTTACATATGTTAAAATTTAAGAAAAATAGTTAGCATGTCCTTGTGTGGTATAGTAATGTGAAGAATAAGAGAAGCCAACTCTTACGACACGTGTGGTAATTGGCTTTAATTGGAGGTAATATTAGTTTTGCACACTCATACAGTACCATTAGATTTCAACCATTATGCTGGTATAATTAATGCCCATTCATCACCAGAATAGCAAACGGTGTAGAACCTGGTCAGACTGCACACATGTGTAAGATGATATGTGGCTACAGTGGTCACAAACATCTACCCATAGGATACGTGTACATTTTATTTAGATTTTAAAAGTGGTTTAATAATGACCCTTGATTTCAAATTATTGAGTTATGTCATACAAATAAACAAAGTAATGCCAATAAGTGTACACTGTAATCAAAATTCAACCACTATAAGCATGATATTAAAATGCACAATGTGGATTTTTATGCCACCCGGGAGTTGTTTCAGAAAAAAAAATAAAAAACGGGTGGCATATAGTGTTCGGACCGTCCGTCCGTCTGTCGCACTTTTCAGTTAACCACTTTGTCACAGTTTCTCAAACTGGCCATAGCATCTACATAAGTTGCTTAATCGCTTCAATACTTCAACACTTCATTCATTGGTATGTGTGCCACACCTGCCTTTTAATAATTGATATGACCTTCACCAGGTTACTTAAATGACTTAACAATTTTGGTTAACCAGTTCGTCACAGTTTCTCAAACTGCCCATATCATCTACATAAGTTGCTTAATTGCTTCAATACTTCAACACTTCATTCATTGATATGTGTTCCACACCTGCCTTTTCATAATTTATATGACCTTCGCCTTTTGACCTTCACCAGTTTGTACTTAAATGACTTACATGTTAACAAGTTTTGTCACAGTTTTCCTTCAAAGTTCAACCAGTTTCTTCAAACTGCCCATATCATCTACATAAGTTGCTTAATCGCTTCGATACTTCAACACTTCATTCATTGGTATGTGTGCCACACCTGCCTTTTCATAATTATATCGTTTTATTCCGGACTCCGTCCGATTTGGGTACTATCGAATGGATACTATGATATCAGGATTTGACAGCGCGCCGCGTCCGCCGCAGGCACTTCTTGTCCGGAGCATAACTCGAACACCCTTTGGAATATTTTCATGAAACTTCACACATGCATAGACCACGACCCAAAGGTGTGTCGCGCACAAGAATGACAACTCTTGCATAGCTAATTTTTGAGTTATCTCCCTTTTTTGTTTCTCGTACTGATTTCGTGTCCGGAGCATAACTCCACCACCCTTTGGAATATTTTCATGAAAATTTACACATGCATAGACCACGACCCGAAGGTGTGTCACGCACAAGAATGACAACTCTTGCATAGCTAATTTTTTAGTTATCTCCCTTTTTTGTTTTGCGCACTGATTGACCATAACTCGACCACTTTGGAATATTTTTATGAAACTTAACACATTCAATTAGACCACGAACCGAAGGTGTGTCGTGCACAAGAATGACAACTCTTGCATAGCTAATTTTTGAGTTATCTCCCTTTTTTGTTTTCTTTTCGCTCACTGATTTCCTGTCCGGAGCATAACTCGACCACCCTTTGGAATATTTTCATGAAACTTCACACATGCATAGACCACGACCCGGAGGTGTGTCGCACACAAGAATGACAACTCTTGCGTAGCTAATTTTTGAGTTATCTCCCTTTTTTGTTTTGCGCACTCTACAAACTGGACAATAATGCATGAAGACTGTTTTCTCGTCTGCTCTGTACACCTTTTCTTGTGTGCTCTGTATACCTTACCTGTAGAGAGAACAATAGAAACTGGGAGAACCATGTGCTAAGCATGGGCTAGCATGTGCAGATGTCCAGTGCTTGACCACTGCTGACCAGGTAATTTATACATGTAAATCACTACATTGGGTACTGTGTTGAAAATATTGTGGCATTATGTGGACCTGTGCAGATTTTTGTAGATAAATATAGGACTATTAAACAAAAATCTGGTCTCCAATAGCAAGCATTATTATTTTTAAACTTTTTTTTTAAATTTTTTTTTTTTTAATTTTTTTTGTTTTTTTTTCTTTTTTTTTTCATTTGTTTTTTCTTTCCTCATTTTTTTTTTCATTTTTTTTTTCTTTTTTTTTCTCATTTTTTTTTTCAAATTATTTTTCAATTTTTGTCTAGTAGCATAAGGTCGTAAGTGCTTTATGCAGACTATTCACCTGTGCATGTGCTAGCATGTGCAACTGACCACTTACAGGTAATTTATACAGGTAAATGATTATATTACATTTCCGTAAACTGTGTTGAAAATATTGTGGCATTATGTGGACCTGTGCAGATATATGTAGATAAATATAGGACTATTAAAAAAAAATTCTGTGCTCCAGTAGCAAGCATTATTATTTTTAAACTTTTTTTTTCCATTTTTCTTTTTCATTTTTTTTTTCAAATTATTTTTCAATTTTTGTCTAGTAGCATAAGGTGGTAAGTGCTATATACAGACTATTCACCTGTGCATGTGCTAGCATGTGCAACTGACCACTGACCACTTACAGGTAATTTATACAGGTAAATGATTATATTACATTTCCGTAAACTGTGTTGAAAATATTGTGGCATTATGTGGACCTGTGCAGATATATGTAGATAAATATAGGAATATATTAAAAAAAATCTGTCTCCATAGCAAGCATTATTATTTTTAAACTTTTTTTTTCCATTTTTTTTTTTTCATTTTTTTTTAAAATTATTTTTCAATTTTTGTCTAGTAGCATAAGGTGGTAAGTGCTATACAGAACTATTCACCTGTGTATGTGCTAGCATGTGCAACTGACCACTGGACTGAACATATTACATTTCCGTAAACTGTGTTGAAAATATTGTGGGAATATGTGGACCTGTGTATATATGATATGTAGATAAATATAGGACTATTAAAAAACATTCTGGGCTTCAGTAGGGAGCATTATTCTTTTTCTTTTTTTTAATTTAATTTTTTTTTACATTTTTTTTTTTACATTCTTTTTCAATTTTTTAACTGACCACTAACTTATTACAGGTAATTTATACAGGTACATTATTATGTGTGCCACACCTGCCTTTTAATAATTGATATGACCTTCACCAGGTTACTTAAATGACTTAACAATTTTGGTTAACCAGTTCGTCACAGTTTCTCAAACTGCCCATATCATCTACATAAGTTGCTTAATTGCTTCAATACTTCAACACTTCATTCATTGATATGTGTTCCACACCTGCCTTTTCATAATTTATATGACCTTCGCCTTTTGACCTTCACCAGGTTACTTAAATGACTTAACAATTTTGGTTAACCAGTTTGTCACAGTTTCTCAAACTGGCCATATCATCTACATAAGTTGCTTAATCGCTTCAATACTTCATTCATTGATATGTGTGCCACACCTGCCTTTTCATAATTTATATGACATTCGCCTTTTGACCTTCACCAGGTTACTTAAATGACTTAACAATTTTGGTTAACCAGTTCGTCACAGTTTCTCAAACTGCCCATATCATCTACATAAGTTGCTTAATCGCTTCGATACTTCGCCATTTTCATTATTGGTTGTGTGCCACCACTTGCCTTTTACCATTTTATTATCTTCCTTCGCCTTTTGACTTCAACCAAGGTTACTTGGTGAACCTTAAAATTTTGGTTAACCAGTTCGTCACAGTTTCTCAAACTGGCCATATCATCTACATAAGTTGCTTATTCGCTTCAATACTTCAACACTTCATTCATTGGTATGTGTGCCACACCTGCCTTTTCATAATTGTATCCCCCGGACTCCGTCGGGGGATACTATGGATTTGACAGCGCGCCGCGTCCGCCGCAGGCACTTCTTGTCCGGAGCATAACTCGAACACCCTTTGGAATATTTTCATGAAACTTCACACATGCATAGACCACGACCCAAAGGTGTGTCGCGCACAAGAATGACAACTCTTGCATAGCTAATTTTTGAGTTATCTCCCTTTTTTGTTTCTCGTACTGATTTCGTGTCCGGAGCATAACTCCACCACCCTTTGGAATATTTTCATGAAACTTTACACATGCATAGACCACGACCCGAAGGTGTGTCGCGCACAAGAATGACAACTCTTGCATAGCTAATTTTTGAGTTATCTCCCTTTTTTGTTTTGCGCACTGATTGACCATAACTCGACCACCCTTTGGAATATTTTTATGAAACTTAACACATTCAATTAGACCACGAACCGAAGGTGTGTCGTGCACAAGAATGACAACTCTTGCATAGCTAATTTTTGAGTTATCTCCCTTTTTTGTTTTCGCTCACTGATTTCCTGTCCGGAGCATAACTCGACCACCCTTTGGAATATTTTCATGAAACTTCACACATGCATAGACCACGACCCGGAGGTGTGTCGCGCACAAGAATGACAACTCTTGCGTAGCTAATTTTTGAGTTATCTCCCTTTTTTGTTTTGCGCACTCTACAAACTGGACAATAATGCATGAAGACCTGTTTTCTCGTCTGCTCTGTACACCTTTTCTTGTGTGCTCTGTATACCTTACCTGTAGAGAGAACAATAGAAACTGGGAGAACCATGTGCTAAGCATGGGCTAGCATGTGCAGATGTCCAGTGCTTGACCACTGCTGACCAGGTAATTTATACAGGTAAATCACTCACTACATTGGGTACTGTGTTGAAAATATTGTGGCATTATGTGGACCTGTGCAGATTTTTGTAGATAAATATAGGACTATTAAACAAAAATCTGGTCTCCAATAGCAAGCATTATTATTTTTAAACTTTTTTTTTTAATTTTTTTTTTTTTAATTTTTTTGTTCTTTTTTTTTTCATTTGTTTTTTCTTTCCATTTTTTTTTTTTTTTTCATTTTTTTTTTCTTTTTTTTCTCATTTTTTTTTTCAAATTATTTTTCAATTTTTGTCTAGTAGCATAAGGTCGTAAGTGCTTTATACAGACTATTCACCTGTGCATGTGCTAGCATGTGCAACTGACCACTGACCACTTACAGGTAATTTATACAGGTAAATGATTATATTACATTTCCGTAAACTGTGTTGAAAATATTGTGGCATTATGTGGACCTGTGCAGATATATGTAGATAAATATAGGACTATTAAAAAAAATATTCTGTGCTCCAGTAGCAAGCATTATTATTTTTAAACTTTTTTTTTCCATTTTTTCTTTTTCATTTTTTTTTTCAAATTATTTTTCAATTTTTGTCTAGTAGCATAAGGTGGTAAGTGCTATATACAGACTATTCACCTGTGCATGTGCTAGCATGTGCAACTGACCACTGACCACTTACAGGTAATTTATACAAGTAAATGATTATATTACATTTCCGTAAACTGTGTTGAAAATATTGTGGCATTATGTGGACCTGTGCAGATATATGTAGATAAATATAGGACTATTAAAAAAAAATTCTGTGCTCCAGTAGCAAGCATTATTATTTTTAAACTTTTTTTTTCCATTTTTTTTTTTTGATTTTTTTTTTTCATTTTTTTTTTTCAAATTTATTTTTCAATTTTTGTCTAGTAGCATTAGGTGGTAAGTGCTATATACAGACTATTTCACCTGTGTATGTGCTAGCATGTGCAACTGACCACTGACAACTTACAGGTAATTTATACAGGTAAATGATATATTAATTTCCGTTACTGTTGTTATGTGATATGTGGCATTTCCTAAACTGTGAAAATATTGTGGAATAAGTGGACCTGTGTATATATGATATGTAGATAAATATAGGACTATTAAAAAACATTCTGGGCTTCAGTAGGGAGCATTATTCTTTTTCTTTTTTTTAATTTAATTTTTTTTTACATTTTTTTTTTTACATTCTTTTTCAATTTTTTAACTGACCACTAACTTATTACAGGTAATTTATACAGGTACATTATTACATTTCCGTAAGCTGTGTTGACAATATTGTGGCAGTATGTGGACCTGTGCAGATATATGTAGATAAATAAAGGACTATTAACACAAATTCTGGGCTCCAGTAGCGAGCATTATTTAAAAAAAAATAATTGTATATTACATTTCCGTAAACTGTGTTGAAAATATTGTGGCATTATGTGGACCTGTGCAGATATATGTAGATAAATATAGGACTATTAAAAAATTCTGGGCTCCAGTAGCAAGTATTATTATTTTTTATTTTTCAAATTTTTTTTTCAAATTTTTTTTTTTATTTTTTTTTTACTTCTTTTTAAATTTTAACTGACCACTAACTTATTACAGGTAATTTATACAGCTAAATTATTACATTTACCTAAACTGTGTTGACAATATTGTGGCAGTATGTGGACCTGTGCAGATATATGTAGATAAATATAGACTATTAAAAACAATTCTCGGCTCCAGTAGCGAGCATTATTTTTTTTATTTACATTTCATATTACATTTCCGTCACTGTGTTGAAAATATTGTGGCATTATGTGCACCTGTGCAGATATATGTACATAAATATAGGACTATTAACAAATAATTCTGCGCTCCAGTAGCTTCACACATGCATAGACCCTAAAGGTGTGTCGCGCAAGAATGACAACTCTTGCATCACTAATTGTTTAGTTATCTTCCTTTGTCCGTCACCGATTTTGTCTCCGGAGCATAACTCGATCACCCTTTTTTCAAACTACTTGTGTATCTGGGGAGGGGGATACACATGCGCTTGTCGACAAGCGTCCATTTCTAGTTTATATGACCTTCGCCTTTTGACCTTCACCAGGTTACTTAAATGACTTAACAATTTTGGTTAACCAGTTCGTCACAGTTTCTCAAACTGCCCATATCATCTACATAAGTTGCTTAATCGCTTCGATACTTCAACATTTCATTCATTGGTATGTGTGCCACACCTGCCTTTTCATAATTTATATCACCTTCGCCTTTTGACCTTCACCAGGTTACTTAAATGACATAACAATTTTGGTTAACCAGTTCGTCACAGTTTCTCAAACTGGCCATATCATCTACATAAGTTGCTTAATCGCTTCAATACTTCAACACTTTATTCATTGGTATGTGTGCCACACCTGCCTTTTCATAATTTATATGACCTTCGCCTTTTGACCTTCACCAGGTTACTTAAATGACTTAACAATTTTGGTTAACCAGTTCGTCACAGTTTCTCAAACTGCCCATATCATCTACACCAGGTTACTTAAATGACTTAACAATTTTGGTTAATCAGTTCGTCACAGTTTCTCAAACTGCCCATATCATCTAGATAAGTTGCTTAATTGCTTCAATACTTCAACACTTCGCCTTTTGACCTTCACCAGGTTACTTAAATTACTTAACAATTTTGGTTAACCAGTTCGTCACAGTTTCTCAAACTGCCCATATCATCTACACCAGGTTACTTAAATGACTTAACAATTTTGGTTAATCAGTTCGTCACAGTTTCTCAAACTGGCCATATCATCTACATAAGTTGCTTAATCGCTTCAATACTTCAACACTTCATTCATTGGTATGTGTGCCACACCTGCCTTTTCATAATTTATATGACCTTCGCCTTTTGACCTTCACCAGGTTACTTAAATGACTTAACCACTTTGTCACAGTTTCTCAAATATGCTGCAGGTGGCATCCGCGTTCGACAGACGCATTTCTTGTTATCTTTTATTTGACCCTTGTCAAACTTTAATAGGTATGGACTATAAGCAATTCAGTACGGATCTCATAAATTAAAGGTTATAAAGTTTTACTTGTTACGGAAACCTTAACGCTCGGCTAAATGGCTCATATTATGTTTCACATGCATTGCTCCAATGGTCCCTCACCCCCCTGTGATAAATCCACGTTTGTGTCGCCCCCGCTAAGCCCAGGGTCAAGGTCACATACTTGGCGCGTCCCGAAACCTTAACGCTCGGGTAAATGGCCTATATTTACACTCATTGCTCAGTCATACTCAGTCATACATTTAACGTTTCATTTCAGACCGCTTCTTGATATATTGCACTCGTGATTGGGTCCTATAGCTAAACAAACTTGTTTGCTATGCTCACTCATTTGTTTAGCATAAATGCGCTATCATTCCACGGTAATCATCTCATCAATTTGAATAAACAGTATATAACAGTGATTTAATTGTTTGCTTACTTCTAATTATTTAAATCACTTACATGTATGTATATCAATTTAATATGACTGCTGTTGATATCTTATTATAAATTATAATTATTGTAAACCAGAAACAAATGAATCTATTTCCTTCAAGATCAGCTAGTCATGCAAAATATTGTGTTACCGGCCCGTCTGGTGGCTCAGGTTTACAATAATTATAATGTATAATAAGATATCAACAGCAGTCATGAAAAAGTTGATATACATACATGTAATTGATTTTGGGAATTTCCCTCCTTATGTATAAAGTGTCAGAACATGTATAAAGTGTCAGTCAGTACATGTATAAAGTGTCAGTCAGTACATGTATAAAGTGTCAGAAGATGTATAAAGTGTCAGTCAGTACATGTATAAAGTGTCAGTCAGTACATGTATAAAGTGTCAGAACATGTATAAAGTGTCAGAACATGTATAAAGTGTCAGTCAGTACATGTATAAAGTGTCAGTCAGTACATGTATAAAGTGTCAGAACATGTATAAAGTGTCAGTATCAGTACATGTATAAAGTGTCAGTATCAGTACATGTATAAAGTGTCAGTATCAGTACATGTATAAAGTGTCAGTACATGTATAAAGTGTCAGTATCAGTACATGTATAAAGTGTCAGAACATTATAAAGTTGTCAGTAGTGTCAGTTACATATAGTATACATGTGTCAGTATCAGTACATGTATAAAGTGTCAGTACATGTATAAAGTGTCAGTACATGTATAAAGTGTCAGTACATGTATAAAGTGTCAGTATCAGTACATGTATAAAGTGTCAGTACATGTATAAAGTGTTGGTACATGTATAAAGTGTCAGTGTCAGTACATGTATAAAGTGTCAGTACATGTATAAAGTGTCAGTACATGTATAAAGTGTCAGTATCAGTACATGTATAAAGTGTCAGTACATGTATAAAGTGTCAGTATCAGTACATGTATAAAGTGTCAGTACATGTATAAAGTGTCAGTATCAGTACATGTATAAAGTGTCAGTACATGTATAAAGAGTTGGTACATGTATATAGTGTCAGACATAACATGTATAGTGTCAGTACATGTATAAAGTGTCAGTACATGTATAAAGTGTCAGTATCAGTACATGTATAAAGTGTCAGTATCAGTACATGTATAAAGTGTCAGTACATGTATAAAGTGTCAGTATCAGTACATGTATAAAGTGTCAGTATCAGTACATGTATAAAGTGTCAGTACAGTATAAAGTGTCAGTATCAGTACATGTATAAAGTGTCAGTATCAGTATATGTATAAAGTGTCAGTATCAGTACATGTATAAAGTGTCAGTATCAGTACATGTATAAAGTGTCAGTATCAGTACATGTATAAAGTGTCAGTATCAGTACATGTATAAAGTGTCAGTATCAGTATAAAGTGTCAGTATATAGTTCAGTACATGTATAGTGTCAGTATCAGTACATGTATAAATGTGTCGTATCAGTACAGTATAAATGTGAGTATCTAGTATAAAGTGTCAGTATCAGTATATGTATAAAGTGTCAGTATCATGTACATGAGTTGTCAGTATCATAGTATAAAGTGTCAGTATCAGTACATGTATAAAGTGTCGTATCAGTATAAAGTGTCAGTACTATGTATAAATGTCAGTATCAGTACACAGTATCAGTATAAAGTGTCAGTATCAGTACATGTATATATGTCAGTCGTCAGTATAAATGTCAGTACATGTATAAAGTGTCATATCAGTACATGTAGAGTGTCTATCAGACATGTATAAAGTGTCAGTATCAGTATAAAGTCAGTATCAGTACTATGTAGTGAGCATATATAAAGTGCCATGTGGGAAATATAAGAAATTGTTCATTCAACCAGGTGAGCTGATTATTGTGAAATCATGCACTCGTGATTGGGTCCTATAGCTAAACAAACTTTTTTGCTATGCTCACTCATTTGTTTAGCATAAAAACGCTATTATTCCATGGTAATCAGCTCATCAATTTGAATAAACAGTATATAACAGTGAATTAATTGTTTGCTTACTTCTAATTATTTAAATCACTTACATGTATGTATATCAATTTAATATGACTGCTGTTGATATCTTATTATAAATTATAATTATTGTAAACCAGAAACAAATGAAATTTCCTTCAAGATCAGCTAGTCATGCAAAATAATGTGTTACCGGCCCGTCTGGTGGCTCAGGTTTACAATAATTATAATTTATAATAAGATATCAACAGCAGTCATGAAAAAGTTGATATACATACATGTAATTGATTTTGGGAATTTCCCTCCTTATGGACAAGTTGAATGAGGGATAATCCAACCCGTTGGCCCGGCCTTAAGGGAAAGTATAATATTAGTGTATTCATATTCCTTTAGTTGCATTTTATATCCAATTATTAGGAATTCGAGTGATTTTAAGGATTTACAAATTCCAATTTTACAAAAAATGTCTAATATTTGTGCCCAAAACTTGTTCAATTTTCTACATGTAATGAAAAAATGGTCGTACGTTTCTTTTTCATTACAGTGTTTACAGGACTGTGTGAAAGTTTCCATGTGCAAACATTCTCTTTTGTGGCTAATATTTTATGTATCTCTTTATATTTAGATTGTTTTTAAATTTAAAACTCGATTATCGATTAGTATTTTACATGTAGTTCGTTTGTATTTACATTTTATTTTGTATTAAATACAAAAAAAATATCTCTTATAATCTCCTCATCAGTTTGTGTGCAATGCAAATACTATTTAAATCAATACTATTTAAACCAGGATCTGACACTTGTGGCAGTTCTCATGGTTTGAGAGAATTTTGTTGAAAGGTGAGTTAGCTTATCCATGACACTGGCATGGCATTGCTTTCTAGCATTGATTTATACTAAACATCTCTTTTCTACCGGGAGCACGTTTAAAACTTAGAATATGGTTGAACATCTGCCATACACGACATACTAGCCATTTCATGAAGCAGGTCAATGGTCAACCGTGCAATTTATCTCCAAATTATATTGATTGTTGCCTGCTTTTACCAGTGTGTGCCAAATAGTCCCATCCTACATAGTCTACAGTTAGGAATATCCCTGAAATAACAAGATTATCGCTAATCTTATTACTCATACATGTGGTACAACTGGATTTATTTATCAGGTACGGAAAAGCAAGAAATTAATATTCTGGCTATGTTACAAAAGAACGCTAAAACATGCATTATATGTGGCGGGATTAAAATTCTCAAGACGGGGACAATACACACCCACCCGTGAAAATGTTAGGTCCGTCAGTAAACCCGGTTTATAGAGAACAACTCGGTGGTTTTGCAGACCGTTGTACTGGTAGATACTCATTACATATTTTAATGGTAATATTACGCACTATGAAACCTCGTATCGTAGCTATTCTATCAAATTTAGTATTTTGATATATATATGTGCTAAAATATCCAAGATGGCCACCAAAACTGGCGAAATTGTCAATTGATCGCATTTACACATTGATCACTGTCATTTGTCACATACTACATTTTTAGCACCCACTGACTACTAACTGTTATCAAGATGGCCGTCAACTTTTTTTCCCCAAATAACAATGGTTTGTATCAACGTGACAGATAATTTAAAGATGGAATGTCATCATATTAAAAAATGCAACATTTTATAGAATAACTACGGTACGAAGTTTGCATATTGCGTAATATTACCATTAAAATATGCAATATGTATATACCAGCCCAGCGGTCTGCAACACCACCTAGTAGTTCAATATAAACCAGTTTGATTGACGGACTTAACATTCTCACGGGTGGGTGTGTATTGTCCCCGCCGTGAGAATTTTAATCCCGCACATATAATGCATGTTTTTGCTTTCTTTTGTGATTTATTATACCCCCACAAACAAAGTTTGTTGGGGGTATATAGGAGTCGGCCCAGGGTCAAGGTCACAGACTTGATGCGTAACGCTCGGCTAAATGGCTTATAATCAAAAATGCCTCGTTTTCTTTGGCTGCCAGTGGGGGTATTCGTGTGCCGATAGGCCACATTTCTAGTTCCTTTTAAATCATCTCACGTCCAGTACGGTACCTGTGGACACCATTGTCACATTACTCAAATAAATTAATCGACAAATTGGATATTTCAGCATTTTGGCACATTTATATAGTAAAAAAATGCAACATTTTATAGAATAACTATGGTACGAGGTTTGCATATTGCGTAATATTGCGTAATATTATCATTACAAATATGCAATGTGTATCTACCAGTACAACGGTCTGCAAAACCACCGAGTTGTTCTCTATAAACCGGGTTTACTAACGGACTTATCATTCTCACGGGTGGGTGTGTATTGTCCCCGCTGTGAGAATTTTAATCCCGCCACATGTAATGCATGTTTTTGCGTTCTTTTGTAATTTTTTCCTTTGAAATAATCTCACGTTCAATACGGTACGTGTGAACACCATTGTCCCATTACTCGACAAAATTAATCGACAAACATATGGATATTTCAGTATTTTGGCACATTTATATAGTAAACAATGCAACATTTTATAGAATAACTACGGTACGAGGTTTGCATATTGCGTAATATTACCATTAAAATATGCAATATGTATATTCCAGAACAACGGTCTGCAAAACCACCTAGTAGTTCAATATAAACCATATAAACCAGTTTTATTGACGGGCTTAACATTCTCACGGGTGGGTGTGTATTGTCCCCGCCGTGAGAATTTTAATCCCGCCACATATAATGCATGTTTTTGCTTTCTTTTGTAATTTATTCCTTTTAAATCATCTCACGTCCAGTACGGTACGTGTGGACACCATTGTCACATTACTCAAAGAAATTAATCGACAAATATATGGATATTTCAGCATTTTGGCACATTTATGTAGTAAAAAATACAACATTTTATAGAATAACTACGGTACGAGGTTTGCATATTGCGTAATATTATCATTAAAATATGCAATGAGTATCTACCAGTACAACGGTCTGCAAAAACCACCGAGTTCTCTATAAACCGGGTTTACTGACGGACTTCACATTCTCACGGGTGGGTGTGTATTGTCCCCGCCGTGAGAATTTTAATCCCGCCACATGTAATGCATGTTTTTGCGTTCATTTGTAATTTGTTCCTTTGAAATAATCTCACGTTCAATGGTGGTACGTGTGGACACCATTGTCACATTACTCAACAAAATTAAGTGACAAACATATGGATATTTCAGTATTTAGGCACATTTATATAGTAAAAAATGCCACATTTTATAGAATAATTACGGTGCGAGGTTTGCATATTGCGTAATATTACCATTAAAATATGCAATATGTATATACAGTCAAACTTCAATAGGTCGAGCAGCCTGCGGGGTTAAGTTTTAGTTCGACCCATCCGTTGTTCGACCCATCGGGATTTTCTACTGTAACCATTTCAGATCTACGAGTTGGTCAGTGTACGAAGTGAAACAAGTCGTCATTACGACACGTTGTTTCATATAAATGCGCTTACATTTGCATTTACGGTTGATTGTCACAGTCGTTTATTAACAGAAACAGGCTTTAATAAAATAAAGAAAGCGGCAAACTCATGTGTGTTTTTATTTACATAGTCATTATACAGCAATAGAACATGAGAACAACAGAAAATGATTACCAAATACAATTGGCGGACTTGATTGCCCCGTCCGATACATACGATCATGTGAAAGCATCTCTGATTTTGTACCTATTGGCATTTGCGTAATTTCACGACAAATATTTATCTAATCAAATATAAATCTTTGTGAGTGAATATGTATTTGCCATAAAATGATGCGCATGCTTGTAGGTATAAAATTACATCGCTCGTCATACACTGATAAATCAATAGATGCATGCCCAGTCGCCCCATCACTACTTCGGACCCGGAACCACATTCACATTTCTCGGAACGTTGTACATTTTCGCGATCTCCGCTTTCGATTTGTGGCCTTTCTCCACTTCCATGATAGCCTGGTATTTTTCTTCAATTGTCTTTGCCCCGTGCAGGCACCGGGGCGGGATCAACTGATCCTGAGAATAGTGCTGCAGTAGCCATTGCTTGTCGTAAAAGGCGACTAAACTGGCTTAACGATTGGGTTCATACTTTCCGGAACCCACTATATCGGATTTGGCCCTCGTGTACATTTTTGGCTTTCTTGTATGTGAGAGTTGAGTCAGGCTATGCCCCATATATAAAAGTAAGATTAGCGCTAATCCTATTACTTTTAGGGGATGGGATAAATGATGCTGGTGTGGCGAGGGCCTGGCACCAGATCTGGTTGTTCTAATTTCAGGACTGAATATATATTTTGATTGTAAATATTGAGTTCTGAAGTTGGGATTTACCCCCCTCAGACAGGTGGATACGGGACACGAACCCGTTGACCCGTCTGCGTGTAGACTCCCTGAGGCTTGTACCTCTATGTCAGAAAGCGGACGTTAAACCCTATTCACTCACTCACTCACTTCAATTGTCTTAGTAGTCAATTTACGTTTCACGCCAGATTTCCCCGTAGCCGATCCAGATAGCACAGTGTCGCAAACCGATCCGAATATCCCCCCGGCAGAACCGGGTCCTTCCTCGGATTGCTCGGTCGTAACTAGTGCATTTGTGGTAGACATTATTACGAGTCTGATGATCTGTAAAATATGTTTTGCTTATATGGCGAATAAATCGGATGACACATCACACTCATTACTGATCATAGTAAAAACAGTTCATGTTGATTTACAACTTAAAAGGCCAGATGCTTGGGTCATTAATTAAAACTGAGCGATATTTAATTCCACATGTCCCATAAATTACCACTTTAATTAACTAACAACTTCGCCGACATTGGTCAATGCATAATTACCACGTATGCTGGTCACGACTGCCGTTATTGTATACGCTCAAATGACCACTTGAGATTTGTTTGACAACCGGTTAACAATAGGTGTGAAAGTCAATCAACTAGTCTGGAGACAATCGTCTGACATGTTCGAGTTTTTGTGGTGTTTATAGTGGATTTATACACGACCGGGCGTGACAGCGATTCGAGGCATTGAGGGTTGTTCGACTTTCACAAGTTCGACCTATACCGGGTAGTTTTAACGTATTTATATAGGAATTCTGCCGGGACCAAAAGGCTAGTTCGAGGCAAGCATGGCTGACGAGTTTACCAGGGTTCGACCCATCGAAGTTCGACTGTACCAGCACAACGGTCTGCAAAACCACCTAGTAGTTCAATATAAACCATATAAACCAGTTTTATTGACGGACTTAACATTCTCACTGGTGGGTGTGTATTGTCCCCGCCGTGATAATTTTAATCCCGCCACATATAATTCATGTTTTTGCTTTCTTTTGTAATTTATTCCTTTTAAATCATCTCACATCCAGTACGGTACGTGTGGACACCATTGTCACATTACTCAAAGAAATTAATCGACACATATATGGATATTTCAGCATTTTGGCACATTTATATAGTAAAAAATACAACGTTTTATAGAATAACTACGGTACGAGGTTTGCATATTGCGTAACATTATCATTAAAATATGCAATGAGTATCTACCAGTACAACGGTCTGCAAAAACCACCGAGTTCTCTATAAACCGGGTTTACTGACAGACTTAACATTCGCACGGGTGGGTGTGTATTGTCCCCGCCGTGAGAATTTTAATCCCGCCACATATAATGCATGTTTTTGCGTTCGTTTGTAATTTGTTCCTTTGAAATAATCTCACGTTCAATGGCGGTTCGTGTGAACACCATTGTCACATTACTCAACAAAATTAAGTGACAAACATATGGATATTTCAGTATTTAGGCACATTTATATAGTAAAAAATGCCACATTTTATAGAATAACTACGGTGCGAGGTTTGCATATTAAAATATGCAATATGTATATATACCAGCACAACGGTCTGCAAAACCACCTAGTAGTTCAATATAAACCATATAAACCAGTTTTATTGACGGACTTAACATTCTCACTGGTGGGTGTGTATTGTCCCCGCCGTGAGAATTTTAATCCCGCCACATATAATGCATGTTTTTGCGTTCTTTTGTAATTTATTCCTTTTAAATCATCTCACGTCCAGTACGGTACATGTGGACACCATTGTCACATTACTCAAAGAAATTAATCGACACATATATGGATATTTCAGCATTTTGGCACATGTATATGGTAAAAAATACAACATTTTATAGAATAACTACGGTACGAGGTTTGTATATTGCGTAATATCATTATAAATATGCAATGAGTATCTACCAGTACAACGGTCTGCAAAAACCACCGAGTTGTTCTCTATAAACCGGGTTTACTGACGGACTTAACATTCTCACGGGTGGGTGTGTATTGTCCCCGCTGTGAGAATTTCAGTACGGTACGTGTGGACACCATTGTCACATTACTCAAAGAAATTAATCAACACATATATGGATATTTCAGCATTTTGGCACATTTATATAGTAAACAATAGATGCGTCTGTCGAACGCGGATGCCACCTGCAGCATATTTGAGAAACTGTGACAAAGTGGTTAAGTCATTGAAGTAACCTGGTGAAGGTCAAAAGGTGAAGGTCATATAAATTATGAAAAGGCAGGTGTGGCACACATACCAATGAATGAAGTGTTGAAGTATTGAAGCGATTAAGCAACTTATGTAGATGATATGGCCAGTTTGAGAAACTGTGACGAACTGGTTAACCAAAATTGTTAAGTCATTTAAGTAACCTGGTGAAGGTCAAAAGGCGAAGGTGATATAAATTATGAAAAGGACAGTGTGGCACACTACCAATGAATGAAGTGTTGAAGTATTGAAGCGATTAAGCAACTTATGTAGATGATATGGGCAGTTTGAGAAACTGTGACGAACTGGTTAACCAAAATTGTTAAGTCATTTAAGTAACCTGGTGAAGGTCAAAAGGCGAAGGTCATATAAATTATGAAAAGGCAGGTGTGGCACACATACCAATGAATGAAGTGTTGAAGTATTGAAGCGATTAAGCAACTTATGTAGATGATATGGCCAGTTTGAGAAACTGTGACAAACTGGTTAACCAAAATTGTTAAGTCATTTAAGTAACCTGGTGAAGGTCAAAAGGCGAAGGTCATATAAATTATGAAAAGGCAGGTGTGGCATACATACCAATGAATGAAGTGTTGAAGATGAAGCGATTAAGCAACTTATGTAGATGATATGGGCAGTTTGAGAAACTGTGACGAACTGGTTAACCAAAATTGTTAAGTCATTTAAGTAACCTGGTGAAGGTCAAAAGGCGAAGGTCATATAAATTATGAAAAGGCAGGTGTGGCACACATACCAATGAATGAAGTGTTGAAGTATTGAAGCAATTAAGCAACTTATGTAGATGATATGGGCAGTTTGAGAAACTGACGAACTGGTTAACCAAAATTGTTTCAAATTGGGGTCAAATTTTATTTTTGACCGAATATGGCCATGTCTACAATGTATATTAAATTGAAGGTATCAAAGAGGCGATCGCTCTGGTACATTTTTTGTCGAAGTTGGATGGTCATGTCATCCAAAAGGTCAAAAGGTCGTTCTTTTATTAGAGATTTCAAAATTCTTCTTCACACGAACCGCTTGGCCCATGGTGGCCAAACTTTGCAGTTATGGTCCATGGGTGAAGCCTTTTCAGATTTGTTAAAACGGAGGTTGTCGCTAATCCAAGATGGCCGCCATCTAAAAATAGCACAAAATCTTCTTCTCATGACTCGCCAGCCGGATTTCGACGAAACTTGGTAGGAATGATCGATGTAGAATGCTCTTTCAAAGGTGCTAAAATGGTGACCCCGAGGTCAAAAATGGGCGTGGCCCGTGGGGTCAAATTTTATGTTTGACCGAATATGCTCATGTCATATATCAAATTGAAGGTATCGATGAGGCGATTGCTCTGGTGCAATATTTGTCGGAATCGGATGATTATGTCATCCATGATGGCCGCCAAAAGGTCCATTTATTCGAGATTTTGAACGTCTTTTTCTCGGAAACCACATGGCCGATGCTGGCCAAACTTCATAGTAAGTTAAGATCCTTGGGTGAAGCATTTTCAGATTTGAAAAATGAGTCCTCGCTTAATCCAAGATGACCACCATCTAAAAATAGCACAATTGTTTTAAAACACATTGTCACATACTCCTCTGGTGTTCATGGAGTCAGGTGAGCGAATTAGGGCCATCATAAAAAATATAAATTTGTTTTCATCATTGCCCTTATGCCCGCTAACATATATTCAGTTACTGTTCCCAAAATTGGCCTCGGTAATCATTTTCCTATATTTCTTACTCGCAAAATAACCTCCCACCATACAATAACATACAGGTCTTTTAAGACAATTTAACACAATTTCATAGCTGATCTTCAAAGTATTGCATGGGATGTTATTAAAATATTTGATGATACAAATGATGCTCTTGACATATGGTGTTCACTATTTCTAGAAACGGTCAATAGGCACCTTCACTCAAAAATACAGGAGTTAAAAACAAACAGCAGCCTAAATGGCTCACTCCCGACATACTAGATTCAATAAAGACTCGAGATATGTACAAATCATTAAACAATGAAACACAATTTAAATTGTGGAGAAATAATATCACAAGCCTTATTAAAAAGGGTAAAAAAGAAAAATACAAAGCATTAATTTAAGATAATAACAACAAACCGTCAAGTCACTCAAATGTATGGAAATTATTTAAGGAGATAGGTGCAAGTAAAATAAAAACAAAACACAACATTACCGTAACTCGATTACAATAGATAATAAAGAAATAAATGACACTGAATGCATTGTAAATTAATTCAATCAATTCTTTGTATCTGTTGCCACTATCATAAAAGAACAAATTACAAATTCAGACTTCCAGCCCCTTAAATCATTTTGCAATGAGAAGCTGCCTGAAGGTACAGAGTTTGTATTACCAAATATGTCAAGAATTCTTTTTTTAAAGTTTTTGAAAAACATTGTTGTAACCAAAGCTACTGGCTGTGATAACATTGGTCCCCGTTTACTTAAATTATCAGCATCACATATAGCAGATAGCATAATGTACATATGCAATCTTAGCATTGAAAAATCAGTTTTTCCTGATAAATGGAAGGAAGGGAAAGTCAGTCAACTTCATAAAAATGGCTCAAAATGTGAATTAAACAACTTCGGCTAATATATATATATTACCAGTATTATCAAAATTGATCGAAAAACATGTTCATGATTCTGTTATGGAACATATGACAAAATATAAGTTACTCCATAAAGTTTCTCCAGTTACAGTCCAGTATGCCATCGGGGCATATCCATGTTTTACAAACATAATGTCTAGTTATGCCCCCTATTTGATAGTTTCTCCAACATGTAATATCTTCAATATTACACGAAGGATTGCTTCGATACTTGGACACCTGAATCACCTGAACATTTGTCACACACTCGCACCACCATTAACATGATCTTGACCATTGTCATCTTCAAAATGTCACTGAAACACTTAGCCATTTTGTTTAAAAAGTTTGTAAGTCTTTCTCCAGTTACAGTCCAGTATGCCATGGGGGCATATCCATGTTTTACAAACATGATGTCTTGTTTGATTTTGAACTGTCATGGCCTGATCTATCAAAATCAAGTCTCGAACCTAATGAGTAGTCTGATGTATACAAACTTATTATAGAATGTCCTTTTAGAAACTGGCCCCAAGACCAAAACAAACTCAAATTGAGTTTCAATTTATAAATTCTATTATTATACCCCCGGCATTACAAAGTATAATGTTTTAACCTGTCCGTCCATATGTGACACAAAAAGTTGGTTCGTCAGTCCAGGTGTTAGCCAGAGTCCTTGCTAACTTGCTCTAGTTACATATTAGGTGATTATGCCTTCGTCAAAGCCTGCTTTGTATATTTTAATATTTATATTTTTCAGTGCTGGTGTTGGTGCTGAATTTGATCGACACTGCTTGCTACTCAAGGACAAATTCAAGTCTACAGCTGTAATAAAAAGGAGAAAAGATGGTCGAGGGCTCTTACCAGGACTGAAAGATATTTGTTCCTGTGACACTCATCCTGCTGATAAATGGGAATGAACTGACAGTATCCAATATTTTAAGATTATAATAATTGGAATTTAAACACTAAAGACATTAAATTAAAATTAGCCTTGTGACTGTTGAAAGATCATATTTGTAAGACTATTTCGCTCCATTCCCTTGTACGGTTCACAAATTTCTTCATCGAAATGAAGTGCTCCAGCGTTGACTACTTTTTTGATGTAGTCACTCGCAGCTGCGCACCATGCAAAGATATCTGTAGGAATGCAGCTCTACAACAAACAGAGACACACTGCCAGTCGGAATGCCCAGGTATAATTGTATAATTTATTAATCATAATTATGGCTGTTTTTTTTTTTTATATACCGACATGATCCCCCCCCCCCCCCCCCCCCGCACCCACCCCGGATTTGCTGCCTGTAGAAAACACCCCCATCTGAGTTTACAAATGCCCCACCACCTACCCCTAGACTTATCTGATCATGCTGTTGATATGTCACAAATTTAATACTGATTGATGATTGGACTATAATGTAATAATTAGATAATATACTGTTCATACTGTTAGTAGTAATGAAATTAATTATAATCACAAACTATTAATTATCGTAGATGCCCATGATATTAGAATGGGGAAAATTGCCACTATATTTTCTTGAAAGGTATTTATCACAGCATTTAATTTCCACATGATAGCAGTTTCAAGGTGTATGATCACGTGGTACTAACAACAACAACAAGTACTGGAACTTTCAGAATCCATCCGATTCAAAGTACGTATTCTTTTATATTGTCATTATTACGTAATGGATTTTGATGAAATATGGCGCATCAAACGCGTCTTGTTAAGCCATATTTCATCAAAATCTGTTGCATATTAAGGAAAATATCAAATAATACTTACTTTGGAGTGGGCAAGATTTCAACACATTCAGCCACTGTTGTTGTTGTTGTTATTACCACGTGGTCATGCACCTTGAATTTGTATGTCTTCGTTTAAAGTTTTTATGCCCCTATAAGTGGACCTAACAGCAATATCTTCTGCCCATAAAAGAGCTGTTTTGCAACTGGTATTTGTGATTTACATACAATCAAACAAGAACATTTTCACTCAAAATGAATGCCAAAATCCAAGATGGCCACCACTACCTTACCCCACTAAACCATATATAAAACCATTTTATATGACCAGTTTTTGGTTTCTTATACCCCCCTGCAACGAGTTGTGGGGAGTATACTGGAGTCAGGTCATCAGTGCATCCGTCCGTGCGTTCGTGCGTTCATCTGTTCATCCGTCGCTAAACTTAACATGAGAGAAATATGTTATAATTTCTATTTCCTTCATCTAAAATGCTTAATATTTCACACATGCATTCCTGTAAGGCTCTACTACCATGCTGTGCCAAATCCACGACCGTCCAACCCCCGCTGATCCCAAGGTCAAGGTCAAATACTTACCGGTAGTCTCTTTACAAAACTTAGTGTTCACCTTTACGGCGGTACACTCGCTGTCGGCCGTCGGCGGGACTTAAATTGACTCGTTATTAGAGCATGGTGCCCCAGTCACAGCGACATCAATGACGGTGACGTTTATCCTATTGAAGTCTAGCGCGCCGATGACGGTTGCATCCAAATTTTGCTTTGTAACTTGTAAAACATTTAAACTGTACTAGCTACATACCTGACTTACGGTATGTAGCTTCTTTATGATGAGCAGATGCGCAAAGTTTATTTCAGTTTGTGATTCGATCCTCGTGTAATGGATTATCTCCCCCTTTTTTCGACTTGGAATTTAACTCGTAAACCTTTTAAACCGTAATAGCTACAGACCTGAAACTTGGTATGTAGCTTCCTTATGATGAGTAGATGGGCAAAGTTTATTTCAATTATTTATTTGACCCCCCAGATCATGGATTACGGGGGCATATAGTGTTAACGGCGTCCGTGCATACGTCCGTCCGTCCGTCCCGTCCGTACGTCCCGATATTACCATATTCTTTAGTAACTTCTACATGGCTTCACATATTATGTGAATATTTATACACGTGATACATGTACATATGAACATGCCTTACACACTCCACCCGCAGTACTTCGACCTTGACCTTTGGCCTTGACCTTTTCCACTTTAAATGTTTGCTTGGCACTTTGGGACAAATCTACGTGCACGTTTCTCAATCCTACACTAACTTCTCAATACTTTTGCCAATCGCTTAAATATGTATACACATGATACATATGAACATGCCCTACACACTCCACCACCCAGTACTTCGACCTTCACCTTTGACCTTCACCTTTTCTACTTTAAATGTTTACTTAGCACTTTGGGTTGGGACAAATCTACGTGCACGTTTTCTCAATCCTACAATAAACTTCTCAATACTTTTGCAATCGCTTGAATATTTATACACATGATACATAATGAACATGCCTTAAACACACTCCACCCCCCCCTCCCCCCAGTACTTCGACCTTGACCTTTGGCCTTGACCTTTTCCACTTTAAATGTTTGCTTGGCACTTTGGGACAAATCTACGTGCACGTTTCTCAATCCTACACTAACTTCTCAATACTTTTGCAAATCGCTTAAATATTTATACACATGATACATATGAACATGCCTTACACACTCCAACTCCCAGTACTTCGACCTTAACCTTTGACCTTCACCTTTTCTACTTTAAATGTTTACTTAGCACTTTGGGACAAATCTACGTGCACGTTTCTCAATCCTACAATAACTTCTCAATACTTTTGCCAATCGCTTAAATATTTATACACATGATACATATGAACATGCCTTACACACTCCACCACCCATTACTTCCACCTTCACCTTTGACCTTCACCTTTTCCACTTTAATTGTTTTCTTGCCACTTTGGGACAAATCTACGTGCGCGTTTCTCAATCCTACACTAACTTTAACACACGCATTGCTCCAATGGTCCTCTACCGCCCTGTGACAAATCCACATTCGTCCTGCCCCCGCTAAGCACAGGGTCAAGGTCACAGACTCGGTGCGTTTGAAACCTTAACATTCAGTTAAATGGCTTATAATTTGTGTTTCCTTGCTCGGATCTGCTTCACATTTCACACACGCATTGCTACAATGGTCCTCTACCGCCCTGTGAAAAATCCCCATTCGTCCCGCCCCCACTAAGCCCAGGGTCAAGGTGCGTTCAAAACCTTAACGCTCGGGTAAATGGCTTATAATCAAATATGCCTCGTTTTCTTTGGCTGCCAGCGGGGGCATTCGTGTGCCGACAGGCCACATTTCTAGTTTACTTAGAATTTGGCAATTTTGCCTTGTACAGTATTTCAGAGTGCTTTGTCCCTTTTCCCACTCGACCCCGTGATCGGATGGAGAGTGGGCATAAACATTCCTCCCACCGTGTCGGGTGGAAATCCCACCCGTCACGGTGAAGAGGCAAAAATCACCACCTTGAGAATATTTTAAAGACAGAATCTGCTGCACACCGCGTTCCCCCGTGACCCACCGTATTAGCCCACGGCGCATCACCGTGCCAGCGTACAGGTAATGTGGTCAGACAGGAGTGCATATATGGCTGACAAAACATTGAAAATCGTCTCGTATGCACAGTACTGTCACAACATGTTTTGTTGAGAATACGTTACATTTTCGTTTCAGCTCTCGCGATCACGCTTCCCATTTTCGCGATCTCGATCTACGCGAAAAATCGCGAAAGGAGACGATTCTCATATGCACAGTACTGTCAAAACATGTTTTCTTGTAAATATGTTAAATTTTCGTTTCGTGATCCATCACGCTTCGCGTTTTCGCGATCTCGGCCTATGCGCAAGATCGCGAAAACGCGAAACATGTTTTATTGAGAATATGTTTCATTTTCGTTTCGCGAAATTGTAACAACTCATATGTACAAATCGTCTTAGGAGACGATTCTCATGTGCTGCCAAAACATGTTTTTATTAAGAAATGGAACAAATGTGGACAAACATCAATATTTCTGACAATAAAAACATGGTTTGACAAAATACGAGACGATTCTGATGTGCTTCCAGTACATATTTATTGAGTAAATAAAGATTCCGTTACCTTTTTTTGAGATTCTACACCTTGTCTCCGACCAATAAAATGGAAGAAATATTTTTATCAAACGCGGTGAAAACCACTATGCTATAAGAGAGATAAGTTCCATTCCATTAATAAATATGTGTAGAGTAATTGATCGTAAATGTGCTGCTCTTGTATCGGCGTGTTTCAAAGATCCGATCGACACAACTTAACCTTTAGATGTCATTTTGTAACCTTTGATGTCTCACTTTCCAACACCGACACACGTCCCAGTAGGTCACCGCACGTGCATATGATGATGTATGACGTGATCGGACAAAACCGGGCTTATTGCATATGTGACTAGCGAAGACCAACACTGTTCACCATCAGTAGATCGTAACATGTCCCTAACAGGACACGTAAATCGTTTTAGGAGACGATTCTCATATGCTGTCAAAATATGTTTATTAGAAAAAACAATATTATTTTTTTGACAAAACATGAGAATTGCCTCCTAAAACACAAGAATTATAATGGTGTTCTGTTAGTGTCGTGTAACTCGCATTTACTCGATCTCGACCTCTATACAAGATCGCAAAAACCCTTTCTTATGTATCTGACATATTCCCCAATATCCACATTTCTTCTATTTCTTAATTAAAATAATGTTTTACAGCACATGATTATTGTTTCCTAAGGTGATTATGATACTACAGTGTCCTGTTAGGACAAGTTACATTCTCGCATTTTTGCGATGTCGATCCATGCGCCAGATCGCGAAAACGCAAAGTGAGATCGCGAGGTGAAAATGGGACATTATATTATATTCAGTCGTACATTTTCGCGCTCTCGCCTCGCGTTGGAATTGCGTTTTACTTGCATGCATGCGCAAAGCGAAATTTCAAGACGTATCCGTTTTACACACCATGAGCAAACCCTGCATTTACAAAAGCTTCAGCGGAAGGCGATTTCGCGATGCCAAAGTACGAGATGATTCTCATGTGTTTAGGAGACGATTCTCATGTTTTGTTCTTGTTAAGAAATGTGTTTGTTTGAAAGGAAAAATGTATATCTTTATAAAACTAGATGGCCGCGGCCTACATGTCGCGCCTTGTGACGAGGCATGGACACTAAAAAAAAAGATATAGTATAACGAAAAACTTTAACCAAAAGACTTAACCAAAACTTTAACCAAAAATCTTAACCAAAAATCTTAACCAAAAACTTCAAAGTAATTTGACCTTGACATTGGGCACAGGGGCCGCACAGGAGGGGGGTAGAATGAAAATATAGATGATGATAAACACCCATGTGAAATTTCAAGGTAATGGGCAAAGCAGTTGCAGAGATATAGTATAACGAAAAACTTTAACCAAAAAACTTAACCAAAAAACTTAACCAAAAACTTTAACCAAACAACTTAACCAAACAACTTTAACCGGACACACGTACGCCAAAGTGCCGACTATATTGCGCTTTCCGCAAGCGGGCGCGACAAAAACTTAACCAAAAACTTTAACCAAAAAACTTAACCAAAAACTTCAAAGTAATTTGACCTTGACATTGGGCACAGGGGCCGCACGGAAGGTGGGTAGAATGAAAATATAGATGATGATAAACACCCATGTGAAGTTTCAAGGTAATGGGCAAAGCAGTTGCAGAGATATAGTATAACAAAAAACTTTAACCAAAAAACTTAACCAAAAAACTTAACCAAAAACTTTAACATAAAAACTTAACCAAAAAATTAACCAAAAACTTAAACCAAACTTCCAAAGAATAACCAAAAAACGTAATTTGACCATTGGGCACAGGGCCGCACGGAAGTATAAAATATAATTGATTATAAACACCCATGAAGTTTCAAGGTAATGGGCAAAGCATTCAGGATATAGTTTATAACCTTTAACCAAAAAACTTTAACCAAAAAACATAACCAAAAACTATCAAAGTAGATTTGACTTGACATTGGGAGCACAGGGGCAGCACGGGAGGGGGTAGAAATAAAAATATTTGATGATAAACACCCATGTGGAAGTTTTTCATAGGTAATGGCCAAAGCAGTTGCTGAGATATAATATAACGAAAAACTTTAACCAAAAAACTTAACCAAAAATTAACCAAAAACCTTAACCAAAAACAATTTAACCAAAAAACTTAACCAAAAACTTTAACCAAAAAACTTAACCAACAAACTTAACCAAAAACTTTAATCATAAAACTTAACCAAAAAACTTAACCAAAAACTTTAACCAAAGAACTTAACCAAAAACTTCAAAGTAATTTGACCTTGACATTGGGCACAGGGGCCGCACGGAAGTGGGGTAGAATGAAAATATAGATGATGATAAACACCCATATGAAGTTTCAAGGTAATGGGCAAAGCAGTTGCAGAGATATAATATAACGAAAAACTTTAACCAAAAAACTTAACCAAAAACCTTAACCAAAAACTTTAACCAAAAAACTTAACCAAAAACTTTAACCAAAAAACTTAACCAAAAAACTTAACCAAAAACTTTAATCATAAAACTTAACCAAAAAACTTAACCAAAAACTTTAACCAAAGAACTTAACCAAATACTTCAAAGTAATTTGACCTTGACATTGGGTACAGGGGCCGCACGGAAGTGGGGTAGAATGAAAATATAGATGATGATAAACACCCATGTGAAGTTTCAAGGTAATGGGCAAAGCAGTTGCAGAGATATAGTATAACGAAAAACTTTAACCAAAAAACTTAACCAAAAACTTTAACCAAAGAACTTAACCAAATACTTCAAAGTAATTTGACCTTGACATTGGGCACAGGGGCCGCACGGAAGTGGGGTAGAATGAAAATATAGATGATGATAAACACCCATGTGAAGTTTCAAGGTAATGGGCAAAGCAGTTGCAGAGATATAGTATAACGAAAAACTTTAACCAAAAACTTTAACCAAAAAACTTAACCAAAAAACTTAACCAAAAACTTTAACCAAGAAACTTAACCAAAAACTTAACCAAAAACTTCAATGTAATTTGACCTTGACATTGGGCACAGGGGCAGCACGGGAGGGGGTAGAATGAAAATATAGATGATGATAAACACCCATGTGAAGTTTCAAGGTAATGGGCAAAGCAGTTGCAGAGATATAGTATAACGAAAAACTTTAACCAAAAACTTTAACCAAAAAACTTAACCAAAAAACTTAACCAAGAAACTTAACCAAAAACTTAACCAAAAACTTCAAAGTAATTTGACCTTGACATTGGGCACAGGGGCCGCACAGGAGGGGGTAGAATGAATATATAGATGATGATAAACACCCATATGAAGTTTCAAGGTAATGGGCAAAGCAGTTGCAGAGATGTAGTATAACGAATAACTTTAACCAAAAAACTTAAGCAAAAAACTTAAGCAAAAACTTTAACCAAAAACTTCAAAGTAATTTGACCTTGACATTGGGCACAGGGGCCGCACGGGAGGGGGGTAGAATGAAAATATAGATGATGATAAACACCCATGTGAAGTTTCAAGGTAATGGGCAAAGCAGTTGCAGAGATATAGTATAACGAAAAACTTTAACCAAAAACTTTAACCAAAAAACTTAACCAAAAACTTTAACCAAAGAACTTAACCAAAAACTTTAACCAAAAAACTTAACCAAACAACTTAACCTAAAAACTTAACCAAAAACTTTAACCAAAAAACTTAACCAAACAACTTAACCAAAAACTTTAACAGGACACACGTGGTACGTACGCCAAACGGCCGACTATATCGCGCTTTCCGCAAGCGGGCGCGACAAAAAATGAATGAAAAAACACAAACGTAAGTCAGAATAAGTGTAAATGTTTGAGTACTACGCTATGACTGTACAGGTAAGCCAGCCTGGCGTCCCGGTGGAACGCGGTGTCGTATCACGGGGGAACACCGTGGCCGTTTTACGGCTACTGGAAGTTCGTCCAGCTTGATCTCCGTCCGCGGTGGTAATACAGGTAAAATTTATGGTCACCGTGGGAGGCACATAACTCCCACCGTGATTTTCCCACTCTGAGAAAATTCCTCCCACCGTGAGAGAGTGGAAAAGGGACAAAGCACTCTGAGTGTACTGTAGATGCGCAAAGTATATTTAGATTTTTTATTCCACCCCCGCGTCGTGGATTAACTCCCCTTTTGGAATTTTGCCTCGTTTATGGAATGAAAGTTTGAAAGGGTTAAATTACAATTCAATTGCAGGCTGGATAGATGAACGAGCGTCCACTTTTGGCATTGGACAGAATATGGAAAACAATCTGATGTGGATTATAATTATAATTATAATACTCATCATTGGAATATCAGTTATTGGTGCACTCGTCGTAGTGGTGTTCAAGCGGGGTCGTAACCTCAATGGCCAGTTGCGGAACAGACGTGCTGCTCAGCCAGGAGATGAAGGTACTTATTATTATCCCCTTGCCAATAGGCGATATAGCAATAGTCCATATACATGTGTACATGCGTGCGTGTGTTAGTAATTTGTTAGGCAAAAATGTAAGTATGAACAAACTCATGCCGCCAATTACATGACCTTGACCTTTTTTACCATCACATTTTTGCAGAAACACTTAGCTATTTTTTGTCGTCCCTGCTATAGTCGCCACTTTTTTCATCGTCATCGTCGTCCGCATCATCGTCGTCCGAAATGTCAAAATATTTGTGCACTTAACATTTTCTTTTTGCGTCAAAAAGTTTGTATAAGTTTCTTCATCATCGAATAACCATGACAATGGGAAAAGCGGTATACAAGAGAAAAAAAAATACAATCATATATAAAACTGGAGAAATAAAACAGTAACAACGTTAAGTAATGCGATGTATTACAGTTGTCATAGTGGTATTGTTATCTGCAGATATCTGGAGAATCTGAAACATTCTTATTGAAGAAGATCAATTCTGCTGATTAATTAGTCCACACTAATATTTCCTACTTTGCGTTATTCCATTCTACGCTTTCAACAAATCTTATTTCTGACTTAAGCGAGCATGCGAAGGATAATGTAACGATCAGTGTTTCTCTTCGCCGGAATTACCTCATTTAGAGTTTCGGCCTTGTGGTACGTAATGGGGATATCCTCTCATACCCCATTAAAAGGCAATACAAGTAGTGATAATATGACTACTTTTTGAGATGGAACTAAGTGACTGTCGTGGTATGGACTTGACATCAGGTCCGGTCATTCTAATTTTACGGCGGAGTATACATTTTCTTGATGTAAATAGTTAGTTCTGATATTGGTATTTACCAACAGTACATATATAGGTTAAATACGGGATGGACCCTGTTGGTCCGGCCATAAACAACTTTAGCTGTTAATAGGCTGATATATACAACGCTCAATCATTATATACATTACAAGATATATCAAAGATTTATGATTCGGGAGGGTGGAGGGAACATATATTAAAATATGGTGCTAAACGTCAGATAGTTACATTTATAAGAATTGCCATGCTGAAATTAGTGGTGCGTCGGCTATTTCCACATACATGTACATATATTATTACAAGAGTTTGGATGTCGGCCATCTTTGATTTTAAAAATTATGATTAACCCAACTCTAAATTGCCACATACCATGTAACAATTAGCGAGGAAACATCATGCAGTTTATATTTCAACCTTATCTGACTACAGAAACATTGTTTTTTCAGTTTTCCAAATATCGCGGATCTTGAATTTGAAGACCTGGAACAGGCATTTCAATGAGAATGAATTACCGAAAACTGTAAAAGACATCTTATTTTTAGTTTTTGTTCGTCTGGTTACAGAGATATTTCATTTTATACTTTTCAAAATTGAGTTGGCGGCCATTTTGAATGTGGGGTTCCAGGAAATGTAGCTCCAATTGTCCCAATTTTAAAATAGGTTGTGTTAATTTAATCAATAATAGAAAATGAAGAATAATATTAGTCTCTAATTCCATGAAAATGACATGCTAATGGGAAATCTCTTCCTTGTCAGCAATAGGCTAAATCAGAACGAATTGAATACAACATACTGTTTTGGCGGCCATCTTGGATTTACGAACAGTAACTTTGAGAAAAAGTTCTCTATCGAAATTAGGTTTGAGGAATTTGATTCCTCAAACCTTTTGTTTTCGTTGGTTTTTTTTTTCTTTTTCTTTTTCTTTTTTTTCTTTTTCTTTTTATTCAGCCGTCGAGACTACAGCCCAAACCGCTGGTCGGATCGACTTCAAATTTTGTATACCGATTCGCATCAACAGTGAGACGAGAATAACTCAATTTTCAGAATTCTCATGACGTCACTTTTTACGAAACCTGAAGTGACGTCATATATCATATAATTCCCTATAACTTCCTTATTTTCCAACCGATTTCAAAAATTGTAAAGCTGCGAGAATTCTCTATCTTCGCTTCGCTGACAATGTTTGGCTATCTGCTCAAATGAGAGAGCTATAGACATGTGAAATTGAGAAAAATGAAAAAAATCAACAATTTCAGATTTTTATTTTATTTTAACGGGTGGTCTTTGAAAACAGTTTCCAATTTGTACAGTAATCTCAGCAACATAATTTTTTGACAGCGTCACGCGGGACATTCATCCGCACAGAAGATGATATTTTCAGAGCAATGGCTTGAATAGTTCTGATTCTATTGTCTTTCAAACTTGGACGTTTTTTTTTCTATTTTTCAAATTTGAAATGGTCATAACTTTTTTATTATCTAACCGATTTCAAATTTTTTTTTTGCATTAAAATGCCAACAAAATTCTCTATCTCCGTTTCGCTGGTAGTTTTTGGCTATCTGCCCAAATGAGAGAGTTGTAGGCATTTGAAGTTTTTAAAAAAAATTGAAATGGTCATAACTTCCTTATTATTCAACCGATTTCAAATATTTTTTTTTGCATTAAAAAGCCAATAAAATTCTCTATCTCCGGTTCCCTGGTAGTTTTTAGCTATCTGCTCAAATGCGCGAGCTACATGCATTTGAAGTTTGAGAACGAGCATATAAACTTAGCCGCCTAGAACAGTGTGTACAGCTGACAAACTTCGAGGTGGAGGCCAGACAGGTATGGTGGGCTGTATCAGACACTGGTTTTATATACGAACTGACATGCTGTGAGTGCTTTAGAATCGTCTCAACTTCAATGTCAGACTAGGGGTTAACGGTACACATTTCGTAGAACGTTATATAATGAAAAATGCTTAGGATAGTCAAGCGATTCTGAAAATACAAAACTTTATTTTTTCAATTTCATTGGAATTGCATCAATTTTTTTTGAGTTTCATATGTTTTCGTCATTGGCAATGTCTTCTAATCACTTTGCCAGTGTACGTTTGTCAGTACATCAAGCCTCAAACCGTTGATGCAGCTTCAGCTGCTCTAGTTATCCTTGTTATCATTATCGCTATTAAAATGGCTTAACTATCAACAAAGATATGACATACAACATGATATTTTCTTGTTTCTTGGGCAAATTGGTGGCCATCTTGAAGTTCAGACATGTTTTTTTCTAAATAATGCCGCATTTTCAGAAACCCTATTGATATAGCTACCAAAATAGTTCATCAGCAGACGGCTATCAATGCTGTTATAAATCATATATGTGCATTCTACACCCATGTCAATATGACCTCTAAATGACCTCAAAAATGACCCCTAAAGGTCAAATCTGCATGGGTACCCACCCCTATCCTATTTATTGGAGACCTTTTATTAGCCTAGGCAGGCCATCTATATCGGGCTATTTTATATGCAAATGAGGCATGATATGTTTTAATTATTTATACTAATTAAATCCGCCACCTGATAAAATAATATTTTCGAAAGATTATAAAGTACATGTATGGTCATTGCACATCAAAAAATAAATACAGAGAATAAATAGTAATGTCCATTAACATTTTAAGGAAACACGGTTATCGCCCCTGATATCGGTGTGGAAATTTTTGTCGGATATAAAATGGAAAAAAAATGCCAATCAATATGTGGGGTAATGATGAATGAATGTTTATTTTGCCAGAAAATGTCATATCTACAGAATATACAAAACTATCTGTCTCCCTATATTATAACCTGGCATTTGTGCCTACTGAGTGGGCATGTACCTTAACACTTTACTATTATAATTCCGGATTAATTCTGTAAAGTAGTCGTTAATACCATAGGTAATTTTAACAATAACTATTTGTTTATGCTCCACCACGATAGTGGAGGGGGCATTTAATGTTACACTTGTCCATCCGTCCCATCCATCCGTCCGAGCAAACGAGGGCTACATTGTGAGGTTAACCACACAGTGATGGACTTGTTAAGAGATGCTTATTCCATTTTAACCCCGTTATGAATTGCTCTTGTGGGGTTATTTTTTCTTACGGGGTTGTTTTTTCTGTTGATTGATCTTTATGGGGTTAGGGTTAGGAACCCCACAATGTACGTCTCACAAGTACGTCCGTCACCAACCTTGTAAGTCGTAAAACCGTACTAGCTACAGACCTGAAACTTGGTATTTAGCTTCCTTATGATGGGTAGATGCGCAAAGTTTATTTCGATTTTTTATTCGACCCCGGGGTCATGGATTATCTTCCCCTTTTTTACTTAGAATTTTCCAATTTTGTCTTGTAAGTCGTAAAACTTTAAACCGTACTAGCTACATACCTGAACTTGGTATGTATAGCTTCCTTATAATGAGCAGATGCACAAAGTTTATTTTCATTTTTGATACGACCCCTGGGTCATGGAACTGCCTCTTTTCGACTTAGAATACAACTTTTAAACCGTCATATGGCAGTATGTAAAACTGTACTAGCTACAGGCCCGCAACTTCACTTGGTATGTAGCTTCCTTATGAGGAGTAGATGCGCACAGTTTATTTTGACTTTTTATTTAACCCCTGGGTCATGGATTATCTCACCCTTTTCGACTTAGAATTTGGCAATTTTTGCCTTGTAACTCGTAAAGCTTTTAAACCACAACAGCTACAGACCTGAAGCTTGTTATGTAGCTTCCTTATGATGAGTAGATGTACAAAGATTTTTGTAACAACCCCTGGGTCGTAGATTATCTCCCATTTGAACTTGGAATTTTGCTTTGTTTACTATCAAAGCGATATGGGGCATCCATGTTCTATGATCACATTTTCTAGTTACCAACATTATTCATCAACTTGTTCTATGGCCTGAAGTGTCGGTTCAACTAAATCTGATATTTTGGCACTGCTTTGTATTACAGGAATACATTTTAATCCAGGTAAATCATAATGTTTAAAGTTATTTGCCCTTGAATCAGCAGCTAATATTAAAATGGGCCTATGCATCTAGTCCTTGGTCATAATTGTGCGTTTGTCGGCTAATTATCAAATATCGAATATTATTGAATATCGGCGTTGGATATCATAAACAGCAAGTTGAGGAAATTTCATGTTAAATTTATCTTGGCCGAATTTCGTCATCTGGAAAACCTCATATGCGCATTGCTCTGATGGTCCTCTACCCCCCTGCGACAAATTTACGATCGTCCGCACGTGCTAAGCACAGGGTCAAGGTCACATACTTGGTGTGTTCGAAAACTTAACGCTTGGGTAAATGTCTTATAATTTCTGTTTTCTTGCACGGATCTGCTTGATATTTCGCACAAGCATTGCTCTAATGGTCCTCTACCATCCTGTGACTAATCCACGATCATCCCACCACCCCCGCTAAGCCCAGGGTCAAGGTCACATACTTGGTGAGTTTGAAACCTTTACACTCTGGTCTGTTTCCTTGCACTCTTCTGCTTGATATTTCACACACTCATTGATTTAATTGTCCTCTACCGCCCTGCGACAAATCCACGATCGTCCCGCCCCCGTGAAGCCCAGGGTCAAAGTCACATACTTGGTGTGTTTTAAACACGGGTAAGTGTTAAAATATATGTTTCCTTGCATGGATCTGCTTGATATTTCACACACCCATTGCTCTGTGGTCTGCTTTCATGCTGTGACAAATCCACGCTTCTCTGGCCCTGTGTGTTTTCAAATGTGCCTCGTTTTCTTTGGCTGCCAGCGGTGGTTATTCGTGTGCCGACAGGCCACATTTCTAGTTTGATAATAAAAAAAAAATTCGTATTTTTTTTTAGCTCACCTGAGCGAAGCTCATGTGAGCTATTGTTACCGCAATGTGTCCGTCGTCCATCTTCGTCCGTCGTCGTCCGTCATCCGTCCGTGAACATTTTCAAACGTATTCTCCTCGGTAACCATTGGGCCTATAGTCACCAAACTTCTGGTCATGATCCTTAGGTAGGGGGATTACATAATTGTTAAAATGACGTCATTACGTAATCCAAGATGGCCGCCGTCTAAAAATATCATAAATTCTTAAAAAAATCTTCCCATAATCCAGCCGGATTTCAACGAAACTTGGTAGAAATGATCGATGTACAATGCTCTTTCAAAATTGTTAAAATGGTGACCCCGGGGTCAAAAATGGGTGTGGCCCGTGGGGTCAAATCGAAGCTATCAAAGAGGCGATCGCTCTGGTATGGTCATGTCCTCCAAGATGGGCACCGAAAGGTCAAAAGGTCGTTCTTTTATTAGAGATTTCAAAATTCTTCTTCACACGAACCGCTTGGCCCATGGTGGCCAAACTTCACAGTTATGGTCCATGGGTGAAGCCTTTTCAGATTTGTTAAAACGGAGGTCGTCGCTAATCCAAGATGGCCGCCGTCTAAAAATAGCACAAATTCTTTAAAAAATCTTCCTTCTCATGAACCGCCAGCCGGATTTCGACGAAACTTGGTAGGAATGAGCGACGTAGAATGCTCTTTCAAAGGTGACCCCGGTGACAAAAATGGTCATATTGACCAAATATGCTCATGTCATATATCAAATTGAAGGTATCGATGAGGCGATTGCTCTGGTGCAATATTTGTCGCAATCGGATGATTATGTCATCCATGATGGCCTCCAAAAGGTCCATTTATTCAAGATTTTGAATGTCTTTTTCTCAGGAACCACATGGCCGATGCTGGCCAAACTTCATAGTAAGTTAAGATCCTTGGGTGAAGCATTTTCAGATTTGGTAAAATGAGTCATCGCTTAATCCAAGATGACCACCATCTAAAAAATAGCACAATTTTGTTAAAACACATATGAACTCAATGTCACATTCTCCTCTGGTGTTCATGGAGTCAGGTGAGCGAATTAGGGCCATCATGGCCCTCTTGTTTGTTGTTATAAATGCTCAGTTCTGAATTTTACGTATCCATGATGGTGGAATATATAGAGGATATTCCATCGTACATTTTGAATAGCGGGAAATAATACATGAGTGTGTGTCGGCTTCGTGAAAGCAACGAGTGAGCTTAGCGAATGAGTTGCTTGCACGGACACGAGTGTATTATTTCCGCTATTCAAACATGTACGATGGAATATCCTATTTATATCACTTCCACGGCGTTGTGTGACGTCAAATGTGACGTCATGTAAATTTTTTGAAATCCAAATTACGCAGCTGTTTCTATGAACATGATATATTTGAGTGCAGGTTTGGAATGTGTTCAATCACATTAACATTCTAGATTAGTCGAGATCCTTTCCAAATTTTCAAATAACTGTATTTTGATTGTAATAAAAATTAAACATTTTGCATGGTAGCTCGTGGTTTCCAAGAAAACAGGCGCGCAATTACGGGTGTTCTCTTTACGGTGTATTATTGTATCCCCCGGACTCCGTCGGGGGATACTACGGATTTGACAGCGGTCCGCGTCCGCCGCAGACACTTCTTGTCCGGAGCATAACTCGAACACCCTTTGGAATATTTTCATGAAACTTCACACATGCATAGACCACGACCCGAAGGTGTGTCGCGCACAAGAATGACAACTCTTGCATAGCTAATTTTTGAGTTATCTCCATTTTATGTTTCTCACACTGATTTCGTGTCCGGAGCATAACTCCACCACCCTTTGGAATATTTTCATGAAACTTCACACATGTATAGACCACGACCCGAAGGTGTGTCGCACACAAGAATGACAACTCTTGCATAGGTAATTTTTTAGTTATCTCCCTTTTTTGTTTCGCGCACTGATTGACCATAACTCGACCACCCTTTGGAATATTTTTATGAAACTTCACACATTCAATTAGACCACGAACCGAAGGTGTGTCGTGCACAAGAATGACAACTCTTGCATAGCTAATTTTTTAGTTATCTCCCTTTTTTGTTTTCGCGCACTGATTTCCTGTCCGGAGCATAACTCGACCACCCTTTGGAATATTTTCATGAAACATCACACATGCATAGACCACGACCCGGAGGTGTGTCGCGCACAAGAATGACAACTCTTGCGTAGCTAATTTTTGAGTTATCTCCTTTTTTTGTTTTGCGCACTCTACAAACTGGACAATAATGCATGAAGACCCATTTTCTCGTCTGCTCTGTACACCTTTTCTCGTGTGCTCTGTACACCTTACCTGTAGAGAGAACAATAGAGACTGGGAGAACCATTCACCTGTGCATGTGCTAGCATGGGCAAATGTCCAGTCTTGACCAGTCTTGACCAGTCTGACCAGGCATAATTTATACAGGTAAATTACTACATTGGATATTACATTTCCGTAAACCGTGTTGAAAATATTGTGGCATTATGTAGATAAATATAGGACTATTAAACAAAAATTCTGGGCTCCAGTAGCAAGCTTTATTATTTTTTAAACTTGTTTTTCCATTTTTTTTTTTCATTTTTTTTTTCAAATTCTTTTTCATTTTTTGTCTAGTAGAATAAGGTCGTAAGTGCTATATACAGACTATTATCATATAATAAAACAATTATTGACTAGTCAGCCATAGAATATAATCTGATATTCCATGGCTCACTAGTCAATAATTGTATAATATGTTCGGGCCAATGAAAATTGCTTTCGGGCCCAGGCTCGAGGTCAAGGCGGGACAAGGCGAGGCATTTGATTCCGCGGAATTCTTGTTTACTTATCTCCCTTTGTTGTTTCGTGCTCTGATTTTGTATCCAGAGCATAACTCGAACACCCTTTGGAATATTTTTATGCCCCACCACGATAGTGGAGGGGGCATTTAGTGTTACCCTCGTCCGTCCGTCCGCACACACGAATGGGTACTTGTTGTAAGCGTACGGGGATCTTATTGGGTAGGGTTAGGATAGTGTTGGGTACTCTTGTTGGGTATTTTTATACAGTAAAAACCCAACAAGTATTCATTCGTAGGAACGTGCGTCCCGTCCTCCCGTCCGTCTGTCCGTCCGTCACAAAACTTTAACACTCGGGTAAATGTCTCATAATTTCTTCATCCTTCGACCGATCTGCTTCATATTTCATATACACATTGCTCTGATGGTTCACTATCGCCCTGTGCCAAATCCACGTTCGTCCTGCCCCCGGCAAGCCCAGGGTCAAGGTCACATACTTGGTGCTTCAAAAACTTTAATGCTCGGGTTAATATCTTATAATTTCTGTTTTCTTTCACGGATCAGCTTCATATTTCATATACGCATTGCTCTAATGGTCCTCTACCGCCCTGTGCCAAATCCACGTTTGTCCTGCCCCCGCCAAGCCCAGTGTCAAGGTCACATACTTGGTGCTTCAAAAACTTTAACTCTCAGGTAAAAGAAAGTTTTGACTTGGAATTTGGCCTCATTTATTATTGTCGCGTGACACGTGTATTCTTGTACATTCTGAAATCCGTATAATTGTATATTTGTGATGTGTGGTACTGTGTTGTATTGTTGTGCGTATTATTGGTTTCACATCCCTGTGATTTCACACACCTGTGGTTTCACACACCTGTGGTTTTTGCACACCTGTGGTTTGGCATGTACATTTGCCATGTGCAATGTGCGTGTAATAAGGGGGCTTATGTTGTATTGGTGGAGATACGTTTATGCGTGTCCTATTTGCGGATTTAAATATACGTCTATTTTATGAGCAATGTTTTACTGATGTCACGCCATATTTGCCACAGACTATGCATGTGTGTGGTAGAGAACTCGTTGACTGTGTGTGCTGGTTTCGCTAGGGAAAAGATACCTTTTAGTATTACGGATGTCCACTGTCCGTGCCAGTCGAGTTTGTCCGCGTGTCAGTGTTTCACCATATAAGGGACCTTCTGTAGGTGAAGCCAGTATACAGCGCAGACCATACCATGGTCTGCCCTGTTATGTATGCTACGGGTTAGTGTTTCATCATAGCCTGGTACTGGCCAACACGGATATATCAGATCCCATAATGGTGATGTTTTGTGTCGTGATATTTCCGTAAATGACCACGATATTTGAGTTTAGTATGTGCTACACTCTCATTTGAGTGTATAGCCGTAGGACCGTTATGGAGGGGTTTGGCGGGGCCAAGAAGCGACCTTCGCATTGTCGAGACCAGTCGAGTGGATTTCGGATTATGAGATCTGGGTCTATAGTGTGCAGATTTATGGTAGTGTGGGGTATACCATGTTGGATGGTATTTATTCCTCGAGGGCTGTACACTGGTTTGGTTGAATTTAAGGCGTGGGAACATATATTTATGCCAAATATAACCCACGGGTGACATGGCAAAAGCCATGGTTTTGTAGTATTTATGTGAGATGTCGTACGAGGGGTAGGCATATCCATTATTCCGTGCATGGTTTCACTGGTGCGTATATAAGCGATGTCTCGCTATGTGTTGGCGGGACACATATTTTCTGGTTACAGAAGACTAGTACTGTATTCACCAGTGACACGGAGGATTTTGGTATGTACCTAGAACATTTTATTTCAGCTGTGATTTGCCGTTGTTCGATTCCCGTTTTAGTCTGTTGTGCATCCTGTCTGTCTGTCTGTGCGTATTCGTCCAGTAATTGGAGATTCATTTCATTTTTGTAGCCTCTTGAGAACGCTCCAGCGAGCCACATTGGACGTTTTGGTCCACTCGTTTGAGGGCAGACCCCAGTCAGTGCAGAGTATCGGGTCGTCCGAGTGTCCGTACGTCTGTCTGGCGCAGTGTGTGTAGCAGCTCCGGGTACAGGCCTGTATAGAGCAGTGTGTGATAGCTACCTCGCGTTCAGCAGACAGTCACAGCCATAGTTTAGTGAAGTGAAACGCCATACACACTAGTTGAATGTCACCTAAGTGAAACTTTTCCCGGCGTCTTAGCCAACGTGATAATCGCCATTTTGTATTATATCGGAACTTTACATCCGGTCTACCACTTCCGGTATTACAACCCATTGATTCACCATGGATACTTTACATCCGGTCTACCACATCCGGGTTGCTACAGTCGAGTGATACCATAGGAACTTTACATCTGGTCCACCATTTCCGGAGATAATACTACCTGTGGAACTTTACTTCCGGGAACCAGCTTCCGGAACATTATCGTTACTGACTATCATGTGATGTAACCACATCCGGCTTTGACTTTGACATTCATACTTTGGAAATATATTGCATAGGCAATATGTATACTTTGATAGTGTATGGTAATACTCCTATCATGGCATATCATGGCTAAAGGATTGTAGTAAGACTACATATATTGTTTATGGATTAATCCACTTGAAGTTGGATTATAGCCATATTGTTGACTAGACCTCATATTGCGGGTGAGGCAGACCTTGGGACCTTGATACTCAGAGGTTACACTATCTATTGAGATACGCCAGCACTGGGGTAGCTCAGATGATTGTCATTTGTCCTCCAATGTTCGTTATGCCATGTTATACTTGTATGTTTATTTCACTTTGATTAGCGATCATCAAAGTACTTGTGCATTCATACTATTGTCCACTACGGGACCATTGAGATACCACATACCGAGTTTATTCGTCTATAGCTTTTAAGTTGCGTTAAAGTATAACAGTCGATTGGCTTACAACCTTGTAGTAATTGAATAGTATCATGCACAGTACAGTGATGTTCGCATATCAATGTATCATGTATTCCTGTGTGTTCCCCATGTAATATAGTGTACATTATAAGTGATTAAGTGACTACGTGTACTTATCTACTCTGGCCTATCCCTTACACTTCAACTGCATTGTTACCACTTTCCGTTCGTCGGATCAAGCTATATTGGCCATAACGTCATAACAATTGAAGTATACTTGGTTCGTATGATAATTGGGGGAGACAATTTGTCTCGATCATTCCTGACCTTGGTAATGACCTTGACAATTATCAAAGCGATATGTGGGACATCCGTGTTCTATGAACACATTTTCTAGTTTATTAAACTTCACACATGCATAGAAGACGACCCAAAGGTGTGTCGCACATAAGAATGACAACTCTTGCGTCGTTAATTTCTTAGTTATCTCCCTTTGTTGTTTCTCACACTGATTTCGTGTCCGGAGCATAACTCGAACACCCTTTGGAATATTTTCATGAAACTTCACACATGCATAGACCACGACCCGAAGGTGTGTCGCGCACAAGAATGACAACTCTTGCATAGGTAATTTTTTAGTTATCTCCCTTTTTTGTTTCGCGCACTGATTGACCATAACTCGACCACCCTTTGGAATATTTTTATGAAACTTCACACATTCAATTAGACCACGAACCGAAGGTGTGTCGTGCACAAGAATGACAACTCTTGCATAGCTAATTTTTTAGTTATCTCCCTTTTTTGTTTTCGCGCACTGATTTCCTGTCCGGAGCATAACTCGACCACCCTTTGGAATATTTTCATGAAACATCACACATGCATAGACCACGACCCGGAGGTGTGTCGCGCACAAGAATGACAACTCTTGCGTAGCTAATTTTTGAGTTATCTCCCTTTTTTGTTTTGCGCACTCTACAAACTGGACAATAATGCATGAAGACCCATTTTCTCGTCTGCTCTGTACACCTTTTCTCGTGTGCTCTGTACACCTTACCTGTAGAGAGAACAATAGAGACTGGGAGAACCATTCACCTGTGCATGTGCTAGCATGGGCAAATGTCCAGTCTTGACCAGTCTTGACCAGTCTGACCACAGGTAATTTATACAGGTAAATTACTACATTGGATATTACATTTCCGTAAACTGTGTTGAAAATATTGTGGCATTATGTAGATAAATATAGGACTATTAAACAAAAATTCTGGGCTCCAGTAGCAAGCTTTATTATTTTTTAAACTTGTTTTTCCATTTTTTTTTTTCATTTTTTTTTTCAAATTCTTTTTAATTTTTTGTCTAGTAGAATAAGGTCGTAAGTGCTATATACAGACTATTATCATATAATAAAACAATTATTGACTAGTTAGCCATAGAATATAATCTGATATTCCATGGCTCACTAGTCAATAATTGTATAATATGTTCGGGCCAGTGAAAATTGCTTTCGGGCCCAGGCTCGAGGTCAAGGCGGGACAAGGCGAGGCATTTGATTCCGCGGAATTCTTGTTTACTTATCTCCCTTTGTTGTTTCGTGCTCTGATTTTGTATCCAGAGCATAACTCGAACACCCTTTGGAATATTTTTATGCCCCACCACGATAGTGGAGGGGGCATTTAGTGTTACCCTCGTCCGTCCGTCCGCACACACGAATGGGTACTTGTTGTAAGCGTACAGGGATCTTATTGGGTAGGGTTAGGATAGTGTTGGGTACTCTTGTTGGGTATTTTTATACAGTAAAAACCCAACAAGTATTCATTCGTAGGAACGTGCGTCCCGTCCTCCCGTCCGTCTGTCCGTCCGTCACAAAACTTTAACACTCGGGTAAATGTCTCATAATTTCTTCATCCTTCGACCGATCTGCTTCATATTTCATATACACATTGCTCTGATGGTTCACTATCGCCCTGTGCCAAGTCCACGTTCGTCCTGCCCCCGGCAAGCCCAGGGTGAAGGTCACATACTTGGTGCTTCAAAAACTTTAATGCTCGGGTTAATATCTTATAATTTCTGTTTTCTTTCACGGATCAGCTTCATATTTCATATACGCATTGCTCTAATGGTCCTCTACCGCCCTGTGCCAAATCCACGTTTGTCCTGCCCCCGCCAAGCCCAGTGTCAAGGTCACATACTTGGTGCTTCAAAAACTTTAACTCTCAGGTAAAAGAAAGTTTTGACTTGGAATTTGGCCTCATTTATTATCAAAGCGATATGTGGGACATCCGTGTTCTATGAACACATTTTCTACTTTATTAAACTTCACACATGCATAGAAGACGACCCAAAGGTGTGTCACACATAAGAATGACAACTCTTGCGTCGTTAATTTCTTAGTTATCTCCCTTTGTTGTTTCGTGCACTGATTTCGTGTCTGGAGCATAACTCGAACACCCTTTGGAATATTTTCATGAAACTTCACACATGCATAGACCACAACCCTAAAGGTGTGTCACGCAAGAATGACAACTCTTGCATCACTAATTTTTTAGTTATCTCCCTTTGTTTTTTCCGTCACTGATTTTGTCTCCGGAGCATAACTCGAACACCCTTTTTTCAAACTACTTGTGTATCTGGGGAGGGGGATACACATGCGCTTGTCGACAAGCGTCCATTTCTAGTTACAATGTATAGATCTGTTTCATTCCCAACTAGGGGTACACATCAGGTGGAATATTTGGCAACCATGACATTTATATTTTGGCAGGCGCGGATACAGGGGGGGGGGGGGGGGGCGTGAAACAGACAGTAGGTATGACAGGTGTGAGTTTTTGCACTCATGCTTTGACCCTGAAAGTAGGTCGGACGACTACACCAATCATTTTGGTTAAACTCCTTTTCGAGTGTCCTTTTAGAAACTGGACAAAAAGTGGGCAGGCATACGCATGTTTTACATAACAACAAACATAATACTCGTGTATCCAATTGTATTTTTTTCTTTTGCAATAGCTCCTGATGCTGCTATTGCTTTGAATGACATGCAGGGAAACGACAACGAAAATGAATTATTCAACGACAGATGCGTGATGGAATTGCCAGCACAGGACCCTGTTTTAAATCCGCTTCAGTATCAGCCTCAGTCTGATCTTAACACCAATTGTGAAGTTGTGCCGACTGGAAGATAACTACCTGTAACATATTTGTTACACATATATGGCTGTGGCTGGAGAAAGAAGGCTACAGAAGCACATGCGTCCAATACTAGAATATGCTTCTGTAGTTTGGGATGGATGTACTGAATACGAGAAAACATCATTAGAACGTATACAATATGAAGCAGCACGTATAGTCACAGGTTTAACACGTTCTGCCTCAATAGAAAATATACAAAATGAAATTGGTTGGCAATCTTTATCCATTAGAAGAACTATGCAAAAACTCGTAATAATGTACAAGTCAATTCACGGTTTGACACCATCCTATGTTCGCAACTTATTACCTCCGACGGTCGGTGCTGTAACACCATATAATCTAAGAAATAACCATAATATAAACATTCCACATAGTAGACTTGAAACATACAAACGATCTTTTTTGCCATCAGCATTTAGATTATGGAATGACACTGCAATTGAATTAAGAACAAACGACTCGGTCAAGAAATTTAAAACATCCCTGGTAAACAGTATTTTTCATCAGTATAATATTCCAGTCTATTACATTGAAGGTGAAAGATATCCTTCTGTCATGCACGCTAGGTTAAGAAACTGCTGCAGTAATCTTAATAACGATTTATACAATAATCACTTAAAAGACTCAAGACCAAATTGTGACTGCGGTTCGTCTCTTGAAAATGCAGAACATTATTTTTTTGAATGTAAAAGATATGCACAGTAACGCATTAAATTATTCCAAGCTACAAGGCAATTCCATCCATTATCTAGTAGAAAATTGCTATTGGGTGAACCCAATATATCAATTGATGATAATTCTATTATTTTTGAAGCTGTGAGAATATACATCAAACATACTTTTTAAAACGTTTTTCAACTACGTAAGTAATAATAAACAAAATCTTTTTTTTTTTTTAAATTACTCCAGTGTTGATGCAGGAACAGCTTTGCATCGAGTTATTGATTACCTTTTATCTAGACTAGTTCCAAATGACTGACAATTCATATAATTATTCTTGCATATGTTTTCGCAATTACTAGCAGCTGATGTTTGATGATGTCGTCTGCTATCTTTCACATACAATATGTATTGTTGTTTGAAATTACAACATGGGCTGCTATTTTTCGTAAATTAATTATAATATGCTTACTCATTGTACATGTACATGTATATACTTGTACCATTCTGTACTCTCTGTATTGTTCATTCACGTTACATTGCCGTCACTTGTCTGTTTCTCACATACATGTCAGTTTAAGGTGAGGGCCGTAACTAAGTTGGTAGGACTTGTGGCCCAAACCTATTGTATTTAAAACAATAAAATATGTTTAAACTAAACTAAGAAGGCTTATGGGTTTTGTGACCAGTGTTGCTCCTGGTCAGATAGCACACTCATGTAACCTGATGTGATCTATATAGCTTGTCAGAAGCATGACGAGGGTTTCATTGATGAAATGGCGAATAGTGCAGTCCCTGATTAGAATGCGCAGGCTGATCTGCGGCTATACTGGTCGCAACGCCCATAAGCCCCATTTTTCCAGTCACAGCCACATATTTGTTAAGTTTTTTCAGGAATGACCATTGGGTGGTCCTTTACCAATATAGTTAAAAGTAGAAATTATGTTTGCAAAACATGGATATGTCCCCGTGGCATACTGGACTGTAACTGGATAAACTATTACAAACTTTTTGACATAAATGTACACGGACAGACGGACGCACATATGGACGGACGGACGGACGGACGGACGGACGTACGGAACCTTAAGAGCAACGCAATATGCCACCCTTGCTATCGCAAATAGTTTTTGTCGAAAACGAGACATAGTGATCGCAATGATGTCTGTGTGTGCGTCAGTCCGTCAGAAATCTGTGTTAATTTGTTTTAAATACCTTATATCTCTGCAGTCCTAAGTCACATTGACTTGAAACTTCATATGCTTATTAGTCATCATCCATATATTCATGCTGTATCCCACTTATGCAGACCCCTGTGCCCAAGGTCAAGGTCAAATGGCTTAGAAGTTTGCGTTAAATTTTTGTCAAATTTGCGTTAAACTTTTCACATACATATTATCTGTGTAACCGTAAGTCGGATTTGCTTGAAGTTTGTATGCTTATCGGTCATCAAGCATATATTCATTCTGTGTCCCACTCTTGCGGCCCCTGTGCTCCAAGGTCAAATGACTTCGAAGTTTGTGTTCAAAGATTTTGTCAAAATTTGCGTTAAAACTTTTCACATACCGGTACCTACTATCTCTGTAACCGTAAGTCAGATTTGCTTGAAACTTTGTATGCTTATTGGGCATGATCCATATATTCATTCTGTGTCCCACTCATGCGGCCCCTGTGCCCCAAGGTCAAGGTCAAATGTTTTAGCAGTTTGCATTATTATAAAATCTGCTCGACATGCGGGCCGCGGCCATCTGGTTTTTAGCTTGACTATTCGAAGAATAAGTAGAGCTTATGTTGTCACCCCGGCGTCGGCGTCGGCGTCACCGTCACGCATTGGTTAAGGTTTTTAGTCAAGCTTGTATATGGAATACTACTGGCCCTACACCCACCATACTTGGACAACTTCATCTCCTAGTGATGCACATCAATAACCCCTCATCTATATTTCACCTTGACCTACATTTCCTCTTGAATTACTTACTTAATTCCCCTTGGTTAAGGTTTATAGTCAACCTTGGTTAAGGTTTTTTTTCAAGCTTGTACATTGAATACTATTGTGCATCCAGACACCATACTTGGACAACCTTTTCTCATAAGTATGTACATCAGTAACCCCTGATCTATATTTGACCTTGACCTACATTTGCTCTTCAATTACTTACTTAATTCCTTTTGGTTAAGGTTTTTAGTCAACCTTCTATATGGAATACTACTGGCCCTACACCCACCATATTTGGACAACTTCATCTCCTAGTGATGTACATCAACAAACCCTGATCTATATTTGACCTTGACCTACATTTCCTCTTGAATTACTTACTTAATTCCCCTTGGTTAACGTTTTTAGTCAAGCTTGTAAATGGAATACTCCTGGCCCTACACCAACCATACTTGGACAACTTCATCTCCTAGTGATTTACATCAACAACCCCTGACCTATATTTGACCTTGACCTACATTTAACCTTGAATTTCTTAACTTAATTCCCCTTGGTTAAGGTTTTTACTCGACCTTGGTTAAGCTTTTTACTCAAGCTTTTACATGGAATACTATTGTGCATACATACACCATACTTGGACAACCTTTTCTCATAGTGATGTACATCAATAACCCCTGATCTATATTTGACCTTGACCTACATTTCCTCTTGAATTACTTACTTAATTCTCTTTGGTTAAGGTTTTTAGTCAAGCTTGTAGATGGAATACTCATGGCCCTACACCAACCATACTTGCACAACTTCATCTCCTAGTGATATACATCAACAACCCCTTAGTCAAGCTTGTAGATGGAATACTATTGTGCATACAGACACCATACTTGCATAACTTTTTCTCATAGGGATGTACATCAATAACCCCTGACCTTTATTTTACCTTCACCTACATTTAACCTTGAATTACTTGGTTAATGTGTATAGTCAAGCTTGTATATGGAATACTTCTGGGCCGACATCTACCAATATCTATCTATCAATAATCCCTGACCTATATTTGACCTTGACCTACTTTTATCCTTGGATTACTTAGTTATCTCCCCTTGGTTACGGTTTTTAGTCAAGCTTGTACATTTGTATATGGAATACTCCTGGGCCTACAGCAACCATACTTGGAAAACTTTATCTCCTAGTGATGTACATCAATAACCCCTGACCTATATCTGACATTGACCTACATTTAACCTTGAATTACTTTCTTAATTTCCCTTGGTTAATGTTTTTAGTTAACCTTGGTTAAGGTTTTTAGCTCGACTATTCGAAGAATAAGTAGAGCTTATGTTGTCACCCCGGCGTCGGCGTCGGCATCACCGTCACGCTTTGGTTAAGGTTTTTAGTCAAGCTTGTATATGGAATACTACTGGCCCTACACCCACCATACTTGGACAACTTCATCTCCTAGTGATGTACATCAATAACCCCTGATCTATATTTGACCTTGACCTACATTTCCTCTTGAATTACTTAGTTAATTCCCCTTGGTTAAGGTTTTTAGTCAACCTTGGTTAAGGTTTTTAGTCAAGCTTGTACATGGAATACTATTGTGCATACAGACACCATACTTGGACAACCTTTTCTCATAGGGATGTACATCAATAACCCCTGGTCTATATTTGACCTTGACCTACATTTCCTCTTCAATTACTTAGTTAATTCCCCTTGGTTAAGGATTTTAGTCAAGCTTGTATATGGAATACTCCTGGGCCTACAGCAACCATACTTGGAAAACTTCAATAAAAATCAATAACCCTTGACCTATATCTGTCATTGACCTACATTTAACCTTGAATTACTTACTTAATTTCCTTTGGTTAAGTTTTTTAGTCAACCTTGGTTGAGGTTTTTATGCAGGCCGCAGCCACCTTGTTTGTCAAGCTATGTGTACATCGACAACCCTCGTAGTCGAGCTATGCTGTTCTCCTACAGCTCTTGTTATGCAGGCCGCAGCCACCTTTTTTGTCAAGCTATGTGTACATCGACAACCCTCGTAGTCGAGGTATGCTGTTCTCCTACAGCTCTTGTTTTTTATGTGCCCTATGTGATAGCAAGAGGGGCATATTGCGTTGTAAGAGTTTCTCCAGTTAGTCCATATCCATGTTTTACAAACATAATGTTGAGTTGTGTTACGTTTTTTAGGGGTATTTCCATCAACATTAGCAGTATTACCAATTTTTAGCTCGACTGTTCGAAGAATAGTTAGAGCTTATGTAGTCACCCCGGCGTCGGCGTCACCGTCACGCCTTGGTTAAGGTATTTAGTCAAGCTTGTATATGGAATACTCCTGGCCCTACACCCACCATACTTGGACAACTTCATCTCCTAGTGATGTACATCAACAACCCCTGACCTATATTTGACCTTGACCTACATTTAACCTTGAATTACTTAGTTAATTCCCCTTGGTTAAGGTTTTTAGTCAACCTTGGTTAAGGTTTTTTGTCAAGCTTGTATATGTAATACTATTGTACATACAGACACCATACTTGGATAACTTTTTCTCATAGGATTTACATCAATAACCCCTGACCTATATTTTACCTTGACCTACATTTAACCTTGAATTACTTAGTTATTTCCCCTTGATTAAGGTTTGTACTCAAACTTGGTTAAGGTTTATAGTCGAGCTTGTATATGGAATACTCCTGGGCCTACAGCAACCATACTTGGACAACTTCATCTCCTAGTGATGTACATCAATAATCCCTGACCTATATTTGACCTTGACCTACTTTTACCCTTCGATTACTTAGTTAATTCCCCTTGGTTAAGGATTTTAGTCAAGCTTGTATATGGAATACTCCTGGGCCTACAGCAACCATACTTGGAAAACTTCAATAAAAATCAATAACCCTTGACCTATATCTGTCATTGACCTACATTTAACCTTGAATTACTTACTTAATTTCCTTTGGTTAAGTTTTTTAGTCAACCTTGGTTGAGGTTTTTATGCAGGCCGCAGCCACCTTGTTTGTCAAGCTATGTGTACATCGACAACCCTCGTAGTCGAGCTATGCTGTTCTCCTACAGCTCTTGTTATGCAGGCCGCAGCACCTTTTTTGTCAAGCTATGTGTACATCGACAACCCTCGTAGTCGAGGTATGCTGTTCTCCTACAGCTCTTGTTTTTTATGTGCCCTATGTGATAGCAAGAGGGGCATATTAGCGTTTGTTAAGTAGTTTTCTCCAGTTAGTCCCATATCCATGTTTTACAAACATAATGTTGAGTTGTGTTAACGGTTTTTTTAGGGGTGATTTCCATCAACATTAAGCAGTATTCTACCAATTTTTGTTAGCCTCGACTGTTCGAAGAATAGTTAGAGCTTATGTAGTCACCCCGGCGTCGGCGTCACCGTCATGCCTTGGTTAAGGTATTTAGTCAAGCTTGTATATGGAATACTCCTGGCCCTACACCCACCATACTTGGACAACTTCATCTCCTAGTGATGTACATCAACAACCCCTGACCTATATTTGACCTTGACCTACATTTAACCTTGAATTACTTAGTTAATTCCCCTTGGTTAAGGTTTTTAGTCAACCTTGGTTAAGGTTTTTTGTCAAGCTGTATATGTAATACTTGTACATACAGACACCATACTTGGATAACTTTTTCTCATAGGATTTACATCAATAACCCCTGACCTATATTTTACCTTGACCTACATTTAACCTTGAATTACTTAGTTATTTCCCCTTGATTAAGGTTTGTACTCAAACTTGGTTAAGGTTTATAGTCGAGCTTGTATATGGAATACTCCTGGGCCTACAGCAACCATACTTGGACAACTTCATCTCCTAGTGATGTACATCAATAATCCCTGACCTATATTTGACCTTGACCTACTTTTACCCTTCGATTACTTAGTTATTTCCCCTTGGTTAAGGTTTTTAGTCAAGCTTGTATATGGAATACTCCTGGGCCTACCGGTACTACAGCTAGTTAATTTCTCTTGGTTTTAAGGTTTTTAGTCAACCTTGGTTAAGGTTTTTATGGGTCGCGGCCACCTTCTTTGTCAAGCTATGTGTACATCGACAACCCTCGTAGTCGAGCTATGCTGTTCTCCTACAGCTCTCGTTTTATTTTTTATACCTTATACCATCTATCACCAAGTCGACCATCCATAATATAAAACCCCATACAGTCAATCAATAATGTGCTTGTTTGATAGAATGGCAATGTAATCAAAATAGGTTTATTTTAGCCGAAATATGTTACCCTATCGTTCCACACACATACATATCTATTATTTAGTAATGAATCATGTTTTTGTTGGAAAGCTTTTATAAAATATGAATCTTACTTTTTATGCTTTAGTTTTAGACACATTTTAAAATAATATTTTATATGTAAACCTGTATTTGCTTCTGAATCTAAACTTAAACAATCGCCACCCTGGGTGATGCTATCTTTGAAGGGCCTTGAATCAACCAATCAGAATTCAGGAAACCTTTACAACCATGATGCACCAATGGGTAGGTCCATTTCAAAGACACCATCACCCTACACTGTAGTTTGCAGAGTTAATTTTAATCTTTACAATGCCGAATTCATTTTTGTCGTAAGCTGTTTATTTTCTATTTTTCTTGTATAAAAAAAACACTGATTGACAGCACTTAGAATCATTTCCAATGGAAATGATTCTGAAGTGCTTGTCAATCCATGTTTGCCTCGACAAATCCACTCGTTTGCAAATGAATTTTGGATCTGGACGAGTGCTAATTTTAAGAAAACTGAAATAACACTGTATTAACATTAAATATAGGATTGGAGCAATTCCTATCTTGACTACTGAAAATTTTATAATTTCTTGAGGGCTGTTTATGACGCTTCATAGCCAGAAGATAATATATAAAACAGCAGCAGACGATAATCTTTGTTTCCCCGCATTTTAAGGGTTAATCAGAGATTCCGCTGGGGAAAATAAAAAAATCGCCTTCAAAAAAAAAAATTTAAAAAAAAGAAGGAATAACCAATAGGATAAAAATAAACAATTGGCGATAAAAAATTACAATTTTCGAAAAAAAAATCTCGAAAATTGAATTTTTTTTATCGCCAATTGTTTATTTTTATTGCCAATTGCGAAAGTGGCTATCGTCAGCGGAATCCCTGGTTAATATTATAAGCTTATAGATCATGACTTGTGCCTTCGCTGTGATGTAACCGACGCCAACACTGTAAATATCCGATAGCGTAGTCCTTGGTAGTGTATGTATAAACCCTGTGACATTGACCATGTATCATGGTGTACCTTCTTTGTTCTTTGCCTCTGTCTATTTCCCCTTTCCTGCCTGTCTATCTGTCACTCCTGTGTCCACCAGGGGAGCCGAACTTACACTGGGCCGAAAACCTTTGGCTTCAGATGAAATACTGTTGAACCCTTCAACGCTACAGACCCTGTATTTCCGTGTTTCCAAACAGTGTACATCCAGATGAGCCGGCTCGTGACGAGCCGTCTCATCAGGATCTGCACTTTTTGCAAGTACTTTTCATATTGTTAGACACACCCCATTTTCATAAATGGACATGTCTGAAAATCATTTAGTGACGATTGGATTTGTCGGAAAATTGACATAGCAAAATCCATTCCAGATATTTAGGGGTGAAATGGTTCAAGAAAATAATTTAGAGAAGGGACAGGAGCCCATTCAGGGGGTATACCGTAAGCCCTTGCTTACTGACAAATCTAGTTGGAAGTATTCTAAGTAATATTTTGTCCCAGCTGGAAGTTGGTTGGGAGGGTAACGAAGGGTAACTTAACAATGGGGTTCATCCTTACCCGAATTGCAGTATATTCATGGTTTGGCCCTCGGGTACATTTTTGGCTTTCTGGTACACGAGAGTTGAATCCAGTTACACCCATTATAAAAGTAGTAAGATTAGTAATACTCATATTACTTTTAGGGAGTAGGGCTAAGTGACTTTGACATGGTGAGGACCTGGCAGCAGATCAGGTTATTCTAATTTCAATGCTGAATATATATCCCCCATCAATACCGGTGAAATGCAGGATTCAACCTCATAAACCCGGCATAAAATGATGTTAGCTGTTGACAGGCCGTTCATTTTGTTTGTTTAATGGTGTTTAACAGCCTCTCAACAGCTAAGGTCATTTAAAGCCTGGCCAACGGGTTCAATTCCCCCATTCAACCTGCTGCATTGGGGTGAAAATCACAAAATCAGAACGGAATATTTACATCGATATAAATACATATTCAGCCCTGAAATTAGAATAACCTGACCTGGTGCCAGGTCCATACCACACCAGTCACTTGGCCCCTTCACCTAAAAGTAATAGGATTACAGATAATCGTATTACTCATATAAGGGGTATAACCAAATTCAACTCTCGCATACAAGAAGGCCAAAAATGTATTAAACCAGGTGTCTGGAAGGGATTCCGGTAAGGATCCCGATCATTAAATTACCCATCGCATGCTCCCACCTGCCACCAACCAACAGGCTGTTAAAAACCATTAAGTAAATAAAGAAATTAATTATGTACCAAGCCAATGGTTTGTCGCTGCACAATGTTGGTACCCCTGTGCTACATCCTAGCATGTAATTCAGGCTTGTAAAACCATGTGCCATAATTATGGAATACAATATCTGCTTCCCATATACTACAACTTACATTTGATCCAATTGTTATTGAACTACACAACATAGCCAAATAATGTCAGCTGCATATTATGTAGAAATGAATTATACTAATACTACTAGTGATAACAATAACAGCTCACTTCAGCGTTTGGCTTAGGTGAGCTAAACATACATACAATTAGTAACCACCGATTGCAGAAAAACAAGTGTTTTTAACGGCAGTATATTTTTCAGTATTACAAACAAACAGTACAAACAATGTTACAAGTTTTGAATTTTTTGCTCAAGATACATTGTACTTTATATATGGCACAAATATGTTAACTATCACATTCAATATCAGAATATAAATAACTAGTGTTCATAAAACAGCTTATCAAGGTACATGGTAAACTTGTCACATTCAATATTCAAAATATAATCCATGACCATGTTAAATTTTGATTCAAAGGAGGAGATATCCAGCGGTTGAATGATTTTGCACATCTACATACTACAACAAGAGCTGTAGGAGAACAGCATAGCTCGACTACGAGGGTTGTCGATGTACACATAGCTTGACAAACAAGGTGGCCGCGGCCTGCATACAAACCTTAACCAAGGTTGACTAAAAACCTTAACCAAGGGAAATTAAGTAAGTAATTCAAGGTTAAATGTAGGTCAAGGTCAAATATAGGTCAGGGATTATTGATGTACATCACTAGATGAAGTTGTCCAAGTATGGTTGGTGTAGGGCCAGGAGTATTCCATCTACAAGCTTGACTAAAAACCTTAACCAAGGAGAATTAAGTAAGTAATTCAAGAGGAAATGTAGGTCAAGGTCAAATATAGATCAGGGGTTATTGATGTACATCCCTATGAGAAAAGGTTGTCCAAGTATGGTGTCAGTATGCACAATAGTAGTCCATGTACAAGCTTGACTAAAAACCTTAACCAAGGTTGACTAAAAACCTTAACCAAGGGGAATTAACTAAGTAATTCAAGGTTAAATGTAGGTCAAGGTCAAATATAGGTCAGGGGTTGTTGATGAACATCACTAGGAGATGAAGTTGTCCAAGTATGGTGGGTGTAGGGCCAGGAATATTCCATATACAAGTTTGACTAAAAACCTTAACCAAGGGGAATTAACTAAGTAATTCAAGAGGAAATGTAGGTAAAGGTCAAATATAGATCAGGGGTTATTGATGTACATCACTAGGAGATGAAGTTGTCCAAGTATGGTGGGTGTAGGGCCAGTAGTATTCCATATACAAGGTTGACTAAAAACCTTAACCAAAGGGAATTAACTAACTAATTCAAGAGGAAATGTAGGTGAAGGTCAAATATAGATCGGGGGTTATTGATGTACATCGCTATGAGAAAAGGTTGTCCAAGTATGGTGTCTGTATGCACAATAGTATTCCATGTACAAGCTTGACTAAAAACCTTAACCAAGGTTGACTAAAAACTTTAACCAGGGGGAATTAACTAAGTAATTCAAGAGGAAATGTAGGTCAAGGTCAAATATAGATCAGGGGTTATTGATGTACGTCACTAGGAGATGAAGTTGTCCAAGTATGGTGGGTGTAGGGCCAGTAGTATTGCATATACAAGCTTGACTAAAAACCTTAACCAAGGCGTGACGGTGACGGTGACGCCGACGCCGGGGTGACAACATAAGCTCTAAATATTCTTCGAATAGTCGAGCTAAAAATATTTAAATGTACCGCAAGTACTTTTTCATCAATAACAAAACAGTCACCCTGCCCAAAAAATAATTATTTGATGAAATTCCATTAAACATTGATTTTATCCTATGGGAATTTAACATGAGGGGAAGGAGGTGGGGGAGGTAGGAAGTCAAAAAACAAAAGTTAGATTTGAAAATCGGTCCACAAATTCCAAAATAATTTTTAAAAATCTATTTTTAGCCCCTATGTTAAATTATCCATAGGAAAATTAATTGTTGTTTGCAATAAAATCAATATTTGATGGAATTTCATCACATAAATGTTTTTTAGGAGGGTGACTGTTATTGATGAAAAAGTACTTTACATATAATGCGTTTAATAGCCTAAAGTGGCAGCAAAATGTGGAACATGTACTATAATTTCAGATGATGCTTTTCACCCGTAAGTGGAACAGACTATAATAATAATTCCTCCTTCATGTTCTTGGTGCTCCAATAGTTAAGAAAGGGTTAACTGTAAAACAGACAGCATGAACAGTGCAAATCCTGATAATATGGCTTGTCACGAGCCGCCTTATCTAGATTTAAACTGTTAGCCAACATTGGCATATGGGGCATAATAAATATTTTTTGGGAAAACATCAAGAGGCCGTTTCACTAAAATGTTTGTAATTGCAAAATTATGATAGTCTGTAAATTTCACATTAACAATGTTTTCTTGTAAATAATTATTGGATTTACATTTATTGAGCATAGGCTGCTGAGCATAGGCTGCATATGCAGCCTATGCTCAATAAATGTAAATCCAACAATTGAAATTTACAGACGATCCTAAATTTGCAATTACGAACATTTTAGTCGTACAAAGTTTAGTGAAACGGGCCCCAGGGATATAAACTAAAGTCTTCTTACGGTATAGTTAGACTTTTAAAAGTTTATACCCACGATTATTCTCCAAAAATAGTTTTATTTGTATAATACATAGCCAAAGGAGCATTATAGTGGTTAAATATTACACCTTTAAAACAACTGGTTCATTAGATATTAAAAATAGGCTACAATTTGGTGGAAATTAATTTTCTGAGTTAGTGTACATAATTATATATGTGGCTGTGACGGGAGTAATGAGGCTTATTGGTTTCGCAACCAGAATCTAAACCGGTCGCCATTCAATCAACGAAACATTCGCCAAGCAAAATACATGTAGATCAGGCGACACAAGTGCTATTTGATCAGGAGCTATACTGGTCACAAAGCCCTTAAGCCCCATTCATGCAGTCACTACCACGTATCTACATACAATAAATGTTGAAGACGATGAAAATGTATCGACCACAATCTACAAACCATTTGAATCCTCTGTTCAGACTGTGATATAATTGAATACAATGAAAACTACTATGAATTTAATCAAATATAATGGAATTTTTGTTGACATACGTGCATGAATCGAAAAACGCCATATTGAGTATCTAGGTGTCCAGTTTAGAGAGGTACTACTACATCACATATTCTGTTACATGAGCATTAAACACACTGTCTATTAACTACAAGTCGCCATTTATTGAAAACAAATGTTACGGAAACCTAACTCTTCGCTGAAGATACATATGGTTATGAGAGCAATGAGAACATTTAAGATACATGTACATACACTGACTAGCAAACATGGGATCCAGGGTCCCATTTCACTAAACTTCGTACCACTAAAATGTTCGTAAGTGCAAAATTATGATAGTCTGTAAATTTCACATTAACAATGTTTTCTTGTAAACAATTATTGGATTTTCATTTATTGAGCATAGGCTGCATATGCAGCCTATTCTCAATAAATGTAAATCCATCAATTGAAGTTTCCAGACGATCCTAAATTTGCACTTACGAACATTTTAGTCGTAAGAAGTTTATTGAAACGGGCCCCTGATTTGACTGTGATTATGCAGGTCTTTATAGAACATTATACACCCTGTGCCATATATAGGGAATATTTCAATATAAAGTTCAACTGTTATTCAATTTCAAATTGTAATAATAAAAGTATGTTTGTATTTTAATTCTATTACGTGGATAGTGAAATTTAATACACAATTTGAAATTTATATAGATTTGATAAATCAATAATTCCCATAGAGGCCAATGCTGACAGTGCTGAGATTGGTATCTTGATTGATTTTGTAACCAAACTTCTACTGTATTTGTTTATGCCTAGGCATAAACAAATAGAGTAGAAGTTCGGTCTCTTGCTGACGAGTGTCCTCCTCTATACGCAGTCTGCTACACCTTCAAATCAATAGCAGGCCTTGACGAATTCGGAATTTTCCACTCGTCCTGACTGGATTTCAACTCCTACATTACTATGTGTTTTAATGTTTATGCCGCACTGTCTCTTCAAATTACCACTCGTCCAGATCGTGAATTCACGCGCAAATACGAGAGGACGCTTGGATTTGTCGAGATGGGAGAGACCTTTTCAGATTTGTTAACGTGGAGGTTGCCGTATAATCCGAGATGTCCTCCGTAGAAAAGTAGGTCAAATTCTTAAAAAATCGTCTTACCTCCGTAGAAAGGTACAGTCGAGCACCAGTATCTCGATTATCAGTATCTCGATGATATCCCCTATCTCGATGATTCACTAAAGTTCCGAATTATATCCTTATTCGGCTATCTCGAACATGCCCTATCTCATATATGTTGACCATCTCGACTGTTCATTCTGTCCTCTTTGTATGAGAATGGGTTAAAAATCACTTCGCTATCTCGATCACATAAATGCTTGGATAAATCGCCTAAGCCACTGGCTGCCATGATCGATTTGGTTGATAAATTCACACCTACCTTTGCTTAATTGGTCCACCTGGATTTGAGTGTTTGACATCACGCTGGTGATACTGGTGCTCGACTGTAGGTCAAATTCTTAAAAAATCTTCTGACAAACTGCCAGATCAAACTCGACGAAACTTGGCATGAATGATCGATAGTCTATGACCTTTCAGATTTGTGAAAGTGATGACTCCGGGATCAAAAATGGGCAGGGCCGGGGGGTCAAATTTAATTTTTCACCAAATATCTTCATTTTATATATCAAATTGAAGGTATCGTGAGGCAATCGTTTTGGTGCAATTTTTGTCAGGTGAGCGACTAGGGTCAATTTGGGCCTCTTGTTATTGTTTATGTTGCTGAAACTAATATCTCCAATTTAAACTTTCAATATATTGTGGCCATTTCACAACAAAAAAAAGAAGATAATTTGGTACATGTTTTCTCTCTCTATACATTTGTCAGTGAGGAATATGTGTATAGAGAAAATATGTACCAAATTATCTTCCCTGTTTATCACAGTTTCTGATAGTATATATAACACATTCTTTTGGAATTGGATCAAATGAAATTGTGCGATTGGTTGATACAGATCATTGGCAATGAATGAAGTTAACTACAGCATAATAGAATATCTGAAACATCATCTGAGGGCTATTCCAGTAAAATCTATACAGGGGGGGGGGGGGGGGGGGGGGGGGGAGTGGGGGAGGGGGAGACGGCAGGTCCATTGAATATTTATCGTAGGTTATTGCCAACGAAAAATAATTTAACCTGTAGGAGGGTAAATTTGTTAATTAAAATTCATTGCATGTCATAGTATTGAAATAAAAAATATTTTATGCTTGTTGTTTTCTTAAAAAATATTTTATGCTTGTTGTTTTCATAATCTGTATAATAAATTGTGGGTTATTGTCAGCCAGAAAAGAATTATACGCTGACTGCCCAGCAATTGTTGTTGTTGTTAGTTTAAAAGTTTCCCAAAATGTACAAAACAACTCCAAGAACGCACATAGTATGATAGTAGGATATTTTGTTTCGAATTGTTCATTGACGCGGTGGCCTGGTGGTATCGACCAGAACTTCAGAAGTTGGGGTTGCGAGTTCTATACTGGCTCCCACCATCAACATTTTTTTTTTTTTTTCATTTCAAATTGCAAACAAAAAAGGATAAATAAATAGCAGTACAATTGGGTTGTAGTTATTTATTTATACTTTTTGCAATTTAAAATAAAATTAATTCTATACTGGCTCCCATCAATAATTTTTTATATTTTTTTTCATTTCATTTCAAATTGCAAACAAAAAACGATAAATAAATATCAGTACGATTGGGTTGTACTGTTATTTATTTATACTTTTTGCAATTTAAAATGAAAATTACTTAATAATTATTTAATAAATAATATTTGTAAATGTTATGCCAAACAAATAATAGCCATACAGCCCCAATCCAAAACATGTCCCCAAGATGTTGTTTCTATGTATGGATCCTCCGTCGACTCGTCAGAGCACCGCCTTGCAACGTACATTTGTACTGTGGACGCATTAATTGTCGTCGGTTAAATTTTGGGTATTAATCTCCAAAATACATATTCGTCGGTGTGTAAATTCTTCAAGCAGGAGGGGTTGGGTGCAAAATTCGTCATGGTGTTGAAAATAGTTTTCCTTGTGAGCATGTAATGTGAAACTATCAGACAGGTAAGATTATGGAAAAACATGTGTATTTTCAAAACTAAATATATGAAATTTAATCATGCCTGGGAAGTGTTCCGTCCGAGAACAGTGACTCTAATTTCAAGAAATGCGACGGTAAGAATTTTTATTATTTATGTAGCTTCATTCTATCTTCATGAATGAGGGGGTGTTTCATTGTAGAGATGACTACCACAGGGATTGAAAATTCCAATTGACGGCTAAAATTTGTTAATAATTATTTTCAAGGCATTCATTTTCTAAATTAATTTAATACTGGTAAAACCAGTGTCGGAGTAGCAAATGGTGGAATTTTCAGCCCCTGTTTTTGTTAATTGTACGTTGAGATTTTTATTTTTATTTATTATAGGTTGCATTTTTTTTAGATTTTTATTTTTATTTACTGTAGGTTGTGATTCTTTATTTTTTTTGTTATTTCATTGGTGGTTGGGTTTAAAAAAAAAATTAAAACACCGTAGGTAGGCTGAGAATTTTTTTTTTATATGTCGTAGGTTACCCCCGGCAAAAAACGCCTTCTCCCCCCCCCCCCCCCCCCCCCCCCCCCCCCCCCCCCCCCCCCCCCACATCCCCCCCCCCCCCCCCCCCCCCCCCCCCCCCATATAGATTTTACTGGAATAGCCCTGAGGTGCAGTGCCTTTAAGCGTAATACAACGAGATCAACCTGTGGAGTCGTGTTCATGAATGCAAAGCACAGACACAGGTTTTGGAGACCCCTGGGGCTTCCCAGCTTTAAAGAGGTTGCACTGTAGTTTGTTTCTCTTTATGTCTTCCAATATCATGTTAGAAGTCAAGCTCCTGATAAAATAGCATTCCTGTTGCCGGATAACCATATATATTGATTGTTATAAGCACAGCGGGTGTTTCATTGATGGAATGGTGAATGGTTGGTCGGGCGAACGCGATGGTGTAAATTAACCGTAGGGTTCCTCCTTATAGGAATCACGATTTGCCTGGTTTGGCCCTCAGGTACGTTTTTATCTTTGGCTCTTTTGTTACCTGGGAGTTGAATTGGGTTATTCTGAGCTGCCTGTGTCAAACGCTACAAGAGATGAAACTGGCGATAGTTTGTCCATGCTAAGGTGGCTGAGATGGCAACTCAATGCACAGTATAGTATACAATAAGAAGAAGAGGGTAGGATACACATTTACAAAGCTATTGTCTTTGAAACAAAGGATGGTGTTCTTAACCCGACCTAAAATGATCTTGCATGTTCAACAATACACAACATTCCAATATTTCATGTTTATTATCCCCTCACTGATATGCAAGAGGGGATATAGCGTTTGTAACACCTTTCATTTTTAGCTCGCCTGCACGTGCAAAAGAGCTTATGGCATACCCCCGTTTTCGTCGGCATCGGCGTCCACAAACTTAACGTTGGGGTAAATGTCTTATAACTTCTCTTTCCTTTCATGGAACACCATGTTATTTCATACATGCATTCCTCAGATGACCCTCTGCCATGCTGTAGCAAATCCATGACCCACCACCCAACCCTTATCCCAAGGTCAAGGTCACAATCTTAGCACATTCATAAACTTAAAGTTGGGGTAAATGTCTTATAGCATCTGTTTCCTTTCATGGAACGCCTTGATATCTCATACATCTGATGATACTCTATCATGCAAATCCATGCATGACCCACCACCCAACCCTTACTCCATTTTTCAAGGTCACAATCTTAGCACATTCATAAACTTAACGTTGGGGTAAATGTCTTGTAACGTCTGTTTCCTTTCATGCAACGCCTTGATATTTCATACATGCATTCCTCAGATGACCCTCTATCGTGCTGTAGCAAATCCACGACCCACCACCCAACCCTTACCCCAAGGTCAAGGTCACAAACTTAGCATGTTCATAAACTTAATGTTGAGGTAAATGTTGTGTAACTTCTGTTTATTTACAAGGAACGCCTTCATATGTCATACATGCATTCATCTGATGATACCCTATGGTGCTATAGCAAATTCATGACCCACCCCCACCCCTTTCCCCAAGGTCACAAACTTAGCACATTCATAAACTTAACGTTGGTGTAAATGTCTTATAACATCTGTTTCCTTTCATGGAAGCCTTGATATTTCATACATGCATTCATCTGATGACACCCTATCGTGCTATAGCAAATCCATGACCCACCCCTTACCCCAAGGTCAAGGTCACAAACTTAGCACATTCATAAACTTAACGTTGGGGTAAATGTCTTATAACATCCGTTTCCTTTCATGGAACACCTTGATATTTCATATATGCATTCATCTGATGATACTCTATCGTGCTATAGCAAATCCATGACCCACCGCCCCAATGGAATGCCTTGATATTTATGCCACCGCCACCGAATGGTGAGGGGGGGGGGGCATATAGTGTTACCGGCGTCCGTACGTACGAAACCTTAACACTTGGGTAAATGGCTTATACTTTCTGTTTCCTTGTTCGGATCTGCTTCACATTTCACACACGCATTGCTCTAATGGTCCTCTACCGCCCTGTGACAAATCCACATTCGTCTCGCCCCCGCTAAGCGCAGGGTCACGATCACAGACGTTCGAAACCTTAACGCTCCGGTAAATGGCTTATAATCAAATATGCCTCGTTTTCTTTGGCTGCCAGCGGGGGCATTCTTGTGCCGACAGGCCACATTTCTAGTTTATTTTTTATTATCAAAACTGCCAGCGAGGGGATTAGCTTCCTTTAACGATGCCAGCTTTTGTTATACCCACCGCAACGAGTTGTGGTGGGGGGGGGGGGGGTATACTGGAGTCGGGTTGTCCATCCGTCCGTCCGTCCATCCGTCACTAAACTTAACATCAGAGAAATATTGTTATATCTTCTATTTCCTTCATCGAAAATGCTTAATATTTCACACATGCATTCCTGTAAGGCTCTACTACCATGCTGTGCCAAATCCACGACCATCCAACCCCCGCTGATCCCAAGGTCAAGGTCAAATACTTAGTCTCTTTACAAAACTTAACATCAGAGAAATATGTTATAACTTCTATTTCCTTCATCTAAAAAGCTTAATATTTCACACATGCATTCCTGTAAGGCTCTACTACCATGCTGTGCCAAATACATGACCGTTCATCCCCTGCTGTTCCCATGGTCAAGGTCAAATACTTGGTCTCTTTACAAAACTTAACATCAGAGAAATAAGTTATAACTTTGAAAATTAACATCAGAGAAATAAGTTATAACTTTGAAAATTCTTAATATTTCACTTGTGCATTCCTCTAAGGTTGTATTATCATGCTGTGACAAACCTACGACCATCCAACCCCCGCTGATCCCAAGGTCAAGGTGACATACTTAGTCTCTTTACAAAACTTAACATCAGAGAAATATGTTATAACTTCTATTTCTTTCATTGAAAATTCTTAATATTTCATGCATGCATTCCTCTAAGGCTCTACTATCATGCTGTGACAAATCCCCGCTTATCTCGAGGTCAAGGTCACATACTTAGTCTCTTTACAAAAGTTAACATGAGAGAAATTGGTTATAACTTACAGTTCCTTGCTCGGATCTGCTTCACATTTCACACACGCATTGCTCCAATGGACCTCTACCACCGTGTGACAAATTCTCATTCGTGCCCAGAGTCAAGGTCACAAGCCCACACACCTGGGCCCACGCGGGGGGTATTCGCTTACTGACCAATCTAGTATTGACATTGTAGAGTCGGATGAGAGGGTTGACCATTGTGATTCTTATATAATGTTCAGGGGTGTGAAGTTTCCTTTTTTCAGATGATTTCCTCTTTTTCAATACAATTTTTAAAAAAGAGCAGGATTTTGTCGAAACTGCCCAAAAATCGTACTGGGTTACGTCTTTTTTTTTCACATATTTTCCTAATTTCCTATTTTCTCGTAATGTGCTGCTCACACCCCTGAATTTTATTAAGCTTTACTATGCTGAACAAATTGTTGTCGTCTGCAGTTTTCCAATTTTCATTTTCCAATTTTCTTATCAAAACATGTATTGACAACACTTTAGAATCATTTCCAGTGGACATGATTCTAAAGTGCTGTCAAAGTATGTTTCTATCGAAAACAACGACAAGATATAAAACAACAGCAGACGACAATTTACATTTCCTGTATCATAAGGATTAAATAAAAATGTTTAAAATCAAGAAATTGTTTTTTATTCACAAATTATAAAAGTACCATCTAGACACCTATAATCGTGCTATATGTCAGTTTTCGTGCCCACGTCACATGATCTATGTCACAATGAAACCATGTACATGTATAAGAAACCTCAGTCATGACTCGACATTATGAGAAACAAACATGTCTTCATTATCTATATGTCTGTTTAATTAGAGCATCTTAATAAAAACACTCCAACCACCAAACATCCACTCATGAATTTAAAAAAAAATAAATTACGTATTATGTTTTACCACGGGGCCGGCGGGCGGGCGGAGGACAGAAAAACTGCCTAGTTTGTGTACACAACTCTTCTGAAACCTTTCAGTCAATCGATCTGAAATTATACACACGTCTTCTACACATATTGAAGATGTGCATCTTGGTGTTTTTATGCCGAAAAAATATCACCTTTTTCACTTTTTTAATATCACCTTGTTCTACATTTTTGTATCCAATTCTATATAATTTCTATTGTACACATCTCTACCTAAATTAGTATACCTGTTTATAACAACAAGAGAATGAAATAATACTATAGATTTTCAAATTCTCATTAATGTTTCTTGCCTTGGTGACAGCTTCACAAATTCAAACTTACCATGAATTATCAAAAATACTGTCTACCGGTAGGCGAATAGTATTAGACATAAAATCGAAAAAAAACATGGCATCCAAGATGGCCACGAAAACTTGAAAAATATACAGAACAGAAGGACGCAGCCCGCATTTTGAGTCCGCCTAGGCTGTTGCTAGTCCAAGGGTGTATTGATAGTTCCAATGTTTAGTGATTGTGGTGTATATATATGTGTATGGTACTTAAACATTCTTAAAACTGTTAACGTATTGTAATTTGACATTGACCTTGTGTAGGAAGGCCAAATGGATGGTGACAAAAAGAAAAAGCTTTGACGTTTTAAGTTGATCTACGTATATGGTATGAACAACGTTATAACGCAATCTGATTATGATTGGAGATATAAGTGATGTACATTTCAGACAGACTCTCCCACGAGCAGACGTACATAATGCCATGATCACTTTCCACGATGGAATTTTGGAATTAATTCACATTAACTATACATTTGATGAAATAAGCATATTGCAATACAGTATGTAAGATCCATCTAATTATACCCCCCGCAACGAGTTGTGGGGGGGGGGGGGGGTATACTGGAGTCCGGTTGTCCGTCCGTCCGTCGTCCGTCCGTCCGTCCGTGTAAACTTAACATCTGAGAAATATTGTTATAACTTCTATTTCCTTCATCTAAAATGCTTGATATTTCACACATGCATTCCTGTAAGGCTCTACGTAACCATGCTGTGCCAAATCCACGATCGTCCAACCCCCGCAGATCCCAAGGTCAAGGTCAAATACTTAGTCCGTAAACTTAACATCAGAGAAATATTGTTATAACTTCTATTTCCTTCATCTAAAATGCTTAATATTTCACACATGCATTCCTGTAAGACTCTACTACCATGCTGTGCCAAATCCACGACCGTCCAACCCCCGCAGATCCCAAGGTCAAGGTCAAATACTTAATCTCTTTACAAAACTTAACATCAGAGATATATTGTTATAACTTCTATTTCCTTCATCTAAAATGCTTAATATTTCACACATGCATTCCTGTAAGGCTCTACTACCATGCTGTGCCAAATCCACGACCATCCAACCCCCGCTGATACCAAGGTCAAGGTCAAATACTTAGTCTCTTTACAAAACTTAACATCAGAGAAATATTGTTCTAACTTCTATTTCCTTCATCTAAAATGCTTAATATTTCACACATGCATTCCTGTAAGGCTCTACTACCATGCTGTGCCAAATCCACGACTGTCCAACCCCCGCTGATCCCTAAGGTCAAGTCAAATACTTAGTCTCTTTACAAAACTTAACATCAGAGAAATTAAGTTATAACTTCTATTTCCTTCATTGAAAATTATTATTATTTCACTTGTGCATTCCTCTAAGGTTGTACTATCATGCTGTGACAAATCTACAACTGTCCAACCCCCGCTGATCCCAAGGTCAAGGTCACATACTTAGTCTCTTTACAAAACTTAACATCAGAGAAATATATTATAACTTCTATTTCTTTCATTGAAAATTCTTAATATTTCATATGCTGTGACAAATCCCCGCTGATCTCGAGGTCAACGTCACATACATACCGTATACCTCTAATTAACGCCCCCACCCCCTCCTCCTAATAAACGCCCCCCTCCCCCCCAAATAAAAAAAAAAAAAAAATATTTACCAATGACCGCCAATTTCAAACAATTTTTTTTTTTACTGGCTAATAAACACGCCCCCCCCCCCCCCCCCCCCCCTTTTGTAAAATGTAACGCCTCCGGGGGCGTTAATTCGAGGTTATACGGTAGTCTCTTTACAAAACTTAACATCAGAGAAATCGGTTATAACTTCTATTTCCTTGCTCGGATTTGCTTCACATTCCACACACTCATTGCTCCAATGGACCTCTACCACCCTGTGACAAATTCACGTTCATGCCGCTCGCGCTAATCCCAGAGTCGAGGTCACAAGCCCACACACTTGGAAATTTTTACATATTTTAGGGGTACCTGGGCCCACGCGGGGGGGTATTCCGTAAGCCTCGCTTACTGACCTAGTTCAATGTGGCATCCAATATGGCTGACAAACCCTGCAAATTTGTATACTATATTGATCAGTAACAAACTGTGTATAATGTTTCAGAAGTAATTACATTTATATACATTGTAGACACTACGTATACATTTCACGAGAAATAAATAATTATTTGTGACGAAAAACTAGAATTTGTTTAAAAGTTACTGATACGTTTTCTAATTTAGCAGGTTATTCCAATTAGTTATGCAGTTACAAACATAAGTATGCTTGATAATGCTGCAATGAACAAAGTCTTTCAATTTGAGACATGTTAACGTGTTTTTAGCTCACCTGAGCAAAGCTCATGTGAGCTATTGTTATGGCAAAGTGTCCGTCGTCCGGCGTCCGTCGTCCGTCCGTCCGTCCGTGAACATTTTCAATCATCTTCTTCTCCCGAACTGCTGAGCCGATATTGGTTAAACTTCACAGGGATGATATATGGGTGATGCCATTTCAGATTTGTTAAAATGGAGGTCATCGACAATCCAAGATGGCCGCCATGGAAAAGTAGGTCAAATTCTTAAAAAATCTTCTTCTCACGCCAGGCCAGGCCGATTTCGACGATACTTGGTATGAATGATCGATAGTTAGCGCTGTTTCAGATTTGTCATATGTGGCCCGTGGGTCAAAAATGGGTTCGTCGCCCGAGGGGTCAAATAGGGGTCAAATTTTATTTTTAACCGAATATAGTCATGTAATATATCAAATCGAAGGTATTGACGAGACAATCACTCTGGAACATTTTTTGTCTAAATCATATGATTACGTCATCCAAGATGGCCACCGATAGTTCAATGGTCATTCTTTTACTAAAGATTTAACACGTCTTTTTCTTGTAAACTGCTTGGCCGATATTGGCCAAACTTAACTGTAATGGTCTGTGGTTGAAGCCTGTTAATTTTTGTTAAAATGGAGGTCATCACCAAATCCAAGATGGTCGCCGTTGAGAAGTAGGTCAAATTCTTCAAAAAATCTTCTTCTCACGAACCGCCAGGCCGATTTCGACGATACTGGGTATGAATGATCGATGGTTAGCGCTGTTTCAGATTTGTTCATATGGTGGCCCTGGGTCAAAAATGGGCGTCGCCGAGGGGTCAAATAGGGGTAAATTTTATATTTACCGAATATAGTCATATAATATATCAAATCGAAGGTATTGACGAGACGATCACTCTGGATAATTTTTTTGTCTAAATCAGATGATTACGTCATCCAAGATGGCCACTGATAGTTTCAAAAAGGTCATTCTTTTACTAAAGATTTCAAACGTCTTTTTCTTGTGAACTGCTTGGCCGATATTGGCCAAACTTAACTGTAATGGTCTGTGGTTGAAGCCTGTTCATTTTTTTGTTAAAATGGAGGTCATCACCAAATCCAAGATGGCCGCCGTTGAGAAGTAGGTCAAATTCTTAAAAAATTTCTTCTTCTCCACGAACCGCCAGGCCGATTTCGACGATACTGGGTATGAATGATCGATAGTTAGCGCTGTTTTCAGATTTGTTCATATGGTGGCCCCTGGGTCAAAAATGGGCGTCGCCCGAGGGGGTCAAATAGGTGTAAATTTTTATTTTTAACGAATATAGTCATATAATATATCAAATCGAAGGTATTGACGAGACGATCACTCTGGAGAATTTTTTGTCTAAATCAGATGATTACGTCATCCAAGATGGCCACTGATAGTTCAAAAGGTCATTCTTTTACTAAAGATTTCAAACGTCTTTTTCTTGTGAACTGCTTGGCCGATATTGGCCAAACTTAACTGTAATGGTCTGTGGGTGAAGCCTGTTCATTTTTTGTCGCGCCCGCTTGCGGAAAGCGCGATATAGTCGGCCGTTTGGCGTACGTACGTACACTATATGCCACCCGTTTCTTCGAAACCCGGTGGCATAAAAAAAAACACATGTTTTTCCTTTCGGTACGGATTGTCAACAGACGAACTCTTCAATGTTTGAAGGTTCACATACCAAAATGTTCAGCATTATGTTATCTTCATGTTGATTGGTCGAATAAACATCAAATGTCGAGGCATGAGACCTTGATATTGTGTTCCACACTTATTTCTATTTGAAAGTTCAGTTTTGTTTTATCATAAAGAGTTTGTACTAATAAAATAGCTTCATTGTCTTGCGTGAACCCATTTGCATTATATATAATACATAACGTGCACCGTTGTAAACAATACATCCCTAGTAACCATCTGAGAAGATCATGCTACCTTACTTTTGATTAATAACATAAGTAGTATCATATATCAAATATATCGATGACAATTATAGTTGATGTGAATAATTAAATCCAGAAGAAAGACGGGTACTAATGCAATTGTTTGTCGAGCCCACTTGTTGAAAGCGAGACATGGTGATCATAATGACAGGTGTACGTCCGTGGGAGCGTCCGAAATTTAAGTTAAAGTTGTCAAATCACTTATATCTCTCCAATCAAAATTATCTGTTGAAAGTTTTTAAATACCTTATACGACGTAATGCGAACGTGACGGCGTAAATTAACGGTAGGGGTTCCTCATAGGAATCACGATTTGCCTGGTTTGGCCCTCAGGTACGTTTTTTCTTTGGCTCTTTTGTTACCTGGGAGTTGAATTGGGTTATTGCCCATTATAAAAGTAGTAAGATTATTACTGATCCTACTGCTTTTGGGAGGGGGCCCAAGTGATTCTGGTGTGACGATCGAGGACCTGGCATCAGATCAGGATTATTCTGATTTCAGTGCTGAATATATAGTTTTTTTATTGTAAATATTCAGTTCAGATTTTGGGATTTTCCCCCCATTTGTACATGTACTTGAACATGTACATGTACGTGTACAGGTAATATATGGGATTTAGTACTAAACCCATTGACCCGGCCTTAAATGACCTTAGCTGTTGATAGGCCGTTAAACCCCAACAAACAAACAAACATATACGTAATGCTAAGTCGTGTCTATTTGAAATCTCAAACGTTTAGTTTTGAAACCATCCATACTTTCATTCTGTAGCTCATCCAATTGGCCTATATAACCAATATCAATGTCAAGTTACATTGCGTTAACATTTTTTTAAGTACCGTATATATCTAACAACTTTCGGTTACACCTTCGGACCATCAAAAGCCTCGGCTGGCTCAACATGCGGGCTGCGGCCATCTGTTATGCACATTGGACAACATTGTACATGTAGCAGGTTTTGGCGGCCATCTTGAATACCGTATTATTTCAAATATTAATGTATTGAAGCTTTAATAATAATTACTGAAGATAATTAAAAATGAAAGAAAACACATGTGAAGAAAATGCAATCTTTTACTTATTTTGTCGGTCATATTGGCAGCCATCTTGGATATTCGAAAGGATAAACAACTCAGAAGTATTGGAAAGGTTAATATATACATTGTTCAATAATATGCTGCCATAGTATGTGTGAATGTGATCATTATAATCACCTATATGTGCTTAATCCATTGATGGCAGCCATCTTGGACGCCATCTTGAATTCAGGATTCAGCTCCAGTGGGATTCATGGGGAGTTTTGATATGTTTCTCCTAATGATATTCTGGGCATATGCTGAAAAATGCAGCTATGGCTTATTTTTTTCCGATCTTTGGCGATTTTATGTCTACTATTTGCCTAATATATGTTGTACATATATCTCATCACATTTAGGAAGCAATTATCTTTGAATCAAACGATGATCAAGTATAGAACGGGTCCTTAATGTATACAGTAAAACATCTCTAAACTGGACACACTGGGGACCCTATTGTGTTCAATATAAATGGGTTTCACTGGAATTTATTTCATTGTTGTCTGTTCATGATTAACAAGAGTTGTCAGAAGTTAACGAAGCACACCTAGTGGTGTTTTAGTTTAACGAATATCAAAGGAAACAGAAATTAACAAATTTTCCCCAACGTTAAGTTTGCAAAATCGCTAAGATTGTGACATTGACCTTGTGGTTAGCGGGGTTCTGAGGGTCGTGGATTTGGCATGGCATGATAGAGAACCATTAGGGGAAGGGCCGTGTAAAATATCAAGAAGTGCGGTAAAAGGAAACAGAAATTATAATAAATTCCCCCCAACGGTATGTTTATGAAAGCACAAAGACCGTGACCTTGGTGTTAGCGGGGGTCTGAGCATCATGAATTTGTCACAGCATGATAGAGAATCATTAGAGAAAGGCATGTGTGAACTATCAAGAGGAAACAGAAATTATAATGAATTTCCCCCCGTTAAGTTTATGAAAGCTTGGGGTTAGCGGGGGTCTGAGGATCATGGATTTGTCACAGCATGATAGAGAATCATTAGAGAAACAGAAATTATAACAAATTTCCCCCAACGTTAAGTTTATAAAACACAAAGACTGTGACCTTGGGGTTAGCGGGGGTCTAAATGTCGTGGATTTGTCACAGCATGATGGAGAATCATTAGAGAAAGGCATGTGTGAAATATGAAACGTTTGGTGGAAGGAAACAGAAATTATAACAAATTTCCCCCAACGTTAAGTATTCAAATTTTTGAAGAAGGACGGACGGGCGGGCGGACGTATCAACATTTTAGGTTTATGGGGTATTTCCATTGTTTGAAGATCAAAGAAAAAGCCCCTATAGGCTAGCAACCACCAATTAGTTTTACTATACAACTTAACCGATTCCTCCAAATATGGCCATTCTCTCACACTTTCAATATTCGTATGGATGCTGTGGAACCTACCTGTTCATAACCTGCAACCTGTCTGCACCGGATTTTCACTAATTAAACAATATGTTCACTTACTCCTAAGAAAGAAAATTTCAACATTGTCCTGTCCGCCATATTGTTTATCATCAAAGTGTCATGTGACGTAGCGTTCACATCACGTGACAAGCAAGCTCAGTAATTTCTTTTAAATGCTAGAAATATGCTGGAAACTGGTGTTAAAAACACCCCAACATGTTTCTCAAGTAAAATTGGGCTGTAATGGATCAGGATTTACAAGCAAACTGGGTCTGTGGCCTCAAAACGTCTGCACTATTTTTTTATACCGGACTACAAAAGCATACCCCCTGGCCGATGTGTACTATATTTAGCACAGTGATACCTATAAGCGCATTTTTTTGCTATAATATCTCAATAAACTGCCTACCATTGTCTTGTCTGACCTATTTCGTGACAGCAAATGTAATTTGACATTATTTAGAAGACTAACTTTTCAACAGTGGCAATTTAAGAATGGTCATATAATTATGGCTGTCCAGCTGCGGAAACTTCAGTTTCACCAGAATTTTCCAGAGTATTATTTTCTCATATATTTCTTAGGAAAAGTCTATATTGTTGATGCACTTGTAAAAAATTATTATAAAATAGATGGTGCTTGTCAAAAATATTGGCTGTTCCACAATTATGGGGTTTAAAACGATTAAATTTATCGAAAGTCGGGTGATTTCGGAGTATTTTTGTCATTTTTTTTATCATAAAAACAGGCGAAAAAGTGACTTTCGAAGTATTTAGTCAATCTACATGTTGTAATTTGCATAGAAACATTTGTCCGCATAACTTAGTGACATGCCAGAATGATACGTGTCAAATAAATTGAAACCAGCCCAGTGTATGAGTGCTGCCAGCGAATTCAGACATAGAAGTGTTAAAATGTCACAGGAAATTGAAACACGTGTGCCCGTGTTGACACTTGTTTCCTTAGGGTATAGACACTGCCGGTTAAATGAGCAATGCTATCCCATATATATTTCTCTACCGATATGCACTGCTCAGAGTGAACTTGGTTAACCTAATGAAAACATTGCCGGCCAATAAACCATAGGAGGCGCGGTAAAAAAAAAATGCGGATTTCAAACGGGGCGGGTAAATGAAAATAAAGGTAAAAAACTTTCTTCTCACTCACCAAATGGAACAAATCATAGGTACATCAGGCTAACCAAAGACTCATTTGAATCCCGGGTTAATGTAAATGAAAATAAAACGTTTACCTGTAAAGATGTTGATGGTACGGACAATGATGTAACTGTTCTGCGCTCTCTGTCGAGGCTGTCCGAAACTCATTGACGAATGCGCCGTACCGCAAAATGCATCCGTACACCCCAATCTGTTGATAAACAAATTATATCGACCGTATGAGGTCCAGAAGATGTTTAATACTGAAATAAACAGTCATCGCGCCTTTAATACGCACTGTAGTGGTGAAATGGTATTTGATGCGCCGCATCAAGAAAATGGGGCATTTGTTGGGCTGAGCGGCTAAAAATGCACCCGATTGTAGATATAAAAGTAAATATTATAAACTATATGAAGAGGTTCCGTCAAGTCGAAAGGGTAGGAAATCAGGGAAAGCTAATGTGGGTTTGCAGCTGGGCCTTATGAGCACACCAATCAGTAATTATGGTGCTTGTCGGCTGTTGGTAAACACAAACATAATTCCGCCGACGTATAATTCTATGCAAAAGCAGTCAAATAGGATAGCAGAGTCTATGGTTGGCTTAAACACTAAAAGTATGCATGAAATCAGACAAACTGTGGCCAGAGAGAATGAACTCTGTGGCAATAAACGTAGCAAGACGGTTCGAGTTGAAGGTGACTCTTGCTACAATAACCCAATATTCAATAGCGACAGTACACCATTTCAAGCGGGTACAATCGTGACAACCACTATGTGCGAGAATAATACCAAAGATAAATTAATCATTGGGGCATTTGTTGGCAGTAAGCTGTGCATAAATAGGTAGTAAGCTAAGAAATCAGGGTGGAGATATCAGCTGCCCAAACCATCATGGTCACTGCACTGCCAACCTCCCCGAAAATGAGTCAATAGGTAATGAAGCGAAATGGAATGAAATAGTTACGAAGCAGATAAATAGTGACTTACATGTTAGTCATTACACGGGGGACGGTGATAGTAAATCACACAAAGGTGTAGATGCCGCTCAACCAGGGGTAACGGTAACGCATCTAAAAGATATCTCCGCCATCTGAGTAACTCCCTGAAACGAGAAATAAACAAGGCGCCATTTAGCTCGAACATGTTTCGTGGGGTCAAGAAAACAAACTTGAGAAACCGATTTGCTCTCTCTGTAAGATCCAGGTGCATTGCAGAGTTGAGGCAAGCACATGCCAAACATAATGGTAACTTAGAACAAATAAAGAGCATAATGCCAGGAATAATTTGCACAATAGTCATGTGTTTCAAAGGTTACTGTGGCAAGCAATGTTCACAGTATAGTTTGGTTTGCCCCGGGGACTACCGCAGGGCAAAGAACTACCTCCCCTCAACTACAGTGTTAAAAATGACGGAGGATGATGTACTTGTTCTGAAACGGTGCATAGAAACTTTCCTTGGTCCTAAATCAATTGACAGTACAAAATTACTCACTTCAACTCAAAAATGTGAAGCAGCAAACCGTGCGTACCAGACATCAAATTCAAAAGCAACGACATTCACGCGCAATTTCTCCGGTCGAATTCATGGTACAATTCTAAACTTAAACCTAGGTTTTGGGATGCTACAATACTGAAAACAGACTCAGTAGGGCCAGCTTAACAAAAGGTTCTTCAGTCATCAAGCACATCCGGAAGATAGAGAAAAGTCGTGTACGGAAAAAGTGTCAGACCACAATGCGTAAACTAAAGAAAGCTAGGTATGCCGCGCGATTACGAAAATTCAAACTACACTCTGAGTTACATTACGCCAAGGGTATGACAGATCCTAAACCAGACTTTGCAAACCTGCCCCATCTACTCGAGCACCAGTATGCTTGCTAGTATGTATGAAAAGCAGCACTACATGTAAGGTTGAGTCTTGTAAGTGCATACTGATAATTAGAGTTGACTATCTGAGCAGCCATGTAGTACTCACAATATATCATATTGTGATAGCTCGAAACAATATGTGCTGTAAGAATTGTGATGTATCAGGGAATCCGATGTTTTTTACCTTCGGCCTTAAATTGCAACTTTCACTCCATCTTCCCTTAGCTGGGTGCTTATTACAATTAATACACAGTAGCAGAAAACAGCTTGCAGCGGTATGATATAATTTCTGCTAAATTTAAAATTTTAATTTTGAATTTTTTTCTGGAAAAATGTGAGCCAAGAAGTACTGGCGTAGACCCTGATCGCGCAGCCAAATTTGGTCATAATTGTTTGCAAGTATCAACCGAGTCAATAAATATGTTTAGAAAAACGTTGCTACCTGTTGGGGAGCTATACACTTGATACCGGTTAGTAATCAAATACACAGTGCCAATTAAAGCGACGCGCCACTTTAATATGGCTGAACTGTCAGTAACAGGCTCATCTGGCTCCCTGATGCATCTCAAATCTGTGTAATTAGTATGTAGACATGTACATTATGTAGATAGGTATACAGTTAATTTACCGTAATTAATAAAACAGGAACTATTAGCAGATACAGGGTGGATATGTGACGCCGTCGAGTGCATGGCTCAGACAGCGCTTTTCGCTATGGCAATTCTTTCGAGAATTATTTATAATTGTTGACTCAGCACTCAGGTGGGCCGGGTTAACACACAGGGAACAACCACATAAATGTGATATTTCAAGGTGCCTGGGTATTTCAAACACATTATGGTGTAACATGAATGCTACTCTATGTGATAATAGTATTTTGTTCTTGCATCATTTGGAAATTTAACTTTAATCTTTCCATATTTGACTCGTACACCTGTGGTTAATCCCGACCCACTTGATGCAGCCATTTTCATTAAATAAAACTGATTTTCCAGCAATTCTGTCCTTTGTTCTCTTAATAAAACTTGCTGTAGCCATGATTAAAACCGTTTAGAATTGTTTTCAAGAAAGAAAGCAGACGACATCCACTGATGACCCGGAAATGCTTATAGCTAGCAACCACCAATTAGTTTACTATACAACTTAACCGATTCCTCCAAATATGGCCATTCTCTCACACTTTCAATATTCGTATGGATGCTGTGGAACCTACCTGTCATAACCTGCAACCTGTCTGCACCGGATTTTCACTAATTAAACATATGTTCACTTACTCCTAAGAAAGAAAATTTCAACATTGTCCTGTCCGCCATATTGTTTATCATCAAAGTGTCATGTGACGTAGCGTTTCACATCACGTGACAAGCAGCTCAGTAATTTCTTTTAAATGCTAGAAATATGCTGGAAACTGTGTAAAAACACCCCAACATGTTTCTCAAGTAAAATTGGGCTGTAAATGGATCAGGATTTACAAGCAAACTGGGTCTGTGGCCTCAAAACGTCTGCACTATTTTTTTTATACCGGACTACAGCATACCCCCTCCCCCCCCCGGCCGATGATGTACTATATTTAGCACAGTGATACCTATAAGCGCATTTTTTTGCTATAATATCTCAATAAACTGCCTACCATTGTCTTGTCTGACCTATTTCGTGACAGCAAATGTAAATTTGACATTATTTAGAAGACTAACTTTTCAACAGTGGCAAATTTAATTTAAGAATGGTCATATAATTATGGCTGTCCAGCTGCGGAAACTTCAGTTTCACCAGAATTTTCCAGAGTATTATTTTCTCATATTTCTTAGGAAAAGTCTATATTGTTGATGCACTTGTAAAAAATTATTATAAAATAGATGGTGCTTGTCAAAAAATATTGGCTGTTCCACAATTATGGGGTTAAAACGATTAAATTTATCGAAAGTCGGTGATTTCGGAGTATTTTTGTCATTTTTTTTATCATAAAAACAGGCGAAAAAGTGACTTTCGAAGTATTTAGTCAATCTACATGTTGTAATTTGCATAGAAACATTTGTCCGCATAACTTAGTGACATGCCAGAATGATACGTGTCAAATTAAATTGAAACCAGCCCAGTGTATGAGTGCTGCCAGCGAATTCAGACATAGAAGTGTTAAAATGTCACAGGAAATTGAAACACGTGTGCCCGTGTTGACACTTGTTTCCTTAGGGTATAGACACTGCCGGTTAAATGAGCAATGCTATCCCATATATATTTCTCTACCGATATGCACTGCTCAGAGTGAACTTGGTTAACCTAATGAAAACATGCCGGCCAATAAACATAGGAGGCGCGGTAAAAAATGCGGATTTCAAACGGGGCGGGTAAATGAAAATAAAGGTAAAAAACTTTCTTCTCACTCACCAAATGGAACAAATCATAGGTACATCAGGCTAACCAAAGACTCATTTGAATCCCGGGTTAATGTAAATGAAAATAAAACGTTTACCTGTAAAGATGTTGATGGTACGGACAATGATGTAACTGTTCTGCGCTCTCTGTCGAGGCGTCCGAAACTCATTGACGAATGCGCCGTACCGCAAAATGCATCCGTACACCCCGATCTGTTGATAAACAAATTATATCGACCGTATGAGGTCCAGAAGATGTTTAATACTGAAATAAAACAGTCATCGCGCCTTTAATACGCACTGTAGTGGTGAAATGGTATTTGATGCGGCCGCATCAAGAAAATGGGGCATTTGTTGGGCTGAGCGGCTAAAATGCACCCGATGTAGATATAAAAGTATATATTATAAACTATATGAAGAGGTTCCGTCAAGTCGAAAGGGTAGGAAATCAGGGAAAGCTAATGTGGGTTTGCAGCTGGGCCTTATGAGCACACCAATCAGTAATTATGGTGCTTGTCGGCTGTTGGTAAACACAAACATAATTTCCGCCGACGTATATTCTATGCAAAAGCAGTCAAATAGGATAGCAGAGTCTATGGTTGGCTTAAACACTAAAAGTATGCATGAAATCAGACAAACTGTGGCCAGAGAGAATGAACTCTGTGGCAATAAACGTAGCAAGACGGTTCGAGTTGAAGGTGACTCTTGCTACAATAACCCAATATTCAATAGCGACAGTACACCATTTCAAGCGGGTACAATCGTGACAACCACTATGTGCGAGAATAATACCAAAGATAAATTAATCATTGTTGGGGCATTTGTTGGCAGTAAGCTGTGCATAATAGGTAGTAAGCTAAGAAATCAGGGTGGAGATATCAGCTGCCCAAACCATCATGGTCACTGCACTGCCAACCTCCAACCGAAAATGAGTCAATAGGTAATGAAGCGAAATGGAATGAAATAGTTACGAAGCAGATAAATAGTGACTTACATGTTAGTCATTACACGGGGGACGGTGATAGTAAATCACACAAAGGTGTAGATGCCGCTCAACCAGGGTAACGGTAACGCATCTAAAAGATATCCGCCATCTGAGTAACTCCCTGAAACGAGAAATAAACAAGCGCCATTTAGCTCGAACATGTTTCGTGGGTCAAGAAAACAAACTTGAGAAACCGATTTGCTCTCTCTGTAAGATCCAGGTGCATTGCAGAGTTGAGGCAAGCACATGCCAAACATAATGGTAACTTAGAACAAATAAAGAGCATAATGCCAGAATAATTTGCACAATAGTCATGTGTTTTCAAAGGTTACTGTGGCAAGCAATGTTCACAGTATAGTTTGGTTTGCCCCGGGACTACCGCAGGGCAAAGAACTACCTCCCCTCAACTACAGTGTTAAAAATGACGGAGGATGATGTACTTGTTCTGAAACGGTGCATAGAAACTTTCCTTGGTCCTAAATCAATTGACAGTACAAAATTACTCACTTCAACTCAAAAATGTGAAGCAGCAAAACCGTGCGTACCAGACATCAAATTCAAAAGCAACGACATTCACGCGCAATTTCTCCGGTCGAACGAATTCATGTACAATTCTAAACTTAAACCTAGGTTTTGGATGCTACAATACTGAAAACAGACTCAGTAGGGGCCAGCTTAACAAAAGGTTCTTCAGTCATCAAGCACATCCGGAAGATAGAGAAAAGTCGTGTACGGAAAAAGTGTCAGACCACAATGCGTAAACTAAATAAAGAAAGCTAGGTATGCCGCGCGATTACGAAAACATTCAAACTACACTCTGAGTTACATTACGCCAAGGGTATGACAGATCCCTAAACCAGACTTTGCAAACCTGCCCCATCTACTCGAGCACCAGTATGCTTGCTAGTATGTATGAAAAGCAGCACTACATGTAAGGTTGAGTCTTGTAAGTGCATACTGATAATTAGAGTTGACTATCTGAGCAGCCATGTAGTACTCACAATATATCATATTGTGATAGCTCGAAACAATATGTGCTGTAAGAATTGTGATGATCAGGGAATCCGATGTTTTTTACCTTCGGCCTTAAATTGCAACTTTCACTCCATCTTCCCTTAGCTGGGTGCTTATTACAATTAATACACAGTAGCAGAAAACAGCTTGCAGCGGTATGATATAATTTCTGCTAAATTTAAAATTTTGAATTTTTTTCTGGAAAAATGTAGCCAAGAAGTACTGGCGTAGACCCTGATCGCGCAGCCAAATTTGGTCATAATGTTTGCAAGTATCAACCGAGTCAATTAAATAATGTTTAGAAAAACGTTGCTACCTGTTGGGGAGCTATACACTTGATACCGGTTAGTAATCAAATACACAGTGCCAATTAAAGCGACGCGCCACTTTAATATGGCTGAACTAGTCAGTAACAGGCTCATCTGGCTCCCTGATGCATCTCAAATCTGTGTAATTAGTATGTAGACATGTACATTATGTAGATAGGTATACAGTTAATTTACCGTAATTAATAAAACAGGAACTATAGCAGATACAGGGTGGATATGTGACGCCGTCGAGTGCATGGCTCAGACAGCGCTTTTCGCTATGGCAATTCTTTCGAGAATTATTTATAATTGTTGACTCAGCACTCAGGTGGGCCGGGTTAACACACAGGGAACAACCACATAAATGTGATATTTCAAGGTGCCTGGGTGGGTATTTCAAACACATTATGGTGTAACATGAATGCTACTCTATGTGTATAATAGTATTTTGTTCTTGCATCATTTGGAAATTTAACTTTAATCTTTCCATATTTGACTCGTACACCTGTGGTTATCCCGACCCACTTGATGCAGCCATTTTCATTAAATAAAAACTGATTTTCCAGCAATTCTGTCCTTTGTTCTCTTAATAAAACTTGCTGTAGCCATGATTAAAACCGTTTAGAATTGTTTTCAAAGAAAGCAGACGACATCCACTGATGACCCGGAAATGCTTATAGGCTAGCAACCACCAATTAGTTTTACTATACAACTTAACCGATTCCTCCAAATATGGCCATTCTCTCACACTTTCAATATTCGTATGGATGCTGTGGAACCTACCTGTTCATAACCTGCAACCTGTCTGCACCGGATTTTCACTAATTAAACAATATGTTCACTTACTCCTAAGAAAGAAAATTTCAACATTGTCCTGTCCGCCATATTGTTTATCATCAAAGTGTCATGTGACGTAGCGTTCACATCACGTGACAAGCAGCTCAGTAATTTCTTTTAAATGCTAGAAATATGCTGGAAACTGGTGTTAAAAACACCCCAACATGTTTCTCAAGTAAAATTGGGCTGTAATGGATCAGGATTTACAAGCAAACTGGGTCTGTGGCCTCAAAACGTCTGCACTATTTTTTTATACCGGACTACAAAAAGCATACCCCCTGGCCGATGTGTACTATATTTAGCACAGTGATACCTATAAGCGCATTTTTTTGCTATAATATCTCAATAAACTGCCTACCATTGTCTTGTCTGACCTATTTCGTGACAGCAAATGTAATTTGACATTATTTAGAAGACTAACTTTTCAACAGTGGCAATTTAAGAATGGTCATATAATTATGGCTGTCCAGCTGCGGAAACTTCAGTTTCACCAGAATTTTCCAGAGTATTATTTTTCATCATATTTCTTAGGAAAAGTCTATATTGTTGATGCACTTGTAAAAAATTATTATAAAATAGATGGTGCTTGTCAAAAATATTGGCTGTTCCACAATTATGGGGTTAAAACGATTAAATTTATCGAAAGTCGGGTGATTTCGGAGTATTTTTGTCATTTTTTTTATCATAAAACAGGCGAAAAAGTGACTTTCGAAGTATTTAGTCAATCTACATGTTGTAAATTTGCATAGAAACATTTGTCCGCATAACTTAGTGACATGCCAGAATGATACGTGTCAAATTAAATTGAAACCAGCCCAGTGTATGAGTGCTGCCAGCGAATTCAGACATAGAAGTGTTAAAATGTCACAGGAAATTGAAACACGTGTGCCCGTGTTGACACTTGTTTCCTTAGGGTATAGACACTGCCGGTTAAATGAGCAATGCTATCCCATATATATTTCTCTACCGATATGCACTGCTCAGAGTGAACTTGGTTAACCTAATGAAAACATGCCGGCCAATAAACATAGGAGGCGCGGTAAAAAATGCGGATTTCAAACGGGGCGGGTAAATGAAAATAAAGGTAAAAAACTTTCTTCTCACTCACCAAATGGAACAAAATCATAGGTACATCAGGCTAACCAAAGACTCATTTGAATCCGGGTTAATGTAAATGAAAATAAAACGTTTACCTGTAAAGATGTTGATGGTACGGACAATGATGTAACTGTTCTGCGCTCTCTGTCGAGGCGTCCGAAACTCATTGACGAATGCGCCGTACCGCAAAATGCATCCGTACACCCCAATCTGTTGATAAACAAATTATATCGACCGTATGAGGTCCAGAAGATGTTTAATACTGAAATAAACAGTCATCGCGCCTTTAATACGCACTGTAGTGGTGAAAATGTATTTGATGCGGTGCGGCCGCATCAAGAAAATGGGGCATTTGTTGGGCTGAGCGGCTAAAATGCACCCGATGTAGATATAAAAGTAATATTATAAACTATATGAAGAGGTTCCGTCAAGTCGAAAGGGTAGGAAATCAGGGAAAGCTAATGTGGGTTTGCAGCTGGGCCTTATGAGCACACCAATCAGTAATTATGGTGCTTGTCGGCTGTTGGTAAACACAAACATAATTCCGCCGACGTATAATTCTATGCAAAAGCAGTCAAATAGGATAGCAGAGTCTATGGATTGGCTTAAACACTAAAAGTATGCATGAAATCAGACAAACTGTGGCCAGAGAGAATGAACTCTGTGGCAATAAACGTAGCAAGACGGTTCGAGTTGAAGGTGACTCTTGCTACAATAACCCAATATTCAATAGCGACAGTACACCATTTCAAGCGGGTACAATCGTGACAACCACTATGTGCGAGAATAATACCAAAGATAAATTAATCATTGGGGCATTTGTTGGCAGTAAGCTGTGCATAATAGGTAGTAAGCTAAGAAATCAGGGTGGAGATATCAGCTGCCCAAACCATCATGGTCACTGCACTGCCAACCTCCCCGAAAATGAGTCAATAGGTAATGAAGCGAAATGGAATGAAATAGTTACGAAGCAGATAAATAGTGACTTACATGTTAGTCATTACACGGGGGACGGTGATAGTAAATCACACAAAGGTGTAGATGCCGCTCAACCAGGGGTAACGGTAACGCATCTAAAAGATATCCGCCATCTGAGTAACTCCCTGAAACGAGAAAAAACAAGGCGCCATTTAGCTCGAACATGTTTCGTGGGGTCAAGAAAACAAACTTGAGAAACCGATTTGCTCTCTCTGTAAGATCCAGGTGCATTGCAGAGTTGAGGCAAGCACATGCCAAACATAATGGTAACTTAGAACAAATAAAGAGCATAATGCCAGGAATAATTTGCACAATAGTCATGTGTTTCAAAGGTTACTGTGGCAAGCAATGTTCACAGTATAGTTTGGTTTTGCCCGGGGACTACCGCAGGGCAAAGAACTACCTCCCCTCAACTACAGTGTTAAAAATGACGGAGGATGATGTACTTGTTCTGAAACGGTGCATAGAAACTTTCCTTGGTCCTAAATCAATTGACAGTACAAAATTACTCACTTCAACTCAAAAAATGTGAAGCAGCAAACCGTGCGTACCAGACATCAAATTCAAAAGCAACGACATTCACGCGCAATTTCTCCGGTCGAATTCATGGTACAATTCTAAACTTAAACCTAGGTTTTGGGATGCTACAATACTGAAAACAGACTCAGTAGGGGCCAGCTTAACAAAAGGTTCTTCAGTCATCAAGCACATCCGGAAGATAGAGAAAAGTCGTGTACGGAAAAAAAGTGTCAGACCACAATGCGTAAACTAAAGAAAGCTAGGTATGCCGCGCGATTACGAAAATTCAAACTACACTCTGAGTTACATTACGCCAAGGGTATGACAGATCCTAAACCAGACTTTGCAAACCTGCCCCATCTACTCGAGCACCAGTATGCTTGCTAGTATGTATGAAAAGCAGCACTACATGTAAGGTTGAGTCTTGTAAGTGCATACTGATAATTAGAGTTGACTATCTGAGCAGCCATGTAGTACTCACAATATATCATATTGTGATAGCTCGAAACAATATGTGCTGTAAGAATTGTGATGTATCAGGGAATCCGATGTTTTTTACCTTCGGCCTTAAATTGCAACTTTCACTCCATCTTCCCTTAGCTGGGTGCTTATTACAATTAATACACAGTAGCAGAAAACAGCTTGCAGCGGTATGATATAATTTCTGCTAAATTTAAAATTTTGAATTTTTTTCTGGAAAAATGTAGCCAAGAAGTACTGGCGTAGACCCTGATCGCGCAGCCAAATTTGGTCATAATGTTTGCAAGTATCAACCGAGTCATAAATAATGTTTAGAAAACGTTGCTACCTGTTGGGGAGCTATACACTTGATACCGGTTAGTAATCAAATACACAGTGCCAATTTAAAGCGACGCGCCACTTTAATATGGCTGAACTAGTCAGTAACAGGCTCATCTGGCTCCCTGATGCATCTCAAATCTGTGTAATTAGTATGTAGACATGTACATTATGTAGATAGGTATACAGTTAATTTACCGTAATTAATAAAACAGGAACTATTAGCAGATACAGGGTGGATATGTGACGCCGTCGAGTGCATGGCTCAGACAGCGCTTTTCGCTATGGCAATTCTTTCGAGAATTATTTATAATTGTTGACTCAGCACTCAGGTGGGCCGGGTTAACACACAGGGAACAACCACATAAATGTGATATTTCAAGGTGCCTGGGTATTTCAAACACATTATGGTGTAACATGAATGCTACTCTATGTGTAATATAGTATTTTGTTCTTGCATCATTTGGAAATTTAACTTTAATCTTTCCATATTTGACTCGTACACCTGTGGTTATCCCGACCCACTTGATGCAGCCATTTTCATTAAATAAAACTGATTTTCCAGCAATTCTGTCCTTTGTTCTCTTAATAAAACTTGCTGTAGCCATGATTAAAACCGTTTAGAATTGTTTTCAAAGAAAGCAGACGACATCCACTGATGACCCGGAAATGCTTATAGGCTAGCAACCACCAATTAGTTTTACTATACAACTTAACCGATTCCTCCAAATATGGCCATTCTCTCACACTTTCAATATTCGTATGGATGCTGTGGAACCTACCTGTTCATAACCTGCAACCTGTCCTGCACCGGGTTTTCACTAATTAAACAATATGTTCACTTACTCCTAAGAAAGAAAAAGAAATTTCAACATTGTCCTGTCCGCCATATTGTTTATCATCAAAGTGTCATGTGACGTAGCGTTCACATCACGTGACAAGCAAGCTCAGTAATTTCTTTTAAATGCTAGAAATATGCTGGAAACTGGTGTTAAAAACACCCCAACATGTTTCTCAAGTAAAATTGGGCTGTAATGGATCAGGATTTACAAGCAAACTGGGTCTGTGGCCTCAAAACGTCTGCACTATTTTTTTTATACCGGACTACAAAAGCATACCCCCTGGCCGATGTGTACTATATTTAGCACAGTGATACCTATACATCAATAGAATCTATAAGCTTATGGAATAAATCAAAGGAATCTTTTGTGTTAGGTCACGCCCCTAACCTCTTAAACCCCCCGGACGTTGGCCCGGACAGACAGACAGACGCTGACTATGACGCCAGGGGGTATGCCATAAGCACTCCTTTCTTCGACAAATTGTCCCTGAACTGTGGAACTCCCTGAACCGGACACCCTGGGGACATCCATGAATATAGAGGTTTCACTGTACGAGTGTATCCATGTTAAATGGCATAATGTGTAGGTAAGTGAATGTCCCATGGTGTCTACGTAGGAATGGGAAGTATAAGAGAAATGGCTGAAATAATACAAATGTTGTTTTAATAATCAATGTATGTTTCCAGTAGCCAATATGGAAAAACAATGCACATACTCGTGATAATACATGCACTATAAATTAATGTCACAGTGTGGAATGATGTGTTACCATAGCAGCGATCAAACTGCACAGTGTTGCAGGTGCACTCAAAAAGAACTTTTTATCTTGCATTCAACTATGTATGCTACTCTCAACACCGAATCTATCTAATATTGGGAATCAAACTTGCATCCTCGGGAGGTGATCTGGTGTAATTTCAGTGTTGAATTATATGTAGCCTATATGCTCAATAGATGTTAAAATGTTTGTAAGTGAATAATTATGATAGTCTGTACATTTCACATTAACAATGTTTTCTTGTAAACAACTACCGGTATTGGATTTACATTTATTGAGCATATGCAGCCTATGCTCAATAGATGTAAATCCATCAATTGAAATTTCCAGACGATCCTAAATGTGCACTTACCAACATTTTAGTCGTACAAAGTTTAGTGAAACGGGCGCCTGGTGTGGTAAGAGCATGTGTAATTTCAGTGCTGAATTAACTGCAAATATGCAGGTGCCATAATAACCCTGAATATTCGGACACAATTTATTGTAAGAAAAGCATATAAATGTTTGGTTCCCACAACAAGTAGTGTGCCAATGTTAAGGGTTGGTATGGTTGTACTGGTTTATCGCAATAATACTCTATTTCGGATACCATTTGTTTTGTGAAACCTCTATTATAGGGGTTTCCCAAAATAATAAAACGGAATACGAATATTTAGTGTTAATACAGCATACATGTACTTGGCAAAGTACCAAAGTGACGACCTCCAACAGCTGGTATACAGTGGGGTCAGCGTGTAAGTGCACACACGAACGAACACGACAGGTTGGAACCAACCTGTCGTGTTCGTTCGTGTGTGCGCTTAAACGCTGACCTCACTGTATATGTGGCTGTGACGGGAGAAATGTGGCTTATGGGTTTTGTGACCTGTGTAGATTCATGTCGGCCTGTGCATCCACATATTTTGATCAGGATCTACAATTTTCGCTATTCCATCAATGAAACACACGACAGGTTGGAACCAACCTGTCGTGTTCGTTCGTGTGTGCGCTTAAACGCTGACCTCACTGTATATGTGGCTGTGACGGGAGAAATGTGGCTTATGGGTTTTGTGACCTGTGTAGATTCATGTCGGCCTGTGCATCCACATATTTTGATCAGGATCTACAATTTTCGCTATTCCATCAATGAAACACCTGTCGTGTTTCAAACAAGCAATATAGAATATTATCAGGCCACAAAGGTTTGCTATTTGATCAGAAGCTACACTGGTCACAAATCCCTAAAGCCCCATTTCTCCATTCACAGCCACATATCCGGGACTATACACTGGCCAGAGAGTATTTTGATTATCTGTTTGAATACATGAATAATATCTGCCTAACCACAACACAATTGAAAACTAAAAAAACAATTGTCTGGCATAGTCCCAGATTAGGCAGCTCGTCTAGTCATATGTCCTGGTTATATTCCTTGCATTTCAACCAGTAGTTTACACAAATATAACACCACCCAGTTCTGTGGAGCGGAAGTAGTTTACGCCACTTTCGTGATTTCCATAATATATCGAAAAATGACGTCAGTAATGGCGCAATAACATGTTTTCTTTGACCATTTAAATCAAGTTCTCAGACACACCCTCTAAATCGCACAACAGTCGCCATGACTAAATGTCACCTTCACACAACTCTCGGCCATATTTTACACTTAATTTGCTTTGTTTTTATAAAGTATTATTTGTGAAATGTAGAAAATGCTTATTTAACCAGGTGAGCTGATTATTTTGAAATAATGCAATCTCCTAACTATGAACAAACTCTGTTCGCTATGCTCACTTGTTTGTTTAGTATGAGGAACAAAATCACGTTTGCATTATTTCACGATAATCAGCTCACCTGGTGAAATAAACGGTATATCGTCAATGAAGAATATTTTTTTTTATTTTTCATTCTAACACTAGTAGTAGGTAGTAGCCCCATCTCAGTTAGAAGCCCCCCCCCCCCCCCCCCACCTCTAATATGTTCAGTACAAAATATGTTGCAGTCACAAATGGATGAAATCTTCCATTAACCCTTACTTACACCATTAACCCTTACACCATTAACCCTTATGGATTTTGCGACCAGTGTAGATCCTGATCAGCTTGTGCATCCGCACAGCCTGATCAGGATCTGCACTGTTCGCCATTTCATCAATGAAACGTGCGTCATGCTTCTAACAAGGAATACATATTGTTATCAGGTAACAGGGATGTACCATTTTACCAGGAGCTACACTAGTCACAAATCCCATTATGATTATGACATTTGTGGCCAAAACTAACCCTCGATCTACCCGATAATGATCTACACTGTTTGTTAGAAGCATGATGGGGTATGTCATTGACTGAATGGCGAACAGAGCAGACCCTGATCAGACTGCGCGGATGCGCAGGCTGGTCTGGATCTGCACTGGTCGCAAATACCATAAGCCCCATTTCTCCAATCGCAGCCACATTTGATCATATTACTACCACAAACAGATTTGATCATAATAATACTGGTGAGAGTGCAGTTGATCAGGATATATACTGGTCTAAAATGTTCATGATTATCGGTAGAGTAATAATGTTGGGTTACGATTGGATGTCACAGAAATCAAAAGACAATAGAACAATACTACATGAAAAAGTACATGCATACACGACTAGCATATTAGTACATCATTTTAACATGTACACTGTATTCATAATAATATCATGATTTAACTAAAACTTTGTTCAATAATGTCGCTCTTCAAATATTCAGAGATAAATGTCGGCTTCGATGGCGAAAAGTTGATGAGTGATATTATTGAATTACACTCGTTATCTCAAACTCTCTTAAGTCAAGCTACTGATAACTCAGTCAAATTCTAGATCTCAAGTGCATGTTTTCGTATATAATATGATAATAAATGCAAAATTCCAACCAGGCAGGAAGAAGAAAATACGTCGGTTTGCCCAATCAAACTGCAGCAGATAGCAGTACATGCTGCATTCAGAGATGGGCTTGTCGTATATACCTCTGCTACGGGGGTTGCCGGTTGGCTGCCTCTACCAGCACAGCCTACCTGGCAGGCACTGCTTTGGCTACACAATTTACCTCTCACAAGTGGTTATAAACAGCTGTTGCAGTGCCATTATGCCTGATAAACAAGGCACCTGCCATTATACGGTAGAACCCCTCTAAACCGGACACACAGGCAGTCTGTGTATCCTTAATTTCATGGGTTTCATTGGTGTATATTTATAATGACAATGCCTGTTCAAGTTCGTGAAACACAGCCACATACCTTAGCATAGTCATATGTCTGATTTACAGTGGACCATCTCGGAACTGGACACACTGGGGACCTCCCAGGGTGTTGGTTTAGAGAGGTTCCACTGTACAAGTATTGGCTCTTCACAGATCCGAGTTGAGTTGGGGCTTTTTTAACTCAAAATTTTGTATTTTTTTCAGGCCCCTGGACTTTGAGTGTAGACTGTACCTATATCAAGGTGCATGATCACGTGGTTACAACAACAACAACAATGGCTGAAAGTGTTGAAAGCTCGCCCACTCCAAAGTAACTAATATGTAACGGATTTTGATGAAATATGGCACAGCAAACGTGTCTTCAAGAGCTGCAATTGGTGGTCCCGAGAGTTCGGCACAGACTTATGTTGTTGAGAAGAATCGATTTCCGTGTCGGTATAGACACGGAAATCGATTCTTCGCTACCGACACGGAAATCGATTCTTCGCAAAAACGACAGAAGTTTGGGCCAAAGTACGAATACGTACTTTGAATCGGAGGGCTTCTGTAAGTTTCAGTACTTTTTGTTGTTGTTGTAACCACGTGATAATACACCTTGTGTATATAGTGTCATTTCCCTTTGGAATATGATTGATTGTAAAAATGTGATTATAGACCATAGCTGTCCCATAGATACCATGGATACCAGCTATCAGTTTTGTGACTGCAAGAGATTTTAATTTATACTTCTGTAATCTTTGGGTCATACAAAATATTGACATTGCCTGTGCATACACCGTAAGAAACATGCATACCAGACATTAACTACTGTCCCACTGCTTAACTTTTACATCTATATATCAAGTATCAATAATGAAAACTTTTATTTCATGACTTTCTGTTTAACCTTAGACCGCTACACACAACAATTGTCGTCTGCTGTTGCTTTTATATCTTATTTCTCAATAAAAACGTGGTTCGACAATGTAAATGATTCTGAAGTGCTGTCAAAGCATGTTGTCAATTATTCTAAAGTGCTGTCAAAGAATGTTTTTGAAGATAAAAATGGAAAATAGAAAATAAACAGCAGACGACAAAAAATTAAGATATCGGTGTATGGGTAAATATTTATTTTATAATAAAAAAAACAACTTCTTGTTAGTTAGTTAATTAGGTAATTGCCTTCCTTGGTGAATAGAGGAACAAGAATGCAACTATTGAAAGAAAATATGAAGGACGACAAAAAAGAATACGAAGTTTCAAGTGAATCACTCGTATATATAAAGAGGTTATAGCAGAATGAATGTACTGAACTGGGAATTTCAAAGTTATTTGACATTGTCCTGGGGCAATGGGGAGCATGCTGGAGTAGGAAATGAAAATATGGATGATGACAAACCTGCAAGTGAAGTGTTAAGAGAATACAGTAAAGAAGTTACAGGACAATAGAGAAACTCGCACACATCTACTGGATGGACAATTTCATAGTTATTTGACCTTGAACTTGGGCAAGGGGGAGCACAGCTGGGGTGGGGAATGAACATCATGAATGAAGTTTGAAGCTAATCGCTCATACAATAAAGTTTTTTTGTTTGTTTATTGGTGTTTAACGGACTATCAACAGCTAAGGTCATGTCAGGCAGGGCAAACAGGTTGGATCCCGTTTTAACATGCTGCATTGGGGGAAAAATTCCAAAATCAGAACGGAATATTTACATCGAGAAACAATATATTCAGCCCTGAAATTAGAATAGCCCGACCTGGTGGCAGGTCCATACCACACCAAAGTCACTTGGCCCCTTCCCCTAAAATAGGATTACGAATAATCGTAATACTCACATAAGGGATATAACCAGATTCAACTGTCACATACAAAATTCCAAAGACGTATGTGAGGGCCAAACCAGGTCTCTAGTCGAAATTCCGGTAAGGATGAACCCTGATCGTTAAATTACCCATTGCTTGCACCCACTCATACAATAAAGAGATAAGAGAGTGGAGAAACACATCTACTGGATGGAGGAAAGTTATTTGACCTTGACCTTTGGCATGAGGATAGCATGGGTGGGGTGGGGAATGACAATAGGGATGCTAATAAACATGTACATGATGTTTCAAGCCAATTGATCATACAGTAAAGAAGTTATGGGAGAATGGAGAAACCCGCACGCATCTACTGGACGCAAATTTAAGTTGTTTGGCCTTGACCTTGAGCATGGGGAATGAAAATATGGATGATAATAAACATGCACATGAAGTTTCAAGCCAATTGGTCGTACGGTAAAGAAGTTATATCAGAATTGAAAATGTGACCGACAGACAGACGGACGGACAACTTTTACATCCCTATATCCCATTTTCGCTACACAATGGGATAACAATGACTGCTAACATTTGGTGAAAAGCAATTTTATGAAAACAATTTCATTTTTGCTACATATGTTTATATATATGTATCCGTAAACATTAGGAAGCATTTGGTGAAATAGGCAATAACAACATTTGCGACCAGTGTAGCATCAGTAGCCGATTTCATCAAAATTGCAAAGTATACTATCTAGCAAAGTATACTTTGAGGGAATAATCATTTATTTTTCCCAAAATGCATTATTTCATATAGAACTAACCACTGCATATATTTGATGATTAAAAGCATGCAGAATTATTATACTGAATTTATTACATTATCACAGCCAAAATGGCTGTGATAATATAATAAATTCAGTATAATAATAACAAGAAACGAGGCAAAGCCACGAAGGCCAGGTTTTTTCCAAGCATGGACACTTGGATAACATAATTATACCCACTTTTTGTAGACTAGATGGCCATGGCCTGCATGTCGCGCCTTGGGGCGAGGCATGGACACTAAAAAAATAGATATAGTAGATGGAAAAACTTTAACGAAAAAACTTTAACCGGACACACGGATGTACGGACGGACGGACTGACGTATGCAAAAATGCTGACGATATCGCGCTTTCCGCAAGCGGGTGCGACAATGATGATAAACACCCATGTGAAGTATGAAGGTAATGGGTGAAGCAGTTGCAGAGATATAGTACACAAAAAAACTTTAACAAATAAATTCAAAGTAATTTGACCCTGACATTGCGCACAGGGGCCGCACGGTTGGGGGTTAGAATGAAAATATGGACGATGATAAACACCCATGTGAAGTTTCAAGGTAATGGGCGAAGCAGTTGCAGAGATATAGTATAACAAAAAAGTTTTAACCAAAAAATTTAACCGGACGTACGTTAAAAATTTACCGTTGAAAATGGCTAAGTCAATTACGTAGAAATAATAGGTGAAGGTAAAAAATTGGTCACATGTTGGATAGTTGTATGTGGTAGGCACCCCTTGGTTATGAAGCTGTGAAACGAAAACTTAACATTGTAAACGCGAAAACTTAACATTGAAAATGTCTAAGTCGACTGCGCGGAAAAAATGGGTCAAGTTAAAAAAAAAGTAACATGTTGGATAGTTGTATGTGGTAGGCACCCCTTGGTTATGAAACTGTGAAAGTTTGGTGGTTCTAGGTGGTACAGTACCAAAGAAATGGACTTAAACACGAAAACTTAACATTGTAAACGCGAAAACTTAACATTGAAAATGGCTAAGTCGACTGCGCGGAAAAAATGGGTCAAGTTAAAAAAAAGTAACATGTTGGATAGTGATATGTGGTGGGCACACCTTGATTATGAAGCTGTGAAAGTTTGGTGGTCCTAGGTGGTACAGTACCAAAGAAATGGACTTAAACACGAAAACTTAACATTGAAAACGCGAAAACTTAACATTGAAAATGGCTAAGTCGACTGCGCGGAAAAAATGGGTCAAGTTAAAAAAAAGTAACATGTTGGATAGTGATATGTGGTGGGCACCCCTTGATTATGAAGCTGTGAAAGTTTGGTGGTCCTAGGTGGTACAGTACCAAAGAAATGGACTCAAACACGAAAACTTAACATTGATTGTGGACGCCGCCCGCCGCCCGTTTTTTAATTTACATGCTAAAATTTATAAAAATACAAAGCAAAAACATGTAGAGTGGTTTCCCTTTAAATATTGACATGACGATTCGTCCCTATCTGAACTCGCCCAGAGGCAATGTTACACGATAATTATTTAAATTGTTCACGATTATGATATTTTTTTATTTACAATCTATCGGTCCTTGCTGGATTTAATCACTTGTAAATTTAGTTGCTAACTGTTCATTTCTTAATTGATGTTTGCAAAATAGTACATCACAGCAGGTGACAAGGTACCGACACGTTAATTGCCGCGATTTATGACAGCAGGTCGGGGTTAATCAGCCGTGAAATTGTTTAGATATGGTCAATGACTGGCTCCCGAATATCGGTTTCCGGCACATAATGCCGGATAACAGAGTTGGTACCAGTGACGCCGGGTACCGGCGCTGTTATGACGCACATTATATGGTCAGTGACTGGTTCCCGAATATCGGTTTCCGGCACGTAATGCCGGATAACAGAGCTGAGTCACAGGGCTGGTACCAGCGACGCCGTTATAACGCACATTAAATAAGACTTAAACTGTGTATTCATTTGCGGGAATTCCCTGCCGGTGCCGGAAGCCGAATTTGCCGGTATATCGAGCAGATTAAAGAGCATGCCGATTGGTTTGGCGGCTTATTGTGCCGGGAGGCGAATATGCCGCTGTAACGTGTGCCGCTGTAACGAATTCGGACTATCCTAAAATTGAAAATTTCTCCCTCAAAGTATACATTGCCTGGAAAGTATACTTTTCAATGTTGGTGAAATAGGCTACAGATCAGTCAGTACATGCTCATGTTCTGATCAGGGGCAGTACTGTTCGCCAGTCAGCCACTGAACTATACTAACAGCCAACTCCAAAGACAAAAATAAAGGTATGTATGACATGGAAATGTGCAGCATGAATCGGTGAATAAGTAGATATGATATAAAATCTTTAAAATAATGAAACATCAAAACAGCATGAAAATTATACATAAAAACTGCACAATCACAGAATACAATCACTCATAATTCTGGCTGTAACTGGAGAAATGGGGCTTATGGGATTTGTGACCAGTGTAGCTCCTGATCAAATAGCACAATCTGTAGCCTGGTAACAATACACATTGCTAGAAGCGTAACGTGCATTTCATTTTTGGAAATTGCGAACAGTGCAGATCCTGATAGACTGTGTGGATGCACAGACATCTCTGGATCTACACTGGTTGCAAAACACATAAGCCCCTTTTCTCCAGTCACAGCCACAATTATGGCAGGGCCAGCCAAAATAGTCTTATTAGTGTTGCCACCAGTGCAGCAAGAAATGTTGACAGTCATTTAACCCTTTCACTCCTAAGTAACAGAAATGGATTTTGATCAATCCAACCGTCGCAAAATGATCGTCAGACTATTATCCATTTATGAAAAGGGGGTGTTTTTGTTCTCGAAAATTACTTGCAAAAAGTGTAGATCCTGATGAGATGGCTCGTTATAGAGCCAGCTCATCTGCATCTACACTGTTTGCCAATACCACATTACAAGCATGTGGTGTTGAAAGGGTTAATCAATGAAATGCCAGCCAAACTTTAACAGTATAGATCCAAATTAGAGGGCCGTTTCACTAAACCTTGTACGACTAAAATGTTCGTAAGCACAAAATTATGATAGTCTGTAAATTACACATTAACAATGTTTTCTTGTAAAACATTATTGGATTTACATTTATTGATTATAAGCTGCATAAGCATCCTATGCTCAATAAATGTAAATCCATCAATTGAAATTTCCAGACGATCCTAAATTTGCACTTACAAACATTTTAGTCGTTTGAAGTTTAGTGAAACGGGCCCCAGAAGGCTGAAACATGTTACAGCATGGGCGGCCATATTGCCATAAGCCTCACTTTGTCGGCACATGTCACCTATCAGTTTATTATTAACTCATTGCTTGCTAGCGGAGAAAATAACAGCCAACAAATTTCTTGGAATTTCATTAGAATTGCGTCCGGAGGACGCAATTCTAATGAAATTCCAAGACAATTCATGATATTTACAGGCAGAAATCAAAGAAAATATATTGAATTGTCATCCGATATTTTTGAACTATTTATAGTCTACAAATCTCCCAGCATGCAAAGAGTTAATGTAGAGTTGTCTTAGCAATGAATCTCTAGACAATGCATACATGTAAATGCATGTAGAAGAATATGAGCCATATAATGATTACAACTGACTATTGTGTCGGTTATTACACCGATGACGACTCGTGTGGTGGCATTTGTATTAACCCTTTCAACCCTAAATAACTGGAACGGACATTGATATCTTAATTTTCTGACCAATCCAATCATCACAAAATGATTTTCAGACTAGTCAATTTATAAAAATGTATTTTTTTCCTTTTTAAAAATTACTTGCAAAAAGTGCAGATCCTGATGAGCCGGCTCGTTACGAGCCGGTTCATCTGTATCTTCACGGTTTGCTAACACTGCTATAGTAGTCTGCAGTGTTGAAAGGGTTCAAAAATGTTATTTTGGAATAAAAAGGGTGCATAACTCAGGATGGATCAGACGCAGGGTTTACATTATGCACTGTTGCACATAAACAAAACCCCATTACCCCACCCACCTGGTATCCTACTGTACGTACATTCATACAGTATGATACCAGGTGGGCGGGGTAATGTTTTTTTTTTTTCATGGCATTTTTTGTGCCTCAGGTCCGAGTTTTCCACCTGTGTCCCTCCCTTCCACACATGATGACCGACAAGTAAACCAGGTATAAAGTACAGTTTACACTCGTTACCTCAAACTCGTCAAACTGCTGTTAACTCAAAGTCAAATGCATGGTCCCAAATGCATGTACATGTTTTCCTCAACTAAACAATTAACTCAACGTATTTTCCTCAGTCCCTTGGAGTAAACGAGTGTAGACTGTATAATTATGGTGTATGAAGTGGATAGGCTCAAGACTCGGAATTAGTTCATGGGACATGTGAGACAGGTGCAAATTATGTCGCCTACCAGTCGCCCCGGGGTGTCCGGTTTAGAGATGTTTCACTGTAAATCAGGCATATGACCATTCTAAAACATATTTGCTTTGCAATCATGAACAGACATTATAATATCCGAAATAAATGACCATGAAACCTATCAATATTAAGATCACATATGTTTAGAGAGGTTCCACTGCAGAATGACATCCGGGCGAAATTCTTTGAAGTCGGAGCAAATATTTTGAAACCAAATAACGTCATATTTCCAGTAGCCCATTTCACCAACATTGCAAAGTATACTTTTCTAGCAAAGTATACTTTGAGGGAGTAATCATTTATTTTTCCTGAAATTAATTATTTCATATAGAACTAACAAATGCATATATTTCATGATTAAAAGTTTGCAGAATTATTGTACTGAATTTATTACATTATCACAGCCAAATTGGCTGTGATAATGTAATAAATTCAGTGTAATAAAAATTAATAAATTTATCCTAAAATTGAAAATTTCTCCCTCAAAGTATACTTTGCTAGAAAAGTATACTTTGCAATGTTGGTGAAATGGGCTACTGATCTCCATGGCTGTATATATACTGAAGCAACTGCTTGTACTCAGAAGTCGGGTCAATAAGGCAATGGAAAGCAGTAATGTCAACATTGATGTCAATTACGTATGTTGTATGTCATCATGATAAGTAGCGATAATATTTTGATTTTCACAAGTGAGGTATATTGGTCATCTAATCGCTGTTTAATGGCATATGACTGGCACATGAGCAGTCCATGTGTGGGCTATGTTTGTTTGTTTGTTGGGGTTTAACGGCCTATCAACAGCTAAGGTTATTTAAGTCCAGGTCAATGGGTTTAGTACCAAGTCCCATATATTACCTGTGCAAGTACATGTTCAAGTACATGTACAAATGGGGCGAAAATCCCCAAATCAGAACTGAATATTTACAATAAAATCAGAATAATCCTGATCTGATGCCAGGTCCTCGCCACATCAGAAGCACTTGGCCCCCTCCCAAAAGAAGTAAGATCAGTAATAATCTTACTACTTTTATAATGGACAATAACCCAATTCAACTCCCAGGTAACGAAAGAGCCAAAGATAAAAACGTACCTGAGGGACAAATTAGGTGTCTTACGTGCGCCAGCAGATCAAGAGCTAGACTGGGCAAATCCCATCAGCCCCATTTCTCCAGTCACAGCCACATGTCTGACTGTAGGAGAACAAAATGTGGCCGACATAATCTATGGGCAGTCTATCGCCTCACCTGCTAGCATGCAACTGCAGTCTGATCAGGGTTTCCAAAACATTTTGTATCCAAATACATTGTTATTGTGATTTAACCAGGGGCCCATTTCACTCAACTTCATACGACTAAAATGTTCGTAAGTGCAAATTTATGATCGTCTGGAAATTTCAATTGATGGATTTACATTTATTGACATAGGCTGCATATGCAGCCTATGCTCAATAAATGTAAATCCATCAATTGTTTACAAGAAAACATTGTTAATGTGAAATTTACAGACTATCATAATTTTGTACTTACAAACATTTTAGTCACGTAAATGGTGTACAAATATTTTGGGTTATTACGGTATGCTTTGTTAAAAGCACGATACATGATTCACGGACAAGCTAACAGTGCAGACCCAGATCAGACTGCGCGGTGGCACAGAAAAGCTTGTCAGAAAAGCCCCATTTATCAAGTCACATTTATTTCTGACTAGCATAGCTGCTTATATGTTTGCACACTCATTTGTTTGTTTATTATTATTTAACAGCCTATCAACAGTTAAGGTCATGTAAGGCCGGGCAAACGGGTTCGATCCTGTTTGAACCTGCTGCATTGGGGGGAAAATCCCAAAATGAGAACGGAATATTAATATATTCAGCCCTGAAATTAGAATAACCTGACCTGGTGCAAGGTGGACCTTGCACACCAAAGTCACTTGGACCCTTCCCCTAAAATAGGATAACGAATAAGTGTAATACTCACATAAGGGAGATAACCAGATTCAACTGTCACATACCAGATGCCAAAGACGTATGTGAGGGCCAAACCAGGTCTCAAGTCGGAATTCCGGTAAGGATGAACCCCAATCATTAAATTACCCATCACATGCCATCCACCTGCACACTCATGTAGCCTGATGATAATACAATGTAATACAAATCATCACTGAAAGATTAACAGGTATCTCACTCACTGGTGGTGAACAGTGTATACCCTTATAAGACTGCGTTCATGTGTAGGCTGATCTAGGTCTACACTGGTCCCAAGAGAAATAAGGCAGAGTTTGTCGGAGTATGGGTCACGTAAATCAAACTGGCTTAGTTTTTGTCAGTGTGAGTTCCCATGTACCGGGTATGGAAGGTGTTTGAGCCAATTCCCACCCTTAACCCTTTCAACCCTAAGTACGGTAACTGGAATGGACTGTGATATGCTAATGTTCCGACCAATCCAATGGTCACAAAATGATTTTCAGATTCGTCCATTTATGAAAAGGGGGTGTTTTTGTTCTCAAAAATATTAAAATTACTTTCAAAATGTACAGATCCTGATGCAGCTCATCTGGATCTGCACTTTTTGCATAAACCGATATACATGTAGCGGGATTTCGGGTTCAAAGGGTTAAAGGTACATGCCCACTCAGTAGGCACAAAATGTTCTTTATATCAGAGACATCATCTGAGATATTTTCTGGCAAATTAATTTTCATTCACCATTACTCCACGTATTGATTGGCATTATTACACATTTTATATCAGACGTAAATTTCCACACTGATATCAGGGGCAATAACCGTGTCTCATTAAATTGTTAACAGACTTTACTATTTATTCTTTGTATGTATTTTTTGATGTGCAATGATCATACTTTATAATCCGTGGAAAATATTATTTAATTAGTATAAATAATTAAAAAATATCATGCCTCATTTGCATATGAAAATAGCCTGATACCACCGTGCGCCACTATCAGTAAAATAAATATTACTAAATGATTATATCTCTATAGCGGGCACTCATAATTTTTAGAACTGGTGAAATAGTGACACAATTATACACTTATTTAATTCCTTGTGCGCCTACTGAGTGGGGCTTGTACCTTTAAATATAAGCCAAATAAAAAAACGAACACAGAAACTATCTTTGTGGTGGCACACCTGCTGGAAAGCTGAATACTGTAATAAACCAAAATATTGGGACACAATTAATTCTGGAGGAAAGACATACATATATGGCTACCCACAACAAAGAATATCCCAATATACAGGGTCAGTATGGCTGTACTGGTTTATCGCAATAACAATGTATTTGGATACAATTTGTTTTGGGAAACCCTAGGGTTTCCCAAAACAAATTGTATCCAAATACTTTAAGTTATTATGATTATGATAACGTCGGTGTAATAACCCAACATGAACAAATTTGCATTCTTATCAATAAAAACAATATCATACGGTCCTCATCTCATGACAGATATTTGTATAGCAATATATATATATTCATGGAAATACCAGACTAAGAAGCCTTATCAGAGCTCCAGATAAGTTTTGTATCTAAAGAGTATGATACCCCCATACTTCAACTTTTGATAATCAGTGCGTATTCTGCTAAATAAATGGGTAAAATGCGCAAATACGCACCTTATCTGGAGCTCTGGCCTTATGATGTGTGCGACCAGTGTAGCTTTAAATAAGCCTTCGCTCTCCACTCATTTAACTGTCTGTTTCATGCATGATTCATGCATAATTACTGTGTAAATGTGATGGGATATCTGCATAGCATGCATGTGAACATTCTCTTCTAACTATATCCTACAAGGTGCATGGAGGTGCCATGTCAGCCATATTATTGTGTACAAGTCATCGGCCAGTTTTACCTCTTGAGGCGTTCGACACAATACCCTAATAATATCACAAACACATGAATAAAATTTGGTACAACATCTTCGAAACACAGCAGTGAACAATATGCTATGTGTTGTTTCATCAAATTTATATACAGAGTCTGATATCTGAAGGGTTTGTTGACTCTTTATGAAAATGTTTGAGAATTCATTAACGACTAACAGTAAGAACAATACACAGTGCAGTAGATATACCTGTATTACCATACGTACTGTATCAATTCCAGTGACTTGTAAGCAGTTATCTGAGCATATTGTCACTATTATCTACGTGCCTACTATGCAAGTAAATAAGGCTTTGCTCGTGACAGATGTACTTGTAATAATAGACAGTGCATCAGTTTAACAGTTTACATACTGAAAATGTGTCCATTGTATATTTTGTGAGTGATAGCAGAACAGCTTAGATATCCATCTTTTTTGTGTAGTCTGCTGAACTAATATGTATAGGACATTGTCGTCATATATATAATCTGGGGGACGTATTGCACCAAATTTTATTGGATTTTCTGCCATATTATTTGCTTTATGTGTCAAACGCTCTAATTGGTGAAACTGTCCGATAACACGTACAACCTAAAATGGCGAGATGGCAACTCAATGCTGTGTATATATACACCAAGAAGAACAGGGTCAGATATAGTTTATGTAGATATTCATTCACATGTATGATGCTACTACATTTGAAACAAAATGTCATACTCTATACAGTCAGTCCAAACCCCTATTTGGACTGTCAAACTATGTTTTCCTTATTTCTGAACCAAAGTATATGTTGTGACCACTCATTTGAACCGTCTCGGCGAGACGGTTCAAATGAGTGGTCACAACATATACTTCTGATGAGAAATAAAGAAATTCTTGAGCCTTGCCGGATATTTTTTCCCATTCACGGCACTAACCTACTATTCTCTATATAGATATGCAATCACATGTATGATGCTACTACATTTGAAACAAAATGTCATATTCTATAAAATCAGTCCTTATCATGACCGAGAGCGTAATCGAACAGCATAGCTGAAAAATAGGATCATGATCAATATGTGGCTGTGACTGGAGAAATGGAACCTCTGGGTTTTGCGATCAGTGTAGATGCTGATCAGACTGTGCATCCGCACAGTCTGATCAGCATCTGCACTGATTGCCATTTATACATCAATAATTCCAGCACAAAAATATTTACACGATTCCTAACATTTGATTGGCTGGTAGTAGGTCTCTGTCCAAAATGTATATCCCAGTAAACTCCCACGCCGAACTACTTTCCGTAACCGTGAGGCGCAGTTAAAATAATTCTTAAGAAAAGAGAAAATAAACACATTTTCTTGATGAATTTATTTCAAATGCTGGAATTATAAGGAATGAATGGCCTTTTTGTGGAATTTATCGGGGATATAAACTTGGAAAAGTCGCGGGAATACTGGACGAGGCCTTCCGGCCTTCGTCCAGTATTCCCGCGACTTTTCCAAGTTTATACCCCGATAAATTCCACAAAAAGGCCATTCATTCCTATAATGAAACACCTGTCGTGCTTCAAACAAGGAATATAAGTAGTTATCAGGAGGGGCCCGTTTCACTAAACTTCTTACGACTAAAATGTTCGTAAGTGCAATATTATAATAGTCTGTAAATATCACATTGGCAATGTTTTCTTGTAAACAATTGCTGGATTTAGATTTATTGAGCATAGGCTGCATATGCAGCCTATGCTCAATAAATCTAAATCCCTCAATTGACATTTCCAGACGATCTTAAATTTGCACCCACGAACATTTTAGTCGTACGAAGTTTAGTGAAACGGGCCCCCGCACGTTTTAGAAATCCCATAAGTGCCAGTTCTTCAGTCAGACACATATGAGACACGCTATTCGATTTTGTACCTTCGGACATCTGCATTTCATGGAATACATTTACAAAATTTACAATATTTTCCGTAAATGGCGTCAAAAGTTGACAAAAGTTTCAGAGTACATGTGGAATTATATTCCGCATGTACTCTGAGAATTTTGTCAACTTTTGAATTTATTTATGAAAAATACTGTAAATTTTGTAAACATATTTAATGAAATTATGCAGATGTCCGAAGGTACAAAATCACATGACGTGTCCAATATTTGCTGCTCCTGTAAAATACGCATGAAAAATTCACATGGAAAACACATATGGAAAATACACATGGAAAATTCACATGGAAAACACATATGGAAAATACACATGGAAAATGCGTAGATGCGCCATAGTCTCCTGTATGGCATTGCCTAGCCATGTACAGTGCATGTTTCAGTGTCTCGCTCAGTGGCGGTTGCCCCGCCCTGCTGCGGCCAGTTGGCAGAATGTGCAACTCTGTTGGCATGGCAACCACTGTTGTCTGTGGAAACACAATGCAAGCACCATACAACAACAGGCTATTAACCTGAAAGAAAAACATATAGAGTTGATATTTGTGATATCCCAAATTAACATGTGCATGCATTGAATGATTGGTTGTATGCTTGGTTGCTTCATTGCTTTGGGACTTCACAGTTCGTCCTCTTGTATTACCCCAGCTTTCAAGTGTACAGATTATATGTAAGTTATTGTTCACATATTGATTTTTTAATAAATTAATTGATTAACCCTTTCCCTGTTTTGCGATATTTCAACTCTTCCAAATCGAAAACATCTGAATAAAAGAATCAAATGCTGGGTCAAATGATGGTTAAATTATCTGATAGAGTAGAAAACATTGTGGGAAAAGGAGAAATTGCTTGTTACAAGCAATTTCTCCTTTTCCCACAATGTTTTCAAAAGACATCTTCTGCAGAGGCGTGAAAAGTCATTTCTATCAGGGAAAGGGTTAAACATTCAATATGTGAACTATAACTAACTTATTGTTTGCCACGCCCCATCACGTGCTCATGTTACGTTTGAACGGAGCGCCGTCCCTACAAATCCTGATACTATTACATGATTGGCGGTTTTACAATGAATCAATCATGTACACGCGGTCACAACATGCGAGTCACAGGAAATTAAGTCAATAAGGCGGAACCTCTGGTTCTATTGACGAAAGCGTTGCAACATGCGATTAATTGAGACGAAATGCTGTGCTTTCATTGGTCGAGAAACTAGGGCAACAATAAGTATGCACAAACATACCATAATAACCCTAAATATTCGGACACCATTTATTTGGGGGAAACACATAGAAATATATGGTTTCCCCACAACAGTGAGCATGTCAATATTTAGGGTTAGTATGGCAGTACTGGATTATTTGGACACAATTAATTTTGGGAAACCCCTATTTTTCTCAAAGCAAATTGTGTCTGAATATATGGAGGATATTTGTTGTTTTCAGTGTAAGATTGAATTATTTTTCATCGAATGGACACCAACCGTAGTATTTTCACGAGTGGTGAAGCCACGAGTGAAAATATAACGTTTGGTGTTCACGACATGAAAAATAATTTGATCTTACACTGAAAACAACAAATGTTCTGTTTATTTTATGACCATATAACAGTATTTACGGTACGCTCTTTGCTGATTTAGTATTTACATTAGCACCCGCATCGTACCTCTAGTACATCGTACCTCTAGAAACCTGTGGGGGGCCTCATTTATCAGCATGACCAACTGATTAAAATCACTTGTTGCATAAAAAATAATTCCACATATTTTATAATTTATTATGCTGATATTCGATAATACGATTAACAATAATACAAATTTTATTGATAAACTTGACATTTTAAGCCACACCCCCATAATAGGGCTATTACAGTACATGCCGACAACTGTGCTCTAAGTTATATATGACACCCTCTGTCCTCTCCTAATAACACACAACACAATTCAGGAATACCAGGCAAACTGGGATACATTGTGGCTGTGGGATTTGTCGCCAGTATAGCTCCTGATCAAATATCACACTCGTTTAGCCTCATAACGGTCTATATTGCTTGTTAGAAGCATGACTGATGTGTCATTGATGCAATGGCGACCAGCGCAGATTCTGATCAGCACAGGCTGATCTGGATCTAGACTAGTCGCAAAACCCATAAGCCCCATTTCTCCAGTCACAGCCACATTATGGGAGGTGGTGCACTGTAAAGGAGACTATGGTGGCATATATTTTCCATTGAGATGTTGACGTTATGTTGACGTGATGTGATAACATCACTTTATGTCGAGATAATTTATCTGAACATGTCGACAAAATTTCACGCTATATCGACACGTCGTGATATTTAAGTCAACATGATACAACACATGATCTCAACATCTCGATGGCAAATATATGCCACCATAGGAGACGTACCTGAATATCACAGATAGCATATATTGAGTGGGTGACCTCAGAAATCAACATCCCAGCCGGTCAGTTCGTCCTCAGGTACGTCCAGTGACTTCGGGTAGTGGTCAAAGTTGCTGTAGTCCGCCGGACCTCTCACCTGTCGGACACAATGATAGGGCGTCATTAACTCGCTAAATTATCAGAAAACGCCATTTTACTGGTGATTTTAGATAAAAATTTAACTGATCGGAAGTGTATGCCGTCATGGGCAGATTCAGGGGGGGGGGCGGACCTGGCGCGCCCCCCCCCCCCTTAAAATTTGCCGAGTAAAGATTTTTTACAAGTTACAAGGCACGTTTCATGCCAAGTGCCATGTATTCCATGCATTTTTCGGTTGTTTTCTTATTGTTTCAAAATTTAAACGTTTTCAATCAAAAATAAAAGTGTCAATATTTTTGCTCCAAAATGCGCCAAAACGCAGCAAATGCGATGTAGATTTGCAAAAATATTTCCGGGTGTGAATGCCGGACCCCCCTAGCGCTATCTCGACTATTTTGCAATACTGACTATATTATTCGATAATATAGTCAAGTATTGCAAAATAGTTACGCCCCCCTAACCCGAAATCCTGGATCCGCGCCTGGCTGTGATCAATATTTGAACAGTCTCAAATGAGTCATCACAACATATATTTTCAGCATGGATGACGAAAAATGTAAAAGAAGCTATTTCAATGTTAAAAATTATGGTTTTGAAGAAATTAGCCTAGATTGTTAATGTACCACTGTGACAACGTCAGAACCATTTGGAGTTGAGCTTTAAAGTAATGTTTTTCTTCTGATTGGCCGTTTGTGGACATCATGCAACAGGGTTGATTAACAATATAATTATGTTATAAAAGTTATGACGCTACTTTGGTTAGACAAACAACATGACCACCACAATAATGTTAATGCCCTTCTTGTAATAATAAGCCTTTAGTGGCGATTTTGGGTTTTTGGTTTCTTTTACTTTCTGCTGGATTCTAAAAATAATGAGGAAATTCTAACCATTATATGATCCCGGCTACACGTTATATTCACCTGTAAGTGCCAAACATGAAACCCTACCACAAATAAGTATTTATTATTCACAATAATTACCCAACATAATTACGTAAACACAATGTGAAGCTGACATGTCACCTTGAAATGACTACGAACATCTTCACAGGCTGACCTGAGCCTACACTGTTTAGTCACAAAAGAAGTCTTGCTCTCCCTTAGTTGCGAACAGTAACTTGCAATCTACTCCCATACCGTCAGTAAACATACGGACGGTACGGGAGTAGATTGCAAGTTACCGTTCACAACTAGCTCTCCCTATCAGCATATCAATTAGAGATCATAAGCTTACATTGTGAATATGCATGCAAGACGAGATGGATCTACAATTGCATCAAATGTTGTCAGGTCCATTTTGTCAGCCAGTGAATGCCAACAGCGGTAGCATGGTTTGCCATGCTAATTCCTGTTGTAACATACCATCAGATAACCCAGTCAGCTATTCTCACCACAATGGCAATTATTGATCTGTGAACTACGTGTTTGCAACAAAAATTAATTTGTCTCCTAAAATGGAAACTTGTTTTAAATAAAAAACTACCAATTCAATATTGTTTGATAAACCCGAGTGCAGTAAGAAGTTCAAACGTGTGAAAATGCTCACTCCTGATATTTTTAATTTCACACTTTCTTCGACAATTGCAAGTTTGCAGCACGAGAAACTATCCTGATAGAATGATGGTAAGGAGTCCAACTGGCATAATTCTCCTGGAGATCACAGGTGAAAGACTCAGACCTGTGACATAAATAAAAACAAGATGGCCATGATGGCCCTAATTCGCTCACCTGACTCCATGCACACCAGAGAATGTTTTTTGGTTAAAGTTTTTCCATCTACTATATCTATTTTTTTAGTGTCTATGCCTCGCCCCAAGGCACGACATGCAGGCCACGGCCATCTAGTCTACAAAATGTGGGTATAATTATGTTATCCAAGTGTCTATGCTTGGAAAAAACCTGGCCTTCGTGGCTTTGCCTCGTTTCTTGTTATACATTATCACAGCCATTTTGGCTGTGATAATGTAATAAATTCAGTATAATAATTCTGCATACCTGTAATCATCATATATATGCAGTAGTTAGTTCTATATGAAATAATGCATTTCGGGAAAAATAAATAATGACTCCCTCAAAGTATACTTTGCTAGAAAAGTATACTTTGCAATGTTGGTGAAATAGGCTACTGATACACAGTGCATTAATGTATACAATAGAATGATAAAATTGTTCCAAGGATTGCTCAATTACAGCAGGCATGGGAAATTTCTGGATTAATCCGGAAATCCGGATTTGATGTCCCATGGACCACTTGTGTGAATCTTGTAAATCCGTTGAGAAGGGCGATAAAAAATTACAATTTTCGGGGGAAAAAAATGATTTTTTTTTTGATTTTTTTTTTTAAGTGGCGATTATTTTATTTTCCCCAGCGGAATCCCTGTTATACATGTACTGACTTCTTGTTGCAAGTATTATTTTAAATTGAAATGGATTATGTTGCCAATTTTTCCTAATTATAGCATATTTTTTCAGGGGAAAATGTGATCTATTTAATGCTAAATATACCTCAGAATGAAGCACAGAGCATCTAGAATTAAAACAAAATTATGGGGGGGGGGGGGGGGGGGGGGTGGGGGGGGGGGGGGGGGGGCATGCCCCCAGACCCCCCTAGCAAATCGCAGCGCAATCCGCTGCTTAAATAAATTTTCAGGATTGGGGATAGTGTTCCACTCCCATGCCTGTTACAGTTGTATAATGGTGGGTGGCAGGTGGGAACATGCAATTGGTATTTTAACGATCGGAATTCATCGATTCTTAGCAGAATGCCAATTGGAGACCTGGTTTGGCTCTCACATACATCTTTGGCATTCTTTTATGCGAGACCTGAATCTGTCTGGTTATACCCTTTATATGAGTAATATGATTATTTCTAATCCTATTAATTTTAGGGGAAGGGGCCAAGTGACTGGTGTGGTATGGTTTAGGATCCCCCCCCCACTCCAATGTAGCAGGTTAAATACGGGATTGAACCCGTTGGCCCGGCTTTAAATGACATTAGCTGTTGATAGGCTGTTAAACACCAATAAACAGACAGAAATGGTATAATGTATAGATAAGTGCATGTCCCATGGTGTCTACGTAGGAACGGGAAGTATTAAGAGAAATGGCTGAAATAATACAAATGTTTTAATAATCAATGTATGCTTCCAGTAACCAATATGGAAAAAACAATGCACATACTCATGATAATACATGTACTATAAATTAATGTCACAGTGTGGAATGATGTGTTACCATAGCAGCGATCAAACTGCACAGTGTTGCAGGTGCACTCAAAAAGAACTTTTTATCTTGCATTCAACTATGTATGCTAACTCTCAACACCGAATCCATCTACTATTGGGATTCAAACTTGCATCCTCGGGAGGTGATCTGGTGTAATTTCAGTGTTGAATTATATGCAGCCTATATGCTCAATAGATGTTAAAATGTTTGTAAGTGAATAATTATGATAGGCTGTACATTTCACATTAACAATGTTTTCTTGTAAACAACTACCGGTATTGGATTTACATTTATTGAGCATAGGCTGCATATGCAGCCTATGCTCAATAGATGTAAATCCATCAATTGAAATTTCCAGACGATCCTAAATTTGCATTTACGAACATTTTAGTCGTACGAAGTTTAGTGAAACGGGCCCCTGGTGTGGCAAGAGCATGTGTAATTTCAGTGCTGAATTAACTGCAAATACGCAGGTGCCATAATAACCCTGAATATCCAGACACAATTTATTGTAAGAAAAGCATATACATGTTTGGTTCCCACAACAAGTAGTGTGCCAATGTTAACGGTTGGTATGGTTGTACTGGTTTATCGCAATAATACTCTATTCGGATACCATTTGTTTTGGGAAACCTCTATTATAGGGGATTCCCAAAATAATAAAACGGAATACGATTATTTAGTGTTAATACAGCATACATGTACTTGGCAAAGCTACCAAAGTGACGACCTCCAACAGCTGGTATACAGTGGGGTCAGCGTGTAAGTGCACACACGAACGAACACGACAGGTTGGAACCAACCTGTCGTGTTCGTTCGTGTGTGCACTTACACACTGACCCCACTGTATGTGGCTGTGACGGGAGAAATGTGGCTTATGGGTTTTGTGACCTGTATAGATTCATGTCGGCCTGTGCATCCACATATTTTGATCAGGATCTACAATGTTCGCTATTCCATCAATGAAACACCTGTCCTGTTTCAAACAAGCAATATAGATTATTATCAGGCCACAGGGGTGTGCTATTTGATAAAAAGCTACACTGGTCACAAATCCCGAAAGCCCCATTTCTCCATTCACAGCCACATATCCGGGACTACAATGGCCGGAGAGTATTTTGATTATCTGTTTTAATACATGAATAATATCTGCCTAACCACAACACAATTGAAAACTAAAACAAGAGGGCCATGATGGCCCTAATTCGCTCACCTGACTCCATGAACACCGGAGGAGTTTGTTTGTTTGTTTATTGGTGTTTAACGGCCTATCAACAGCTAAGGTCATGTAAGGCCGGGCAAACAGGTTCGATCCCGTTTTAACCTGCTGCATTGGGGGGAAAATCCCTAAATCAGAACTGAATATTTACATCGAGAACAAATATATTCAGCCCTGAAATTAGAATAACCTGACCTGGTGCCAGGTCCATACCACACCAGTCACTTGGCCCCTTCCCCTTAAATAGGATCACAAATAATTGTAATTCTCCCATAAGGGGTATAACCAGATTCAACTGTCACATACAAAATGCCAAAGACGTATGTGAGGGCCAAACCAGGTCTCCAGTCGGTAAGGATGAACCCCGATCGTTAAATTACCCATCGCATTCTCCCACCTGCCACCCACGAACACCAGAGGAGAATGCGACATTGAGTTCATGTGTTTTAAAAAAATTGTGCTATTTTTAGATGGCGGTCATCTTGGATTAAGCGATGAGTCATTTTACCAAATCTGAAAATGCTTCACCCAAAGATCTTAACTTCCTATGAAGTTTGGCCAGCATCGGCCATGTGGTTCCTGAGAAAAAGACGTTCAAAATCTTGAATAAATGGACCTTTTGGTGGCCATCATGGATGACATAATCATCCGATTCCGACAAATATTGCACCAGATCAATCGCCTCATCGATACCTTCAATTTGATATATGGCATGAGCATATTCGGTCAAAAATAAAATTTGACCCAAATTTGACCCCACGGGCCATGCCCATTTTTGACCTCGGGTCACCATTTTCACAACTTTGAAAGAGCATTGTAAATCGATCATTCCTACCAAGTTTAGTCGAAATCCGGACAGCGGTTCATGAGAAGAAGATTTTTTAAGAATTTATGCTATTTTTAGACGGCGGCCATCTTGGATTAGCAATGACCTCCATTTTAACAAATCTGAAAAGGCTTCACCCATGGACCATAACTGTTAAGTTTGGCTACCATGGGCCAAGCGGTTCATGTGAAGAAGAATTTTTAAATCTCTAATAAAAGAACAACCTTTTGACATTTCGGCGGCCATCTTGGATGACATAACAATCCAATTTCGACAAAAATGAGTGATCGCCTCATTGATACCTTCGATTTGATATATAACATGACCATATTCGGTCAAAAATAAAATTTGACCCCAATTTGACCCCACGGGCCACGCCCATTTTTGACCCCGGGGTCACCATTTTAACAACTTTGAAAGAGCAATGTACATCGATCATTCCTACCAAGTTTCGTCGAAATCCGGCTAGCGGTTCATGAGAAGAAGATTTCTTAAGAATTTATGCTATTTTTAGACGACGACCATCTAAAGAACGACCTTTTGACCTTTCGGCGGATGACATAACAATCCGATTTCGACAAAAAATGCACCAGAGTGATCGCCTCATTGATACCTTCAATTTGATATATGACATGACCATATTCGGTCATAAATAAAATTTGACCCCAATTTGACCCCACGGGCCACGCCCATTTTTGACACCGGGGTCACCATTTTAAAAACTTTGAAACAGCAATGTACATCGATAATTCCTACCAAGTTTTGTCGAAATCCGTATAGCGGTTCTTGAGAAGAAGATTTTTTGCTATTTTTAGACGGCGGCCATCTTGGATTACGTGACCATGACCATGAAGTTTGGTGACTATAGGCCCAATGGTTACCGAGGAGGAGACGTTTGAAAATGTTCACGGACGACGGACGACGACGGACACATTGCGGTAACAATAGCTCACATGAGCTTCGCTCAGGTGAGCTAAAAACAATTGTCTGGCATAGTCCCAGATTAGGCAGCTCGTCTAGTCATATGTCCTGGTCATAAAATATTCCTTGCATTTCAACCAGTAGTTTACACAAATATAACAGTGATAACACCACCCAGTTCTGTGGAGCGGAAGTAGTTTACGCCACACTCGTGATTTCCATAATATATCGAAAAATGACGTCAGTAATGGCGCAATAACATGTTTTCTTTGACCATTTAAATCAAGTTCTCAGACACACCCTCTAAATCGCACAACAGTCGCCATGACTAAATGTCACGTTCACACAACTCTTGGCCATATTTTACACTTAATTTGCTTTGTTTTTATATTAAAGTATTATTTGTGAAATGTAAGAAAATGTTTATTTAACTAGGTGAGGCTGAATATTTTGAAATAATGCAATCCTAACTATGAACAAACTCTGTTCGCTACGCTCACTTGTTTGTTTAGAATGAGGAACAAAATTACGTTTGCATTATTTCACAATAATCAGCTCACCTGGTTAAATAAATGGTATATCGTCAATGAAGAATATTTTCCTTTTTTTCATTCTAACACGAGTAGTAGCCCCATCTCAGTTAGAAGCCACACCTCTAATATTTTCAGTACAAAATATGTTCCAGTCACAATGGGATGAAACCTTCCATTAACCCTTACACCATTAACCCTTATGGATTTTGTGACCAGTGTAGATCCCGATCAGCCTGTGCCTGATCAGGATCTGCACTGTTCGCCATTTCATCAATGAAACACACGTCATGCTTCTAACAAGGAATACATATTGTTATCAGGCAACAGGGATGTACCATTTTACCAGGAGCTACACTAGTCACAAATCCCATTATGATTATGACATTTGTGGCCAAAACTAACCCTCGATCTGCTAGCACACTCCTGTAGCCCGATAATGATCTACACTGTTTGTTAGAAGCATGATGGGGTATGTCATCGACTGAATGGCGAACACAGCAGACCCTGATCAGACTGCGCGGATGCGCAGGCTGGTTTGGGTCAGCACTGGTCGCAAATACCATAAGCCCCATTTCTCCAATTGCAGCCACATTTGATCATATTACTACCACAAACAGCTTTGATCATAATAATACTGGTGAGAGTGCAGTTGATCAGGATATATACTGGTCTAAAATGTTCATGATTATCGGTAGAGTATGTTGGGTTACGATTGGATGTCACAGAAATCAAAAGACAATAGAACAATACCACATGAAAAAGTACATGTATACACGACTAGCATATTAGTACATCATTTTAACATGTACACTGTATTCATAATAATATCATGATTTAACTAAAACTTTGTTCAATAATGTCGCTCTTCAAATATTCAGAGATAAATGTCAGCTTCGATGGCGAAAAGTTGATGAGTGATATTATTGAATTACAGTCCACACTCGTTATCTACTGATAACTCAGTCAAATTCTAGATCTCAAGTGCATGTTTTCATATATAATATGATAATAAATGCAAAATTCCAACCAGGCAGGAAGAAGAAAATACGTTGGTTTGCCCAATCAAACTGCAGCAGATAGCAGTACATGCTGCATTCAGAGATGGGCTTGTCGTATATACCTCTGCTATGGGGGTTGCCGATTGGCTGCCTCTACCAGCACAGCCTACCTGGCAGGCACTGCTTTGGCTACACAATTTACCTCTCACAAGTGGTTATAAACAGCTGTTGCAGTGCCATTATGCCTGATAAACAAGACACCTGCCAATATACAGTAGAACCCATCTAAACCGGACACACAGGCAGTCTGTGTATCCTTAATTTCATGGGTTTCATTGGTGTATATTTATAATGACAATGCCTGTTCAAGTTCGTGAAACACAGCCACATAATTTAGCATAGTCATATGTCTGATTTACAGTGGACCATCTCTAAACCGGACACTCTGGGGACCTCCCAGGGTGTCCGGTTTAGAGATGGTCCACTGTACAAGTATTGGCTCTTGACGGATCCGAGTTGAGTTGGGGCTTTTTTAACTCAAAATTTTGTATTTTCTTCAGGCCCCTGGACTTTGAGTGTAGACTGTACCGATATCAAGGTGCATGATCACGTGGTTACAACAACAACAACAATGGCTGAAAGTGTTGAAAGCTCGCCACTCCAAAGTAAACTTATTATTTTATATTTTCCTTAATATGCAACAGATTTTGCTGAAATATGGCGCAGCAAACGTGTCTTCATGAGCTGCAATTGGTGGTGTCCCAGGGAGTTCGGCACAGACTTATGTTGTTGTTGCGAAGAATCGATGTCCGTGTCGGTATAGACACGGAAATCGATTCTTCGCAAAAACGACAGAAGTTTGGGCCAAAGTACAGAGATCACCAAATGCAGGTTAACAAGACGCGTTTGATGCGCCATATTTCATCAAAATCCGTTACATAATAAGGACAAACTAAAGGAATACGTACTTTGAATCGGAGGGCTTCTGGAAGTTTCAGTACTTTTTGTTGTTGTTGTAACCACGTGATCATACACCTTGTGTATATAGTGTCATTTCCCTTTGGAATATGATTGATTGTAAAAATGTGATTATAGACCATGGCTGTCCCATGGATACCATGGATACCAGCTATCAGTTTTGTGACTGCAAGAGATTTTAATTTATACTTCTGTAATCTTTGGGTCATACAAAATATTGACATTGCCTGTGCAGAAACATGCATACCAGACATTAACTACTGTCCCACTGCTTAACTTTTACATCTATATATCAAGTATCAATAATGAAAACTTTTACTTCATGACTTTCTGTTTAACCTTAGACAGCTACACACAACAATTGTCGTCTGCTGTTGCTTTTATATCTTATTTCTCAATAAAAACATGGTTCGACAGCACTTCAGAATCATTTCCAATGGAAAAGATTCTGAAGTGCTGTCAAAGCATGTTGTCAATTATTCTAAAGTGCTGTCAAAGTATGTTTTTGAAGATAAAAATGGAAAATAGAAAATAATCAGCAGACGACAAAAAATTAAGATATCGGTGTATGGGTAAATATTTATTTTATAATAAAAAACAAACTTCTTGTTAGTTAGTTAATTAGGTAATTGCCTTCCTTGGTGAATAGAGGAGCCAGAATGCAACTATTGAAAGAAAATATGAAGGATGACAAAAATGAATACGAAGTTTCAAGTGAGTGAGTGAATAGGGTTTAACGTCCGCTTTTCTGACATAGAGGTACAAGCCTCAGGGAGTCTACACGCAGACGGGTCAACGGGGTCGTGTCCCGTATCCACCTGTCCGAGGGGGGTAAATCCCAACTTCAGAACTCAATATTTACAATCAAAATATATATTCAGTCCTGAAATTAGAACAACCTGATCTGGTGCCAGGCCCTCGCCACACCAGCATCATTTATCCCATCCCCTAAAAGTAATAGGATTAGCGCTAATCTTACTTTTATATATGGGTCATAGCCCGACTCAACTCTCACATACAAGAAAGCCAAAAATGTACATGAGGGCCAAATCCGGTATAGTGGGTTCCGGAAGTTTCAAGTGAATCACTCGTATATATAAAGAGGTTATAGCAGAATGAATGTACTGACTGGGAATTTCAAAGTTATTTGACATTGTCCTGGAGCAACGGGGGAGCATGCTGGAGTAGGAAATGAAAATATGGATGATGACAAACCTGCATGTGAAGTGTTAAGAGAATACAGTAAAGAAGTTATAGGACAATAGAGAAACTAGCATACATCTACTGGATGGAAACTTTCATAGTTATTTGACCTTGAACTTGGGCAAGGGGGAGCACAGCTGGGGTGGGGAATGAAGATAATGAATGATGAGAAACATGCACATTAAGTTTGAAGCTAATCGCACATACAATAAAGACATAGGAGAGTGGAGAAACACATCTACTGGATGGAAAGTTATTTGACCTTGATCTTTGGCATGAGGATAGCATGGGTGGGGTGGGGAGAAACCCGCACGCATCTACTGGACGCAAATTTAAGTTGTTTAGCCTTGACCTTGAGCATGGGGAATGAAAATATGGATGATAATAAACATGCACATTAAGTTTCAAGCCAATTGGTCGTACGGTAAATAAATTATATCAGAATTGAAAATGTGACCGACAGACGGACGGACAACTTTTACATCCCTATATCCCATTTTCGCTACACAATGGGATAAAAATGACTGCTAATATTTGGTGAAAAGCAATTTTATGAAAACAATTTCATTTTTGCTACATATATTTATATACATGTATCCGTAAACATTAGGAAGCATTTGGTGAAATAGGCAGTAACAACATTTGCAACCAGTGTAGCATCAGTAGCCGATTTCATCAAAATTGCAAAGTACACTATCTAGCAAAGTATACTTTGAGGGAGTAATCATTTATTTTTCCCAAAATGCATTATTTCATATAGAACTAACCACTGCATATATTTGATGATTAAAAGCATGCAGAATTATTATACTGAATTTATTACATTATCACAGCCAAAATGGCTGTGATAATATAATAAATTCAGTATAATAAAAATTAATAAATTTACATGTATCCTAAAATTGAAAATTTCTCCCTCAAAGTATACTTTGCTAGGAAAGTATACTTTTCAATGTTGGTGAAATAGGCTACAGATCAGCCAGCACATGCTCATGTTCTGATCAGGGGCAGTACTGTTCGCCAGTCAGCCACTGAACTATACTAACAGCCAACTCCAGAGACAAAAATAAAGGTATGTATGACATGGAAATGTGCAGCATGAATCGGTGAATAAGTAGATATGATATAAAGTCTTTAAAATAATGAAACATCAAAACAGCATGAAAATTATACATAAAAACTGCACAATCACAGAATACAATCACTCATAATTCTGGCTGCAACTGGAGAAATGGGGCTTATGGGATTTGTGACCAGTGTAGCTCCTGATCAAATAGCACAATCTGTAGCCTGGTAACAATACACATTGCTAGAAGCGTAACGTGCATTTCATTTTTGGAAATTGCGAAAAGTGCAGATCCTGATAGACTGTGGATGCAAAACACATAAGCCCCTTTTCTCCAGTCACAGCCACAATTATGGCAGGGCCAGCCAAAATAGTCTTATTAGTGTTGCCACCAGTGCAGCAAGAAATGTTGACAGTCATTTAACCCTTTCACTCCTAAGTAACAGAAATGGATTTTGATCAATCCAACCGTCGCAAAATGATCGTCAGACTATTATCCATTTATGAAAAGGGGGTGTTTTTGTTCTCGAAAATTACTTGCAAAAAGTGTAGATCCTGATGAGATGGCTCATTATAGAGCCAGCTCATCTGCATCTACACTGTTTGACAATACCACATTACAAGCATGTGGTGTTGAAAGGGTTAATCAATGAAATGCCAGCCAAACTTTAACAGTATAGATCCAAATTAGTGGGCCGTTTCAATTAACCTTGTACGACTAAAATGTTTGTAAGCGCAAAATTATGATAGTCTGTAAATTACACATTAACAATGTTTTCTTGTAAAACATTATTGGATTTACATTTATTGATTATAGGCTGCATAAGCAGCCTATGCTCAATAGATGTAAATCCATCAATTGAAATTTCCAGACGATCCTAAATTTGCACTTACAAACATTTTAGTCGTATGAAGTTTAGTGAAACGGGCCCCAGAAGGCTGAAACATGTTACAGCATGGGCGGCCATATTGCCATAAGCCTCACTTTGTCGGCACATGTCACCTATCAGTTTATTATTAACTCATTGCTTGCTAGCGGAGAAAATAACAGCCAACAAATTAGGAGTGTCGTCTTGGAATTTCATTAGAATTGCGTCCGGAGGACGCAATTCTAATGAAATTCCAAGACAATTCATGATATTTACAGGCAGAAATCAAAGAAAATATACCGAATTGTCATCTGATATTTTTGAACTATTTATAGTCTACAAATCTCCCAGCATGCAAAGAGTTAATGTAGAGTTGTCTTAGCAATGAATCTAATCTCTAGACAATGCATTCATGTAAATGCATGTAGAAGAATATGAGCCATATAATGATTACACTGACTATTGTGTCGGTTATTACACTGATGACGACTCGTGTGGTAGCATTTGTATTAACCCTTTCAACCCTAAATAACTGGAACGGACTTTGATATCTTAATTTTCTGACCAATCCAATCATCACAAAATGATTTTCAGACTAGTCAATTTATAAATATGTATTTTTTTCCTCTTTAAAAATTACTTGCAAAAAGTGCAGATCCTGATGAGCCGGCTCGTTACGAGCCGGCTCATCATCTGTATCTTCACTGTTTGCTAACACTGCTATAGTAGTCTGCAGTGTTGAAAGGGTTCAAAAATGTTATTTTGGAATAAAAATGGTGCATAACTCAGGATGGATCAGACGCAGGGTTTACATTATGCACTGTTGCACATAAACAAAATCCCATTACCCCACCCACCTGGTAACCTACTGTACGTACATTCATACAGTACGATACCAGGTGGGTGGGGTAATGATTTTTTTTTTTTTATTTTTTTTTTTTTTCATGGCATTTTTTGTGCCACAGGTCCGAGTTTTCCACCTGTGTCCCTCCCTTCCACACATGATGACCGACAAGTAAACCAGGTATAAAGTACAGTTTACACCCATTACCTCAAACTCGTCAAACTGCTGTTAACTCAAAGTCAAATGCATGGTCCCAAATGCATGTACATGTTTTCCTCAACTAAACAATTAACTCAATGTATTTTCCTCAGTCCCTTGGACTTTGAGTAAACGAGTGTAGACTATAATTATGGTGTATGAAGTGGATAGGCTCAAGACTCAGAATTAGTTCATGGGACATGTGAGACAGGTGCAAATCCTGTCGCCTACCAGTCATGAAGGGGCAAGCAGGTACAGTGAAACCTCTCTAAACCGGACACCCTGGGAGGGCCCCGGGGTGTCAGGTTTAGAGATGTTTCACTGTAAATCAGGCATATGACCATTCTAAAACACTTGCTTTCCAATCATGAACAGACATTATAATATCCGAGATAAATGACCATGAAACATATCAATAATAAGATCACAGATGTTTAGAGAGGTTCCACTGTAGAATGACATCCGGGCGAAATTCTTTGAAGTCGGAGCAAATATTTTGAAACCAAATAACATCATATTTCCAGTAGCCCATTTCACCAACATTGCAAAGTATACTTTTCTAGCAAAGTATACTTTGAGGGAGTAATCTTTTATTTTTCCTGAAATGCATTATTTCATATAGAACTAACAAATGCATATATTTCATGATTAAAAGTGTGCAGAATTATTATACTGAATGTATTACATTATCACAGCCAAATTGGCTGTGATAATGTAATAAATTCAGTATAATAAAAATTAATAAATTTATCCTAAAATTGAAAATTTCTCCCTCAAAGTATACTTTGCTAGAAAAGTATACTTTGCAATGTTGGTGAAATGGGCTACTGATCTCCATGGCTGTATATTTCTGAAGCAACTGCTTGTACTCAGAAGTCGGGTCAATAAGGCAATGGAAAGCACTAGTGTCAACATTGATGTCAATTACGTATGTTGTAGTTCATCATGATAATTAGCGATAATATTTTGATTTTCACAAGTGAGGTATATTGGTCATCTAATCGCTGTTTAATGGCATATGACTGGCACATGAGCGGTCCATGTGTGGGCTATCTATGTTTGTTTGTTTGTTGGGGTTTAACGGCCTATCAACAGCTAAGGTTATTTAAGGCCGGGTCAATGGATTTAGTACTCGGTCTCAGATATTACCTGTACCAGTACCTGTACATGTACAAATGGGGCGGAAAATCCCAAAACCAGGACTGAATATTTACAATAAAAAAAAAATATATTCAGCCTCGAAATCAGAATAATCCTGATCTGATGCCAGGTCCTTGCCACACCAGAATCACTTGGCCCCTCCCAAAAGCAGTAGGATCAGTAATAATCTTACAACTTTTATAATGGGCAATAACCCAATTCAACTCCCAGGTAACAAAAGAGCCAAAGATAAAAACATACCTGAAGGCCAAACCAGGCAAATCATGATTCTATAAGGAGAAACCCTACCGTTAATTTACGCCATCGCGTTCGCCCGACCAACCACCCACGTGTGGGCTATGATCTGACTCTACCAAGTGTATTTGTGGCATTGACTGGAAAATTTGACTTATAGCATTTGCGACCAGGATCAGAATATGCTCTGATCAGCATTCAGTCAGTGAAACATCCGTGATGCTTCTAACCAGCAATATACAGCGAAACCTCTAAAACGTATATGTGTACTTTGCAATCATGAACACACATTAACATCCGAGATAAATGACCAAGAAACCAATCAGATATAAGATCGCGTATGTTTTCATGGTGTTCGGTTTAGAGAGGTTTCACTGTAGATTATTATTAGGTGTCTTGCGTCGACAGATCAAGAGCTAGACTGGGCAAAATCCCATAAGCCCCATTTCTCCAGTCACAGACACATGTCTGACTGTAAGAGAACAAAATGTGGCAGACATAATGTATGGCCAGTCTATCGCCTCACCTGCTAGCATGCAACTGCAGTCTGATCAGGGTTTCCAAAACATTTTGTATCCAAATACATTGTTATTGTGATTTAAAATATTCCTAAGTGCAAATTTATGATCATCTGGAAATTTCAATTGATGGATTTACATTTATTGAGCATAGGCTATGCTCAATAAATGTAAATCCATCAATTGTTTACAAGAAAACATTGTTAATGTGAAATTTACAGACTATCATAATTTTGCACTTACATCATTTTAGTCGTACTGCAATACTAACCCTATATATTGGCACACTCACTGTTGTAGGGAAAACCAAATATTGTTATGTGTCATGTAAGTGGTGTACAAATATTTTGGGTTATTACGGTATGCTTTGTTAGAAGCACGATACATGATTCACAGACTAGCTAACAGTGCAGACCCAGATCAGACTGAGAGGTGGCGCAGGCTGATCTGGGTCTACACTTGTCACAAAAGCCCCAGTTATCAAGTCACATTTATTTCTGACTAGCATAGCTGCTTATAATTCTGCACACTCATTTGTTTGTTTATTGGTGTTTAACAGCTAAGCTCATGTAAGGCTGGGCAAACGGGTTCGATCCCGTTTTAACCTGCTGCATTGGGGGGAAAATCCCAAAATCAGAACGGATTATTTACATCAAGAAAAAATATATTCAGCCCTGAAAGTAGAATAACCCGACCTGGTGCCAGGTCTACCACACCAAAGTCACTTGGCCCCTTCCCATAAAATAGGATAACAAATAATTGTACTACTCACATAAGGGAGATAACCAGATTCAACTGTCGCATACAAGATGCCAATATGTGAGGGCCAAACCAGGTCTCCAGTCGGAATTCCGGTAAGGATGAACCCCGATCGTTAAATTACCCATCACATGCCACCCATTTCGGGTTCAAAGGGTTAAAGGTACATGCCCACTCAGTAGGCACAAAATGTTCTTTATATCAGAGACATTATCGGAGACATTTTCTGGCAAAATAAATATTCATTCACCATTACTCCACGTATTGATTGGCATTATTACACATTTTATATCAGACGTAAATTTACACACTGATATCAGGGGCAATAACCGTGTCTCCTTAAATTGTTAACAGACTTTACTATTTATTCTTTGTATGTATTTTTTGATGTGCAATGATCATACTTTATAATCCGTGGAAAATATTATTTAATTAGTATAAATAATTAAAAAATATCATGCCTCATTTGCATATGAAAATAGCCTGATACCACCGTGCGCCACTATCAGTAAAATAAATATTACTAAATGATTATATCTCTATAGCGGGCACTCATAATTTTTTAGAAAACTGGGTTGAAATTAGTGACACAATTATACATTATTTATTTAATTCCTACTGTGTGGGGGCTTGTACCTTTAAATATAAGCCAAATAAAATCGAAAACAGAAACTATCTTTGTGGTGGCGCACCTGCTGGAAAGCTGAATACTGTAATAAACCAAAATATTGGGACACAATTAATTCTGGAGGAAAAACATACATATATGGCTACCCACAACAAAGAGTATCCCAATATACAGGGTCAGTATGGCTGTACTGGTTTATCACAATAACAATGTATTTGGATACAATTTGTTTTGGGAAATCCCTAGGGGAAACGGGGGTTTCCCAAAACAAATTGTATCCAAATACTTAAGGTTATTATGATTATGATAACTCGTGTGTAATGACCCAACATGAACTAAATTTTGCATTCTTACATCAATAAAAAAAACTAATATCATACGGTCCTCATCTCATGACAGATATTTATGTATAGCAATAATATAATATATTCATGTGGAAATACCAGACTAAGAAGCCTTATCAGAGCTCCAGTTAAGTTTTGTATCTAAAGAGTATGATACCCCCATACTTCAACTTTTGATAAATCAGTGCGTATGCTGCTAAATAAATGGGTAAAATGCGCAAATACGCACCTTATTCTGGAGCTTCTGGCCTTATGATGTGTGCGACCAGTGTAGCTTTAAATAAGCTTCGCTCTCCACTCATTTAACTGTCTGTTTCATGCATGATTCATGCATAATTACTGTGTAAATGTGATGGGATATCTGCATAGCATACATGTGAACATTCTCTTCTAACTATATCCTACAAGGTGCATGGAGGTGCCATGTCAGCCATATTATTGTGTACAAGCCATCGGCCAGTTTTACCTCTTGAGGCGTTCGACACAATACCCTAATAATATCACAAACACATGAATAAAATTTGGTACAACATCTTCGAAACAACAGCAGTGAAACAATATTGCTATGTGTTTGTTTCATCAAATTTATATACAGAGTCTGATATCTGAAGGGTTTGTTGACTCTTTATGAAAATGTTTGAGAATTCATTAACGACTGTAACAGTAAGAACAATACACAGTGCAGTAGATATATACCTGTATTACCATACATACTGTATCAATTCCAGTGACTTGTAAGCAATTATCTGAGCATATTGTCACTATTATCTACGTGCCTACTATGCAAGTAAATAAGGCTTTGCTCGTGACAGATGTACTTGTAATAATAGACAGTGCATCAGTTTAACAGTTTACATACTGAAAATGTGTCCATTGTATATTTTGTGAGTGATAGCAGAACAGCTTAGATATCCATCTTTTTTGTGTAGTCTGCTGAACTAATATGTATAGGACATTGTCGTCATATATATAATCTGGGGGACGTATTGCACCAAATTTTATTTGATTTTCTGCCATATTATTTGCTTTATGTGTCAAACGCTCTAATTGGTGAAACTGTCCGATAACACGTACAACCTAAAATGGCGAGATGGCAACTCAATGCTCTGTATATATACACTAAGAAGAACAGGGTCAGATATAGTTTATGTAGATATTCAGTCACATGTATAATGCTACTACATTTGAAACAAAATGTCATACTCTATACAGTCAGTCCAAACCCCTATTTGGACTGTCAAACTATGTTTTCCTTATTTCTGAACCAAAGTATATGTTGTGACCACTCATTTGAACCGTCTCGGCGAGACGGTTCAAATGAGTGGTCACAACATATACATCTGATGAGAAATAAAGAAATTCTTGAGCCTTGCCGGATATTTTTTCCCATTCACGGCACTAACCTACTATTCTCTATATAGATATGCAATCACATGTATGATGCTACTACAATTGAAACAAAATGTCATATTCTATAAAATCAGTCCTTATCATGACCGAGAGCGTAATCGAACAGCATAGCTGAAAAATAGGATCATGATCAATATGTGGCTGTGACTGGAGAAATGGAACCTCTGGGTTTTGCGATCAGTGTAGATGCTGATCAGACTGTGCATCCGCACAGTCTGATCAGCATCTGCACTGATTGCTGATTGCCATTTATACATCAATAATTCCAGCACAAAAATATTTACACGATTCCTAACATTTGATTGGCTGGTAGTAGGTCTCTGTCCAAAATGTATATCCCAGTAAAATCCCACGCCGAACTACTTTCCGTAACCGTGAGGCGCAGTTAAAATAATTCTTAAGAAAACGGAAACTAAACACATTTTCTTGATGAATTTATTTCAAATGCTGGAATTATAAGGAATGAATGGCCTTTTTGTGGAATTTATCGGGGATATAAACTTGGAAAAGTCGCGGGAATACTGGACGAGACATTCCGGCCTTCGTCCAGTATTCCCGCGACTTTTCCAAGTTTATACGCCGATAAATTCCAAAAAAAGGCCCATTCATTCCTATAATGAAACACCTGTCATGCTTCAAACAAGGAATATAAGTAGTTATCAGGATCAGGGGGCCGTTTCACTAAACTTCTTACGACTAAAATGTTCGTAAGTGCAATATTATAATAGTCTGTAAATATCACATTGGCAATGTTTTCTTGTAAACAATTGCTGGATTTAGATTTATTGAGCATAGGCTGCATATGCAGCCTATGCTCAATAAATGTAAATCCCTCAATTGACATTTCCAGACGATCTTAAATTTGCACCCACGAACATTTTAGTCGTACGAAGTTTAGTGAAACGGGCCCCTGCACGTTTTAGAAATCCCATAAGTGCCAGTTCTTCAGTCAGACAAATATGAGACACGCCATGCGATTTTGTACCTTCAGACATCTGCATTTCATGGAATACATTTACAAAATTTACAATATTTTCCGTAAATGGTGTCAAAAGTTGACAAAATTTTCAGAGTACATGTGGAATTATATTCCGCATGTACTCTGAGAATTTTGTCAACTTTTGAATTTATTTATGAAAAATATTGTAAATTTTGTAAACATATTTAATGAAATTATGCAGATGTCCGAAGGTACAAAATCACATGACGTGTCTCATATTTGCTGCTCCTGTAAAATACACATGAAAAATTCACATGGAAAACACATATGGAAAATACACATGGAAAATTCACATGGAAAACACATATGGAAAATACACATGGAAAATTCACATGGAAAACACATATGGAAAATACACATGGGAAATGCGTAGATGCACCATAGTCTCCTGTATGGCATTGCCTAGCCGTGTACAGTGAATGTTTCAGTGTCCCGCTCAGTGGCGGTTGCCCCGCCCTGCTGCGGCCAGTTGGCAGAATGTGCAACTCTGTTGGCATGGCAACCACTGTTGTCTGTGGAAACACAATGCAAGCACCATACAACAACAGGCTATTAACCTGAAAGAAAAACATATAGAGTTGATATTTGTGATATCCCAAATTAACACGTGCATGCATTGAATGATTGGTTGCTTAGTTGATTGGTTGTATGCTTGGTTGCTTGATTGCTTTGGGACTTCACAGTTCATCCTCTTGTATTACCCCAGCTTTCAAGTGTACAGATTATATGTAAGTTATTGTTCACATATTGATTTTTTAATAAATTAATATATTAAACCTTTCCCTGTTTTGCGATATTTCGACTCTTCCAAATCGAAAACATCTGAATAAAAGAATCAAATGCTGGGTCAAATGATGGTTAAATTATCTGATAGAGTAGAAAACATTGTGGGAAAAGGAGAAATTGCTTGTTACAAGCAATTTCTCCTTTTCCCACAATGTTTTCAAAAGACATCTTCTGCAGAGGCGTGAAAAGTCGTTTCTATCAGGGAAAGGGTTAAACATTCAATATGTGAACTATAACTAACTTATTGTTTGCCACGCCCCATCGCGTGCTCATGTTACGTTTGAACGGAGCGCCGTCCCTACAAATCCTGATACTATTACATGATTGGCGGTTTTACAATGAATCAATCATGTACACGCGGTCACAACATGCGAGTCACAGGAAATTAAGTCAATAAGGCGGAACCTCTGGTTCTATTGACGAAAGCGTTGCAACATGCGATTAATTGAGACGAAATGCTGTGCTTTCATTGGTCGAGAAACTAGGGCAACAATAAGTATGCACAAACATACCATAATAACCCTAAATATTCGGACACCATTTATTTGGGGGAAACACATAGAAATATATGGTTTCGCCACAACAGTGAGCATGTCAATATTTAGGGTTAGTATGGCAGTACTGGATTATTTGGACACAATTAATTTTGGGAAACCCCTATTTTTCTCAAAGCAAATCGTGTCTGAATATATAGAGGATATTTGTTCTTTTCAGTGTAAGATTGAATTATTTTTCATCGAGTGAACACCAACCGTAGTATTTTCACGAGTGATGAAGCCACGAGTGAAAATATAACGTTTGGTGTTCACGACATGAAAAATAATTTGATCTTACACTGAAAACAACAAATTTTCTGTTTATTTTATGACCATATAACAGTATTTACGCTCTTTGCTGATTTAGTATTTACATTAGCACCCGCATCGTACCTCCAGGACATCGCTAGGAAACCTGTGCGGGGCCTCATTTATCAGCATGACCAATTGATTAAAATCACTTGTTGCATAAAAATTATTCCACATATTTTATAATTTATTATGCTGATATTCGATAATACGATTAACGATAATACAAATTTTATTGATAAACTTGACATTTTAAGCCACACCCCCATGGCACAATAAATAGGGCTATTACAGTACATGCCGACAACTGTGCTCTAAGTTATATATGACACCCTCTGTCCTCTCCTAATAACACAGGACACAATTCAGGAATACCAGGCAAACTGGGATACATTGTGGCTGTGGGATTTGTCGCCAGTATAGCTCCTGATCAAATATCACACTTGTGTAGCCTGATAACGATCTATATTGCTTGTTAGAAGCATGACTGGTGTGTCATTGATGCAATGGCGACCAGCGCAGATCCTGATCAGCACAGGCTGATCTGGATCTAGACTAGTCGCAAAACCCATAAGCCCCATTTCTCCAGTCACAGCCACATTATGGGTGGTGCACTGTAAAGGAGACTATGGTGGCATATATTTGCCATTGAGATGTTGACATGTTATGTTATCAATATCATGTTATGTCGACTTGATACGATAACTTATCACGTCATGTCGACATGTTGAGATAAAATATCATGTTATATCGACATGTTGAGATAAAATATCACATTAACTTGACACATTGTGTTAACTTATCAACATGTGTTAACTTATCACATTATGTCGACATGTTGTGTTAAACAATCACGGTATGTCAACTTGTTGTGATAACTTATGATAACATTATGTTGACGTGATGTGATAACTTATTACTTTATGTCGAGATAATTTATCTGAACATGTCGACAAAATTTCACGCTATATCGACACGTCGTAATATTTAAGTCAACATGATACAACACATGATCTCAACATCTCGATGGCAAATATATGCCACCATAGGAGACGTACCTGAATATCACAGATAGCATATATTGAGTGGGTGACCTCAGAAATCGACATCCCAGCCGGTCAGTTCGTCCTCAGGTACGTCCAGTGACTTCGGGTAGTGGTCAAAGTTGCTGTAGTCCGCCGGACCTCTCACCTGTCGGACACAATGATAGGGCGTCATTAACTCGCTAAATTATCAGAAAACGCCATTTTACTGGTGATTTTAGATAAAAAATTAACTGATCCGGAAGTATATGCTGTCATGGGCGGCGGATTCGGGGGGGGGGGGGGGGGGTGGGTGGGGGGGGGGACCCAGCGCGCGCCCCACCTAAAATTTGCCGAGTAAAGATTTTTTACAAGTTACAAGGCACGTTTCATGCCAAGTGCCATGTATTCCATGCATTTTTCGGTTGTTTTCAATCAAAAATCATGTCTAAACATACTGTGACAGTGTCAATATTTTTGCTCCAAAATGTGCCAAAACGCAGAAATGCGATGTAGATTTGCAAAATTTTCCGGGTGGGAATGCCGGACCCCCCTAGCGCTATCTCGACTATTTTGCAATACTTGACTATATTAATCGAACGAGCATAGCTCGTTCGAAATATAGTCAAGTATTGCAAAATAGTTACACCCCCCCCAACCCGAAATCCTGGATCCGCACCTGGCTGTGATCAATATTTGAACAGTCTCAAATGAGTCATCACAACATATAGTTTCAGCATGGATGACGAAAAATGTAAAAGAAGCTATTTCAATGTTAAAAATTATGGTTTTGAAGAAATTAGCCTAGATTGTTGATCTGTGACAACATCAGAACCACTTGGAGTTGAGCTTTAAAGTAATGTTTTTCTTTCCGATTGGCCGTTTGTGGACATCATGCAACAGGGTTGATTAACAATATAATTATGTTATAAAAGTTATGACGCTACTTTGGTTAGACAAACAACATGACCACCACAATAATGTTAATGACCTTCTTGTAATAATACGCCTTTAGTGGCGATTTTTGGTTTTTGGTTTTTGGTTTCTTTTACTTTCTGCTGGATTCTAAAAATAATGAGGAAATTCTAACCATTATATGATCCCGGCTACACGTTATATTCACCTGTAAGTGCCAAACATGAAACCCTACCACAAATAAGTATTTACCAAACATAATTACGTAAACACAATGTGAAGCGGACATGTCACCTTGAAATGACTACGAACATCTTCACAGGCTGACCTGAGCCTACACTGTTTAGTCACAAAAGAAGTCTTGCTCTCCCTTAGTTGCGAACGGTAACTTGCAATCTACTCCCATACCGTCAGTAAACATACGGACGGTACGGGAGTAGATTGCAAGTTACCGTTCACAACTAGCTCTCCCTATCAGCATATCAATAAGAGATCATAATCTTACATTGTGAATATGCATGCAAGACGAGATGGATCTATAATTGCGTCAAATGTTGTCAGGTCCATTTTGTCAGCCGGTGAACGCCAACAGCGGTAGCATGGTTTGCCATGCTAATTCCTGTTGTTACATACCATCAGATAACCCAGTCAGCTATTCTCACCACAATGGCAATTATTGATCTGTGAACTACGTGTTTGCAACAAAAATTAATTTGTCTCCTAAAATGGAAACTTGTTTTAAATAAAAAACTACCAATTCAATATTGTTTGATAAACCCGAGTGCAGTAAGAAGTTCAAACGTGTGCTGAAAATGCTCACTCCAGTAGCCTATTTCACCAACATTGCAAAGTATACTTTCCTAGCAAAGTATACTTTGAGGGAGAAATTTTCAATTTTTTTAAAAATTTATTAATTTTTATTATACTGAATTTATTACATTATCACAGCCATTTTGGCTGTGATAATGTAATAAATTCAGTATAATAATTCTGCATACTTTTAAACATCAAATATATGCAGTTGTTAGTTTTATATGAAATAATGCATTTCGAGAAAAATGAATGATTTCTCCCTCAAAGTATACTTTGCTAGAAAAGTATACTTTGCAATGTTGATGAAATCGGCTACTGATACTATTATATTTTTAATTTCACACTTTCTTCGAGAATTGCAAGTTTGCAGCACGAGAAACTATCCTGATAGAATGATGGTAAGGAGTCCAACTGGCACAATTCTCCTGGAGATCACAGGTGAAAGACTCAGACCTGTGACATAAATAAAAACAAGAGGGCCATGATGGCCCTAATTCGCTCACCTGACTCCATGCACACCAGAGAATGTGACATTGAGTTCATAAGTGTTTTAAAAAAATTGTGCTATTGTTAGATGGCAGTCATCTTGGATTAAGCGATGACTCATTTTACCAAATCTAAAAATGCTTCACCCAAGGATCTTAACTTACTATGAAGTTTGGCAAGCATCGGCCATGTGGTTCCTGTGAAAAAGACATTCAAAATCTCGAATAAATGGACCTTTTGGAGGCCATCATGGATGACATAATCATCTGATTGCGACAAATATTGCACCAGAGCAATCGCCTCATCGATACCTTCAATTTGGTATATGACATGAGCATATTTGGTCAAAAATAAAATTTAACCCCACGGGCCACGCCCATTTTTGACCCCGGGGTCATCATTTTAACACCTTTGAAAGAGCATTCTACGTCGATCATTCCTACCAAGTTTCGTCGAAATCCGGCTGGTGGTTCATGTACCAGAGCGATCGCCTCTTTGATACCTTCGATTTCATATAGACTTTAGACACAATTTTTGACCCCACGGTCACCATTTTAACAACTTTGAAAGAGCATTGTACATCGATCATTCCTACCAAGTTTCGTCAAAATCCAGCTAGCGGTTCATGAGAAGAAGATTTTTTAAGAATTTGTGCTATTTTTAGACGGCGGCCATCTTGGATTAGCGACAACCTCCATTTTAACAAATTTCAAAAGGCTTCACCCATGGACCATAACTGTGAAGTTTGGCCACCATGGGTCAAGCGGTTCGTGAGAAGAAGAATTTTGAAATGTCTAATAAAATAACAACCTTTTGACCTTTTGGCGGCCATCTTGGATGACATGACCATCCAATTTCGACAAATAATGTTACAGAGTAATCGCCTCTTTGCTACCTTCGATTTGATATAGACATGACCATATTCGATCAAAAATAAAATTTGACCCCAATTTGACCCCACGGGCCACGCCCATTTTTGACTCCGGGGTCACCATTTTCACAACTTTGATAGAGCATTGTACATCGATCATTCCTATCAAGTTTTGTTGAAATCCGGTTGGCGGTTCTTGAGAAGAAGAATTTTGAAGAATTTTGAAGAATTTGTGCTATTTTTAGATGGCGGCCATCTTGGATTACGTGATGACGTCATTTTAACAATTTTGTAACCCCCCTACCATGACCATGAAGTTTGGTGACTATAGGCCCAATGGTTACCGAGGAGAAGACGTTTGAAAATGTTCACGGATAACGGACGGACGGACGACGGACACATTGTGGTAACAATAGCTCACATGAGCTTCGCTCAGGTGAGCTAAAAGAATGCCTATTGTTGAAAAAGCCTCCTATCCACCTGTTGTCCATGTATGTTACATTGTTACATGACTGCCGTTGTTTGACACCACTCACAGCTGTGTTCAAAAGTACAGCACGTGCAACACCTACGTAATAATGTGTCTCATGAGTCATGACATTACTAGAACATGCCAGAACAGTTAAAGGTCACACGGAAATTTGGAAAATGCGTAGGATGGGGCACCTGCATCAAGCGACGTGTAATGCGGCTACAGAATATGTATGTGTAAATCAGCTGTTTGAATGTACCGAAAGTACTGCATATAAGCTCAAATTGCATGGTATACAATAACGTTCCGACCATATCCAGCCGTGGGTAAACATTTGCTGTGGCACTCGGGAAACTGTTGAAACCCACGGTCTATGGCCTTGGGGTTTGAACAGTTCCCTCATGACATGGCAAACATTTACCCACGGCTGGACATGGTCGAACGTTATATTTCTAGATACAAACCTTAGACCATCCAAAAAAGTACTTTGGTTTCTCAGATACCGCAGCATCAGAAAAATCCTTGCACGTGAGAGCTTTTTATCGTCACATACAAATAAGAACATATTGCAAATTCACTGTACGATCACTACCAAGCAAAAATGTCAAATCCATTTTTTTTATTGGCCATTTTTTATGCCACATGTCCAAGTATTTCACCTGTGCTAGAGACTGAAAGAGCTGTAGCAAAAATGTTGGGTAGTTCAAGTGACCAAGGGCTCACAAATACCCTCAGCTGCCAAACAAAACCTACACACAAAATCTATAACTTTAATGCAAATTTCTAAGTTGTTTGACATTGTCTACGTTAATAATGATGTCGGTGAAGAAGCAAACAAAGATTGAAGGATATATTGACAATGATTGGATTGACAGTTGAATGAACTGATGATTCGACATAATGATGAAAATTACTATGTCCGATTACATCTGTAAATTTAGCGAGGGTAGGAGTAGTGCTTTCCCATTGGGACGATAGCATGGGTACGTGTGTAGAGGTCTAATATCCCCTACTATGGAAATATTAGGATGTCAACTTCCTATTTTGGGGGATTTTGTTGCATTTTAACTCTTTGCATGCTGGGAAACTTGTGGGCTATAAATAGTTCAAAACTAGCGCACAAAAATTCATCATATTTTCTTTTATTTCTCCTTGTAAATATCATGAATATGTCTTGGAATTTCATTAGAATTGAGTCCTCATATTTACAGAGAGAAATAAAACATATACTCCTAATTCGTTTGGCGGATATTTTCACCACTAGCATGCAAAGAGTTAATTCCTCCACCACTCAGCAGGACAGGTACTGATAGCTGATGCTGATAATACCCCCCAGTGCAGACCTTGATCAGCCTGCGTTATTTGCAAGAAAGTGTATAAAGCCTCAGGAGCATACATGAGAATACTAGAGGATTGGAGTCTGGGCCTGTCACAACACAAGTGGAAGACTAGTACCTTAGACACAAAAGAAACATCCCATTACCCCACCCACTTGGTACTACATGTGGGTGGGATAATGGGATTTTTTTAATGAGCATGTTTTTTGGGTCACAGGTCCGAGTCTTCCACCTGTGCGTCACAGCTGTTTGCTATGATGAAGCAACAAGGCAGGTACAGGTATGAGAGATAATACTATATACAGGTGGCTGGCATTGGTGGGGATTATACATCACATATTGTACATGTAACGTGCAAACATTTCTTACACCTCCACCTTTCATAAATGGTGTGTGTTTATACTTGAACAGTAACTTCTTGTCCATGTTTGGGCAACTAGGTGAATAGACTAGTGTATAGCTGGTGCATGAGGGAAGTGACGTAATGCTGAAATGACCAATGGGGGTGCAAGGATATTACTTGGACATTCAAAAGCAACCAATCGCCTTGCAGCTGTGGGAAATGCAGTTTGTCTTGGACAATGTTCACAACCAAATACATGTACAATACCGGTAATTATTACAGGTAAATTTTATAGGTTAATAGTATTTCCACTACCTACAATTTTTTGTTGTTTTCCAACGTGTTGGGAGAAAATCTTGTGTCACAGTTATCTGTTATGATTGTATATCAAAAGAATAAATATTGAGTATGAAGCACATGCAGTTAATAAATATATATTATAACTATAGATGAAACATCATTACATCATGCTTACTGTAGTAGATGCATTACAATGCATTAATTAGTATATACCAAACATAACTAGATTGGTCAGTAAGCGAAGCTTACGGAATACCCCCCCCCCTCGTGGGCCCATTTTTTGAGGTACCCCTAGATATGTAAAAGTTTTTCAAGTGTGTGGGCTTGTGACCTTGACTTTGGGCTTAGCGGGGGTGGCACGAACGTGAATTTGTCACAGGGTGGTAGAGGTCCATTGGAGCTATGCGTGTGTGAAATGTGAAGCAGATCCGAGCAAGGAGCTATAACCGATTTCTCTGATGTTAAGTTTTGCAAAGAGACTAAGTATGTGACCTTGACCTCGAGATCAGCGGGGATTTGTCACAGCATGATAGTACAGCCTTAGAGGAATGCATGCATGAAATATTAAGAATTTTCGATGAAAGAAATAGAAGTTATAACATATTTCTCTGATGTTAAGTTTTGTAAAGAGTACTAAGTATGTGACCTTGACCTTGGGATCAGCGGGGGCTGGACGGTCGTAGATTTGTCATAGCATGATAGTACAACCTTAGAGGAATGCACAAGTGAAATATTAAGAATTTTCAATGAAGGAAATAGAAGTTATAACTTCTTTCTCTGATGTTAAGAGACTAAGTATTTGACATTGACCTTGGGATCAGCGGGGGTTGGACGGTTGTGGATTTGGCACAGCATGGTAGTAGAGCCTTACGGGAATGCATGTGTGAAATATTAAGCACTTTAGATGAAGGAAATAGAAGTTATAACAATATTTTTCTGATGTTAAGTTTAGTGACGGACGGACGGACGGTCAGACAACCTGACTCTAGTCAGGGGGGGGGGGGAGGGAGGTATAAAAAATGTATTGATTGGTTTTTAACGGCCTATCAACAGATAACGATCCCGCATTTAACCTGCTGCATAGGGGGAAAATCCCAAAATCAGAACGGAATATTTACATTGATATAATATATTACATGTATATACATATACATTGATTATATATATTACTAATTGAATTCAAAATCAAAACATATCAGTGGATCCTTCACTTCACAAGGAAATACATCTACATGTAGTATTAAGGCTGTGAACATTTCCAAACACAAAGTTCAAGGTCAAATGGCTAGGTCAAGAATACTTCACCTCTTTCCAGTTCAAGAACTTTGGTTCCTTACAAAGGTACATACATGTAACAGTTAGGCCAATATAAAATACATGTGACCTGGTTAATTATCACTGAAATAGACAATAAGTTGGCTTTTCTATTTTAACCCATTCTTTTCGGAATACACCTTTACGGGTATGAAATTTATTAACTATTTTATTTTTGTTATTTCTCAATGAAAGTACAGGTTGTGACCACTCATTTGAACCGTCTCGAAGAGACAATTCAAATGGTGGTCGCGACATAATCAGCATGAAAGGGGTTAAAATAAAACAACACATGTATTTTATTTTGAACAATACACGACTGTTTTACAGCAATTATGTAGACATATATAAATAGGAATATATTCCAAGTCAAGCTCATATACATGAAGCAATACATACAATACATTTTAACGCAGAAAATGATGAACAAGGGCATCATTATCACTAAGCTAATACCCTCACATTTTTGACTTACAAACAAGGTGAACGTAAGTCCTCAGTGACCTTGACCTTGGTCGGTCGGACGTGGGTTGTATGCAAAACAAAGCACCATCCATAGACACACATTGTGGCCAAATATTATCAAAATCAATGAAGTGGTTCATGAGTTATTGAAAAATGAAAGGTGTTACTAACGCGTACGTACATGGACTAATGCTATATTCCATCTTGCCTATCGGCGAGGGGATAATTAAATTTTGTCAACTGCTGACTGCATTGAACTACATGGAAATGAGTGCTTAACCCTTACACCGCTATCTTAATTTGTTGTCGTCTGCTGTTTATTTTCTATTTGCCATTTTTACAACATGCTTTGACAGCACTTCAGAATCATTTCCATTGGAAATGATTCTGAAGTGCTGTCAAAACATGTTTTTATTGAGAAATAAGGCAAGATATAAAAGCAACAGCAGACGACAATTGTTGTGAGTAGCGGTCTAAGGGGTAAGTGCTGCAAAGTCATTGTTATCGACGAAGAAAGACAAAATATGAAATAACAGCAGACGACAAGTTTCATTTCCCGCATTCAAAGATAGAGATATTTTAAGATATTAATGGAAACCAATGAACAGTTTGTTTGTTGGGGTTTAATGGCCTATCAACAGCTAAGGTCATTTACAGCCAGGTCAATGGGTTTATTACTAAATCCCATATACATGTATTACCTGTACAAGTACATGTACAAATGGGGGGAAAATCCCAAAATCAGAACTGCATATTTACAATAAAAAAAATATATATTCAGCCCTGAAATCAGAATAATCCTGATCTGATGCCAGGTCCTTGCCACACCAGAATCACTTGGCCCCTCCCAAAAGCAGTAGGATCAGTAATAATCTTACTACTTTTATAATGGGCAATAACCCAATTTAACACTCAGGTAACGATATTTGATGGATTTTCATCCAATAAAAAAATTTGGGAGGGTGACTTTTTTGTTATTGATGAAAAAGTACTTACATATAAATATTTTTTAGACTTAATTTGTGTAATAGCCAGAAGTTCGACGGCAGTGACTGCGAATGCTATTATGGGGTAAGTTGCTATTATGGGGTTACATGTATTTTCGCTGAAATGTTATTTCATGTATTAATGTTATCTTTCTTTCAGCATCCATAGTCTGACTATGATTGGCACTGCTCTTCTGTCTGCCATATATTTTCAGACAGTACAGATCTAGCAGTGCACCAGCAGATCCGGGGCTGCATTGTTCATAAAGGTTATGATAAGCCCATTAGTCCAGTCTGAAGTTAAAAGAGTTAACCCTTTCACCCCTAAGTAACTGGGGCCCGTTTCACTAAACTTCCTACGACTAAAATGTTTGTAAGTGCAAATTTAAGATCGTCTGTAAATTTCAATTTATGGATTTACATTTATTGAGCATAGGCTGCATATGCAGCCTATGCTCAATAAATGTAAATCCAATAATTATTTACAAGAAAACATTGTTAATGTGAAATTTACAGACTATCTTAATTTTGCACTTACGAACATTTTAGTCGTACAAAGTTTAGTGAAACGGCCCCTGGAGTGGACTGCATCAGACTGATTGTATTGATCAGAAAGTTAACATATCATACTCCATACAAAATCATTTTCTATTCCATTTATAAAAAGTGGGTGTTTCTTTGTCTAAAAAATGTGAAAATTACTTGCAAAAAGTGCAGATCCTGATGAGACGGCTCGTTACGAGCTGGCTCATCTGGATCTACAATGTTTACAAACTCAACTGTAGAGGTCTGTAGTGTTAAAGGGTTAATTAAGTACAAGATCTGAACACATTCTTAGAAAAGCTACATACATATATACATATACATATGTACTGGTAAATGAGTGACTGGGTTAGACACATACATGCATCTCCCCATGTGTATGCACATGCAAGGTACATACATACCTGCCATTGTACAAAAAATCCCAATAAAAGTAAATGAAAACTTGATAACATGTACGTACGTCTACGAGATAAGAGCAAGTGACGTCATTGTTACGCATAGAATATTTGTCCACTGCATTAATCGCATTCATGTCGTAGTAATTCCAGCACAAAAATATTTACACAATTCCCTAACATTTGATTGGCCCGTACCAAGTCTCTGTCCAAAATTTATATCCCAGTAAACTCCCACGCCAAACTACTTTCCGTAACCGTGAGGCGCAGTTAAAATAATTCTTAAGAAAACGGAAAATAAACACATTTTCTTGATTAATTTATTTAAAATGCTGGAATTATAAGGAATGAATGGCATTTTTGTGGAATTTATCGGGGATATAAACTTGGAAAAGTCGCGGGAATACTGGACGAGGCCTTCCGGCCTTCGTCCAGTATTCCCGCGACTTTTCCAAGTTTATACCCCGATAAATTCCACAAAAAGGCCATTCATTCCTATAATAACCAATAGGATAACAAAAAAAATTGGGGATAAAAAATTACAATTTTCGAAAAAAAAATAATATATATATTTTTTTTTTCTCGAAAATTATAATTTTTTATCGCCAATTGTTTATTTTTATCGCCAATTGCGAAAGTGGCTTTTCCAAGTTTATACCCCGATAAATTCCACAAAAAGGCCATTCATTCCTATAGTAATTGTCAAACCAGGTGTATCAACGTGGGGGCCGTTTCACTAAACATCGTACGACTAAAATGTTTGTAAGTGCAAATTTAGGATCGTCTGGAAATTTCAATTGATGGATTTACATTTATTGAGCATAGGCTGCGTATGTAAAATGTAAATCCAATATTTGTTTAAAAAGAAAACGTTGTTAATGCGAAATTTACAGACTCATAATTTTGCACTTACGAACATTTTAGTCGTACAAAGTACGAAACGCGGCCCTGGGGGAGTATACATGAGCATTGTTACATATACACACATTGATATTATTGAAATCCATTAACTGGTCGATTACAAAAGTAATTTCACACAAGGTTTTCCTAAACGTGTTACTATTATTCTAAATGTAATGTACATGGCTATACTATATAACATACAATCAATTCACTAAATCAATATCATGAAAAAAACAACAAAAACACGACATTCATGTACATGTAATGGTAGCGATAATCGGAGTCGAGCTTGTATAGTTTTTGGATGTATTTATTGCATTTTATGGATGGACGACACAGGTGAAAGACTCAGATATAAGACATAACAAAATGCCTGATGAAAATGAAAACAAATCCATTACCCCGGCAACCTGTCTGTACAACAACAGGTGGGTGGGGGAATGAGATTATTTTTCAATGGGCAGTTTCTTTTGTCACAGATCCAGGGCTCCAGATAAGGAATTAGTAATTGAGTATTGTTACTCCATCATTTCTGAAGCAATTGGGTATTTCAAAATTTTAATTGGGTAAAATAAAATCACACTACTGTTTACACATCAACAGACAGCAATTATTGAATAGTTTGTTTCGAAATGAAAACATGTTTTAGCATTTCATTAGAATTGTCTCCTTGGAGACAATTCTAATGAAATACCAAGATGTGTTTTCATGGAGAATAAGAAAAATATGCTATATTTGTGGTCTGTAAATTGTTTTCTGCAGCATGATAAAGGTACCACAATTTTTCTCATTGCTTTTTGATACTCACTTAACTTCTGATTTCAATTGGGGTTTTGGCCATTTTAATTGGGTATTTACGCAAATACGCAGCTTATCTGGAGCTAGCAGATCTGAGTCTTTCTCCTATGATGGAAAAGAGCAGACTGATGCTCTGTGTCTCATGATACCAACCAATAGATATTGGCTATGGAGGTTTTATCAGCATACTACTTCTCACAGAAATTCAATTAGATGTAAACTTGCAAATTAAACTCCATGAATCGGATGAAAAACAACCATAAATTCTAAGTAGAAATCAAGGGCAATGCCATTAAAGGTGCATGCCCATGTAGTAGGCACAAAGTGTTCTTTATAGGAATTAACCAAGTGTATAATTGTGCCACTAATATTCCACCAGTCCAAATTAAAGATAGAAAATCTGATACTTGTGTACCGATTATCGGTGAAATATTGAAACAACCCAGCAGTGCCAGTATCGTCATATATCTTCAAATTAAACCACTTTACACAGGGCAATGATGAAAACAAGTTTATATTTTTTATAGTAGTTTTTCAAAAAATCCTGATATGCCCTTTTAATAACACAGTTTGTTCAGAGTCTACCCTACTCTTATACTAGAAGCAGAATGACAAACCGTATAGACAGCATGCTTCTGCAGGCGTACAGTGGGGTCAGCGTGTAAGTGCACACACGAACGAACACGACAGGTTGGTTCCAACCTGTCGTGTTCGTTCGTGTGTGCACTTACACGCTGACCCCACTGTATTTCAAGTATAAAAAAAAAATGTAAATATTTTTCTGCATTTTTTCTCATATCGCATCAAAAGTGTATGTTGATACCAATCAGTTGAACCGTCTCGGCGAGACGGTTCAACTGAGTGGCAACAACATACACTTTGGGTGGGTAGCGAACCAACCTGCCGTGTTCGTTCGTGTGTGCACTTACACGCTGACCCCACTGTATGCTATTGGGAATGCAAATTGATGGAGCTTTCATGCATCTACTCTATTCATGCAGAAAAAATAAAATTTTGCTGTCAAATGACGTATTATTGCGCCAAACAAAGAAGTAAATATGAAACAAAAAGCTGACATTGAATAAAATGTGTTCTTCCTTAAGGAGTGAATACATACCTTTGGTATCAGCGGGGGTATAATCTTGTGTTGTACCAGTCCCTCCCAGTCAAACCCTTGAAACCACCTGCAACAGGAATATATTCACTAATTAGGTCTAATTGGCTCACAAGTGGCATTGGCAAACAGCATGGACCCAGATCAGCCTGCGCATTTGCGCAGTCTGATCAGGGCCTACATTGTTTGCCATTCATTCAGTAACGTAAGTCAAGTTTTCTATGTTTAATGTGCTAGATTTTGTGTCTTTGCTGGGTCTTTAGTTCCATATGGTATTATCATATTTATTCTTATGAAAATAAGTCCCCTCTCTCATCGAGATGGTTCAAATGAGTGGTCACAACATATACTTTCATTGAGAAATAAAAAAAATAAAAATAAAATAGTTTAAAAAATTCATTCCGCATATCATGGGTGAAATTACATTACCCTCTGCATGCTCCCAACCTGGGGGCCGTTTCACTAAACATCGTACGACTAAAGTGCAAAATTATGACAGCCTGTAAATTTCACATTAACAATTATTTCTGGTAAATATTTATTGGATTTACATTTATTGAGCATAGGCTGCATATGCAGCCTATGCTCAATAAATGTAAGTCCATAAATTGAACTTTCCAGATGATCCTAAACGAACATTTTAGTCGTAAGAAGTTTAGTGAAACGGGCCCCTGGCGCCCACCCTGGACAATGTCAGTGGGTGGGGAACTCCCAGCATGTCCAGTTCCCGGGAGTTCCACTGCACAAGTGACTTACTTGTTTCGTTTAATATCTACGATTCCGTTCTTGCCGTAACCCAGCCTGTCCGTGGGATTATCCCGACACAGTTTCTTTATGAGCGCGTGAGCATTTCGGGAGATTTTCTTTGGGAATTCTATCACATCAATGCCTTTCAGGATAATGTTGTACGTCCGCATTGGATCAGAGCCAGAGAAAGGTGGGCTGAAATTGACAAAATGATTGAATAGTGAATAGGTTTAACGTCCCAGCAACAGCTACAGTCATACAAGACGCACCATGTGATTTTGTACCTTCGGACATCTGCGTAATTTCATGAAATACATGTACAAAATTTACAATATTTTCTCTAAATGGCATTAACCCTTATCCCGCTAACCGCGACTACAGGTCGTGCTGTACTTTACATGTTAGCAGTGCTTTGCGCGACTACCGGTCGTGATTTGGGGAAGCCTTCTTTGAACCTCGTTTTCATCATTTTGCTGTTCATAGATACATAACAGGGTTTACATTTAGCTTTCCAAGGGTCGAATGACGTATTTTATTTGAAAATTAACCAATCAAAGATGAAACATCATTCACATCACAGCGTTGAAAACGAAAACAGAATCGGAAATACCGGGGATATACCATCCAAAAATTGCGGCTCGCACAGGCCAACAAAGACTTGATACAAAGTTTTACAGCGGATATTTGACGATAGTGACAATTCAGACAGTGGCAGCGACTTAGAAGACAATATTGAAGCTGTTATTCGACATGCCAATCTTGTCAGAGAAGTTGACATAGAACAATCGACGCGTGACATCAATGTCGAAGCCGATGAACAGAGTGGGTGGGGTAAAGTTGACAGCTCCCTGTTGTTGATGCCATTTATCGGCAATCCTAGTAAGTATTTCATTTTACAAATTAGCTGTCCAGATGCATCTTTTTTTACTGTAGAAAAAATACACAGGGTTGACATCGATTGAAATAATAATAAAAAAGATACAGCCGTTCAAAGTACGATACCCTTATTCCAACAGCTGATTAGCATTTCCAGGTAAACTTTCACAGCAGTGGCTGTGCTGATAAGCCATTTCCTTCACAGCGGGATAAGGGTTAAAAGTTAACAAAATTTTCAGAGTACATGCGGTATTATATCAAATTTTGTCAACTTCTGACTTAATGTATGAAAAATATTGTAAATTTTGTAAACATATTTAATGAAATTACGCAGATGTCCGAAGATACAAAATCCCATGGCGTGTATGATATAGGGACGATCGAGGCTCCTGTTTCAAGTCTCATCCAACCAGTGGGATGGAAATACTATGGAAGTATTTGGTTGATGGAATCTGTGACCAGTGTAGTCCCAGATCAGCCTGCACAATCGCGCAGTCAGATCAGGGACTGTATCGTTCGCTGTTCAGTCAGTGACAAACTCATTATGCTTCTAACAAACATTATAGATTTTCGACAGACTGCAGCACGAGTGTGCTAGAAGATCAGGGGTCCGTATCACTAAACTTTGTACGACTAAAATGTTCGTAAGTGCAAATTTAGGATCGTCTGGATATTTTAATTGATGAATTTACATTTATTGAGAATAGGCTGCATATGCATATGCAGCCTATGCTCAATAAATGTAAATCCAATACCGGTAGTTGTTTACAAGAAAACATTGTTAATGTGAATTGTACAGACTATCATAATTATTCGCTTACAAACATTTTAGTGTAGTGAAACGGGCCACAGGAGCGACTGACCACAAAGTGCATAAACCCCATTTATCCAGTGACAGCTACAATTGGCCAGTCAGCATCTAGAGTAATCTACTGTCTGTTCCACGTTTTGCTACCGACAAACTTTTGGCCATTAAACACATTAAATCTAAAACATATTTAAAAGTAAGTACTTTTTTTATCAACAACAAAAAAGTCTCCCCCCCCCCTCCCCCCCCCACCCCCCCCCCACCCCCCCCCCCTCCCTAAAAAAATCATTTCATGAAATTCCATCAAATATTGATTTTATTGCGAAAAAAATATTTTCCTATGGGAATTTAACATGGGGAGTCAATTTTGGAAATGGACTCCGAAACTAGGAGAAATAGCTTGCAAATGATGTAACTAAGAACACAAAAGTTAGATTTTGAAAATCGGTCCACAAATAAAAAAAATATTAAAAAAAAAAAATCTCTTTTTAGCCCCCATGTTAGATTGCCATAGGAAAATATTTTTTTCGCAATAAAATCAATATTTGATGGAATTCCATCAAATAATTTTTTTTGGGGAGAGCGACTTTTTTGTTATTGATAAAAAAGTACTAATTTTTAAATATTTTTTAGATTTAATGTGCTTAATAGCCAAAAGTTTGTCGGCAGCAAAACGTGGAACAGACACTACCGGTAGGTCATATCCAAATAAATGGCATATGTCTTATTATTGAATAGTCTGGCGCTTTAACCCTTAGTATGCAGGAAACGTAAATTGTATGCTGTTGTTAATATTTTGTCAATAAAAATATGATTTAACATCACTTTATAAACGGAAATGATTCTAAAGAGAAAAATGAAAGTAACTAGACATTATGTTTCTAAAACATTGATATGCCCCCGTGGCATACTACTCTAACTGGAGTAACTTTTTTACTGTTCGACGTAAATTTACACGGACGGACATACAAACGCATGGACGGACAAACGGACGGACTGACGTACATACGGAACCTCAAGAGCAACACAATACGACCCCCTTGCTATCACATAGGGGGCATAAAGAGTAGACGACACAAATTATCTATGCATTGTAGGTTGTAACCTGCTAAGGGTCTATTCTTGTAGGACTTTATAAGCATGTACTCCATTCTCATGCTCGCTACTAGATTACAATTACATACAGATCAGTCTCAGCCAATCACAATGTCTGATTTTGAGGACAAATATTGAGAGCATGGTCAGAAAGTTTGATACGCATGGGTGCAGAATCTCCTGAGTACGTGATACATGGACATGTTGGGCTAGCATGAAAGTCTTGCCCAATCTGTAGCCTATTTCATCAACATTGCAAAGTATACTTTTCTAGCAAAGTATACTTTGAGGGAGAAATTTTCAATTTTATGATAAATTTATTAATTTTTATTATACTGAATTTATTACATTATGTGATAATGTAATAAATTCAGTATAATAATTCTGCATACTTATAATCATCAAATATATGCAGTTGTTAGTTTTATATGAAATAATGCATTCCAGGAAAAGTAAATGATTACTCCCTCCTCAAAGTATACTTTGCTAGAAAAGTATACTTTGCAATTTTGATGAAATCGGCTACTGATACATGCAAATCTTGGGCTAGGACGAAAGTCTTGTCCAAGGACACAGCACAGTGACCAGCTAGTTAAGAGCAACAATAGCACCTGGACCACCGGGTCTAAAGTCCAACTCACTAACCACTGTCAGAGTCAATTTGACTCAGACTGAAATATAGGTATCAATTACGCATTTAAGACAATTTATAAATACAAGGCAATCTTCAGCGAGGGTCTCACCCACGAAGGTCAATGTCACCTGAATGACACAGGGTGGTTAGCTACCAATGTGAGGAAGCTAGTGATGAAGTGATGGTAATGATCCGACCAACATATCAGGAGATATGCAACATTTTAACCCTTAGCCTGCTGATCGCGAAAAGTGTCGTCTGCTGTTGTTTTATTTGTTGCCCTGTTTCTCAATAAAAACATGGTTTGACAGCACTTTAGAATCATTTCCAATGGAAATGATTCTAAAGTGCTGTCAAACCATGTTTTTGATGAGAAAAATCGAAAATAAAACATAAACAGCAGACGACAATATTTCATTCAGCAGGCTAAGGGTTAACGCATGCCCAAACTTGTTGATGCCTACTAGGAGGACTATGCCGGAATTGTGACCGCTATGTCTCCCTTACCACTAATGTGGGTGAGACAAAAATGGTAGCTTTGTTATGGTCAGAAGTTTATCCATTCCAAACTCCACCCCAGAAAACAATAATAATAAGTACTGTTGTTAAGCCAGACTTCTTAGCCTGCATTTGCTCATATCTACTTGCCTTGCTTCAATGTCAAACTGATCTATTTGTGAATGCTTAATGTGTCTCCAATTTTCAAGTGGCTTTGCTATTTGTGTATGGAAAGTGGATAATCACGCAAGCTGTGCTGTCACTGAACTTCATCAGCAAGTGACATAATACCATGCATGGTTACCAGGTAGTTGACAGCCACTTATCTGTTTGCATGCTGGGAAACTTGCGAGCTATAAATAGTTCAAAAATAGCAGACGACAATTAATTATATTTCTTCCAAGACAGAGAGAAACAAGAAACATACTCCTAATTTGCTGACTGTTATTTTCACTGCTAGCATGCTAAGAGTTAAATGTCTATTGGGGATGTATTCTTCACATCTATTCATAACAATATCGAGCTTCATGCGAAAATACTGATGTATTTTTTCAGGAATATAAAATGCAATACCTTCCAATGAAACTAGATAAGGATTAAGTTCTTAAATTAAAAATATTGTGGTAAAATAAAATAGTTCTCAATAGTGCAATTTATTATACCTTATCGCAAATTCTAAAGATTGGTAAATTACAAATATTCTACTATGTCGCCAACTTCAGAACGCAGCAGGAAATACTTGTGGGAAATATAGTAAATATATGGTTACTGACTTAGAAAAAAAATATATATTCAGTGGAGTCTTAGACATAGTTATTATGCCAAGCCTTAGAAAAGCGACTGATGTCCTTTGTATATTGTCTAGCTCCTGGGGGTCGTTTCACTAAACTTTGTACGACTAAAATGTTTGTATGTTCAAAATTTCACATTAGCAATGTTTTCTTGTAAACAATTATTGGATTTACATTTATTGCATAAGCAGCCTATGCTCAATAAATGTAAATCCATCATCATTGAAATTTCCAGACGATAAATTTGCACTCACGAACATCTTAGTCGTACAAAGTTTAGTGCAACGGCCCCCTGATCCACGGGCTAATCTGGGTCTACAGTGGTTGCAAATGCCATGAGCCCATTCCTCCAGTCACAGCCATGCTACGGCATAGGCACACAACTTGATCGACTGCCCGTGGCCCACCATACGGTGGTCCACCATACCTGCCAGTGAGCAACTCAAACATGAGGATTCCCAGTGACCAGTAGTCCGCGGCGAAGTCGTGCCCCTTGTTGAGTATAATCTCCGGCGCCACGTACTCGGGCGTACCACAGAATGTCCACGTCTTACGCCCGAACCCAATCTTCTTGGCAAACCCAAAGTCCACCTGAAACACATCAGGATACACGGGGTCGGTTTCACTAAATTTTGTACAGTGGAACCTCTCTAAACCGGACACCAAGAAACATCTGTGGATTCTTGATGGGTTTCTTGGCCATTGATCTCATATGATGACATCTGTTCATGATCGCACAGCACATAAATATGTCTTAAAATCGTCATAACCCTGAGTTACAGTGGAACGTCTCTAAATCGGAAGTTGTTGGTACAAATTTCAATTTTGAACTGTGAAACAGGCCGCAGATTTAATTTGATTTATTCCCAAACATTGGTGGTCATGTCATGGTAGGTATATAATATAAGTGTGTATCTGTGCCTGGTGTGGTCAGTAGGTGTGCCTGGTGTGGTACAGTAAACCAGAGGTCCCGGGATCGTGTTCCGGGCTGGGTACACGTTTCTCGCCAGTGACAATGACAATTCACAAGTTGGGGCATAAAAATGCTACTGAGGAGAAATGTCAATACCAATTAGATGTATCAATTGAGACACACCATGTGATTTTAACAAAATTTACAATATTTTTCATAAATAAAGTCGAAAGTTGACAAAATTTCCAGAGAACATGTACTCTGGAAATTTTGTCAACTTTTGACGCCATTTACGGAAAATATGGTAAATTTTGTAAACGTATTTCATGAAATTATGCAGATGTCCGAAGGTACAAAATTACAGTAAAGATTCTAATAGACGGGTGTTAAGAGGCAAGTGTTATTCAGCAAAGGGAAAATGATAAAAAATATACAATTTTCAACTATCTGAACAAAAACATAACAAAGGGACGTTTGTCTCAAACGTCTGCCGGACTTGATTGTACTGTCTTGTCAGTTTATAAACATTTTGGACCAAGACGTTTCGTCCCACTTTGGTCATTATGGTACAGTCGGTAAAAAAGTTAAAATAATGGTAATGTATATATCAAGACAGTGTCAATCATTAATGTTGATCAGATTTACTGCTACAGACGTTTCGGACTGTCAGTGTTTCGGATCATGGACGTTTCGGTCCGTATTAGTGTGATTAATTTCGGCCACAAGCCATATTTATTTTATCTCTTAGGAAATATCGGCCAAAATGATGTCAATTTCACCCATATTATATGAGATGGGTTTGAGATGCTTTGAAAATGGCACCGTAACCGTGTAAATTCTGATCGGCCTGTGTCCGTGCAAATAGTTACTGCTGATGAGGTATTTAATGTAATACCGGAAACATTCGAATTTCGCTTCCGCTTTTGAAAGTGAAGTAGCAATTATGGTTTTTTTCCCCGATTTTAAAGGAAGTTGCTTTCGAAATAATGAAAAGAAAAGAAATCTAGTTGGACAATTAGCTCCGATTTTGTTTCAAGTTAGTACTGGGCGTTTAGAGACACAAATTTCGTGAAAATCAGTTGAAAATGACACACATTTTCAACGTAACAAGAGTTGTCAGAAGACAACAAAGCTCGTCTGTTGGCAGCCTTCACTCAAAATTGGCACAGTTGTGTAAAAAACATGAATATTATATAACTGGACCTTGGGTAAAAGGGTGTGTGGTGGACCTTGACATTGGGGTCAGTGGTGGAAGGCGAGTCATGGATTTACTATAGCATGATATAGCATATTAAGATGAATGCATGTATGAAATATCAATGCGCTCCCTGAAGTTATACAAAATTTAACCCAACGTAACTTTGTTGGTGATTTTCTACAGCATGATAGCTAATCACATGAGGGGAATGCATGTATGAATATGCTAAGTTTGTGACCTTGACCTTGGGGAAAGGGGTGGGTGGTGGGTCATGGATTTGCTATAGCACGATAGAGTATCATCAGATGAATGCATGTATGCAGGCGCGGATCCAGGATTTCTGGTTAGGGGCAGCATAACTATTTTGCAATACTTGACTATATTATCGAACGTGCTAGGGGGGGTCCGGGGGCATTCTCCCACGGACATTTTTTGAAATCTACATCGCATTTCCTGCGTTCTGGCGCATTTTGGAGCAAAAAAAAAACACCAATAAACAATAAATTCACAACGCGAACGTAGAAACGTGCCTTGTAACTTGTAAAAAATCCGGGTCCGCCCCCCCTAAATCCACCCTTGGTATGAAATATCAAGGCGTTCCATGAAAGGAAACAGATGTTATAAGACATTTACCCCAACGTAAAGTTAATGAATGTACTAAGTTTGTGACCTTGACCTTGGGGAAATGGGTGGGGGTGGGTCATGGATTTGCTATAGCACGATAGAGTATCATCAGATGAATGCATGTATGAAATATGAAGGCGTTCCCTGTAAATAAACAGAAGTTACACAACATTTACCCCAACGTTAAGTTTATGAATGTGCTAAGTTTGTGACCGTGACCTTGGAGTAAGAAGGGGTGGGCGGTGGGTGGGTCATGGATTTGCTAGAGCACGATAGAGGGTCATCTGAGGAATGCATGTATGAAATAACAAGGTGTTCCATGAAAGGAAACAGAAGTTATAAGACATTTAGCCCAACGTTAAGTTTGTGGACGCTGACGCCGACAACGCCGGGGGTATGCCATAAGCTCTTCTGCACTTCATGCAGGCGAGCTAAAAAGTGGGGGGTGGATGTCTATTAGAATCTTTACCTGTACATGGCATGTCTCAATTGGTGGTTAGGGTATACAACTGCATCACAGAGAAACGTCCATACCAGTTTGATGTATCCGTTACTGTCGAGCAGCAGGTTTTCTGGCTTCAGGTCGCGGTAGATAATGCCCTTGATATGAAGGTACTGGAAGGCCTCGAGCACGCAGGCGACAGTGAAGCGGGTCGTCATCTCGTTGAAGCAGCCGTGGTCCCTGAGTATTGTCCACACCTCCCCGCCCAGACACACCTCCAGTAGCATGTACACGTACTTCCGGTCCTTGAACGTTTTGTATAGTCTGTCGATATATATATAGGGAATACAAGGCTAGTGTGTTTTGATTTCAAGTTTATCAGGCAAGGCTAGGAGACGCTCGGCTTGCCGAGGAATTTCTACCTTTTCCGAGCCAAGCAGAGCCTACTGTCTTTTCCACGTTTTGCTGCCGACAAACTTTTGGCTATTAAACACATCAAATCTAAAAAATATTAAAATGTAAGTGGTTTTTCATCAATAACAAAAAAGTCACCATCCCCAAATTTAAACGATTTGCCACAAAATACATAGTTTGGACTAAATACAGGCCAATGTTTTCCATTTAGGTAATTTGCTCTGAGAACCTACCACGAATATCTGCGTCCGTCAGTAATAGGCACTTTAATATTGTTAAAATCAACAACAGAACATGGTCAAATTTTCCTTCACTGTGCCTCATTCATCTGCGAGATGACCAACAGCCAATGAAAACTCGGGACAAATTAGCAAATTTATTGACACTTTCCGAAGTCAAAATGATTGATTCCCGCGTATTCTGCTAAAATAAACGTGTAAAATACGCCAATACGCAGCTTATCTGGAGCTAAGTACCTAGTGATGAAGGATGAGCGGCACTCCATCATGATCTTCTTCTCTGAGTATATATGTTCCTGCTGCCGCGTCTCGATGATGTGTTTCTTCTTAAGGCACTTCAGGGCGAACGTGCGGCTCCGGTCTGCTGCCAGCTGCACCTGTCACACGGTAACGTTCAAGGATAATTAATCGGGCATGGCTTCAGTATTGCCTACCTTATCATATACAGTGAAACCTCTCTAAACCGGACACCCTGGGAGGTCCCAGGGTGTCCGGTTTAGAGAGGTTTCACTGTAAATCAGGCATTTGATCATTCTGAGCCGTAGTTGTGTGCTGTGTGATCGCAAACAGACATTATCACATGACTTAAAGTGACCAAGAAACTCATAAAAAATAAGACGTTTTCTTGGTGTCTAGATTAGAGGGGTTCCACTGTATTTCGAAATTCCGCCAGACATTCTGTATGTGCCAGAAAAACAGTTTTGGTTACTTTCTGATGACCAGTGATCTGTATCTATAAATTGTTGAATATATCCCAGGGTCACTTAGCTCTTTGCATGCTAGCGGCGAAAATATCCGCCGAACGAATTACGGAGTATATGTTTTATTTCTCTCTGTAAATATGTCTTGGAATTTAATTAGAATTCCGGACACAATTCTAATGAAATTCCAAGACATAATGATATTCATGACATTTATAAAGAGAAATAAAAGAAAATATAATGAATTGTCATCTGCTATTTTTGAACTATTTATAGCCCACAAATTTCCCAGCATGGAAGACGGAAATCGTCGTCTGCTGGATTTCATTTTTGCCTTAATTCTTGAAAAAAAAAACAACAGTTTTGTCAGCACACGAGAATCGTCTCCAATGGAGACGATTCTCGTGCGCTGTCAAAACAGGTTTTTGTCGAGAAATATTGAAAATAAAACATTTCTGGCAGATTACAACAATTAATTCAGTGTAGTAAGGGTTAAGCTCTCTGATGCACAATGACCCCCATTATGGATGCAACCCCATTTAGCAGCCATCTCTCAGACAGAACCACCAAGGACCCGTCTCCATTAATGGTGGTTCATGACAGGGCCCATGAATATTGAACGTTCTATCACGGACTCGAAATTTGTCCTCGAAATCAAACAGTTTGATTGGCTGCACATGAGCAGAGTCTCTGAGCCAAAACATATAATTACCAAACTTCATCACATAGGGTCTGAGAATATACAACGTTTTATCACATTCTCGAAATTTGCTCCAGTCCATGCTTTCGAGCATAAAAACCGAGTAAATGCACAAAAAAGTGTTCAAACCACTCATCCAGGTTTTTAAATGTTTCCAGATCTCAGAGGTGCTGGAGCTGGGGCGGCTGGGGCGGCTGGGGCGGCTGGGGCGGCAGGGGCGGCGGCCTCCGCCCCAATATTTGGGCAAAAAAAATAATTAAAAAAAATCTACAGAAATGTGTACGAGATACAGGTATATTAAAGTTGTATCCTAAATGCAGCAGAATGCAGGAAATGGCATCTAGAATTAAAAATGTTTCTGGGGGGGCATGCACCAGACCCCCCTACCACTCCTTCGCTTCGCTCGGGTCGACATTCCCCTCCCCAATATGTATTTGCTTCCGGCGCCCCTGGATCTGGGTCCCATTTGACTACACTTGATAAAAATGTTTGTACAAAGAGTTTTATTAATTTACTGCTCACATTAACATGGTGAACTAACATTAACATTTTGCACCTACATGTAAGCATCATTACTAAAGATTTTCCAACATTGGTTGTCAGTGTCAATATTAATCCCAATTAAAATTATTATGCACTTACAAACTTCTTAGTCTTACTAAATTCAGTGAAGAGGGCCATGGGCCTGAAGGTTATAATGCCCAGAGCTCCAGTTAAGGTGCATAATTTGATCAACTTTTGGGAGACTTTCGTTATTTCTTCGCCAAAATTGGTAAGTTGGGAGTGCTTTAGAATCGTTCTGATACTCGATGAGACGATTCTAAAGCAATCCCAACTTGCCATTTTTCGTGAAGAAATAAGAACAAGAAATGCGTCTGTCGAATGCGGATGCCACCTGCAGCATATTTGAGAAACTGTGACAAAGTGGTTAACCGAAAAGTGTGACGGACGGACGGACGGACGGACAGACAGACGGACAGACGGACAGACGGACAGACGGACAGACGGACGGTCCAAAAACAATATGCCACCCGGCTCTTCGAGACCGGTGGCATAAAAGTACCCGGAAAATTTGGTCCAATTACGCACCTTAACTGAAGCTCTGATAACGCCTTTTCCATATCCAACATGGAACTGTGCTCAACACAACTGAATCAGACTCACCAGAGTTGAGCGTAAAACAAGCTCAGAATAGCTTCAAAACATTGGGCTGTGGTCATTATGTACAAGAAACAGAAAACATATTGCTACAAATATAAGGTTCGACCATGACCAGCCGTGGGTAAACGTTTGCTGTGGCACGAGGGAACTGTTTGAACCCCAAAGCCGTAGGCCTACGACCTTGGGGTTCAAACAGTTTCCTCGTGCCACGGCAAACGTTTATCCATGGCTGGACTAAGGCCTTGGGGTTCAAACAGTTCCCTCGTGCCACAGCAAACGTTTACCCATGGCTTGAATACGGCCTTGGGGTTCAAACAGTTCCCTCGTACCACGGCAAACATTTACCCACGGCTGAACATTATTGTTACATTTCCGTCGGAAATATCATGCAATTTAAGCATATATGCAGTACTTTCGGTACTTTGATAACCGTTCCATTCAAACAGCTGATTTACACATACATATTCCGGGGCCGCAGTACACGTCGTGTGCTGCAGCCGCATCAATTTCAAAATTTCAGTGTTGCCGTTGTGAACTGGTCTGGTGACGTTCCAGTAATGTCATGAGACACATGGATTACGTAGGTGTTGGCTTGGCCCCGGAATGAGCATTGTCTACAGCCATGGTCAAACAGCACGCGCTGTACGTTTGAACATGGCTGTGAGTGGTGTTAAACAACGGCAGTCTTGTAACAATACAATATACATTACATTACAGCTTTGTCAAACATGAGCACATTCTGAATTGAGAAGGAAAACATTTGTATAACCTTGGTCCCTGTGCTGGTTTGTTTGTTTATTTGTGTTTAACGGCCTATCAAAAGCTAAGGTCATGTAAGGCCGGGCAAATGGGTTCGATCCTATTTTAACCTGCTGCATTGGGGCGAAAAGCCCAAAATCAGAACGGGATATTTACACAAATAAAAAATATGTTCAGCCCTGAAATTAGAATAACCTGACCTGGTGCAAGGTCCATACCACACCAAAGTCACATGGCCCCTTCCCCTAAAATAGGATTACGAAAAATCGTAATACTCACATAAGGCTTATAACCAGATTGAACTGTCACATACAAAATGCCAAACACTGGGCTGAATCATCAAGTTTCATTCGTTCGATCAGTCATGCCAATTGCATGGTTTCTCGTTTCAGTTTCACGTACAACCTAAGAATCCTTCAATTGCCAAATGCAGATATGATTCATTATGATGAATTGTCTAAGTCCATTGATCAGCCATATTAATCATGTGTGCTGGATCTGCGCTGTATTAGCGGCTACAACTCATTGCAGCCTTGAGACGACACAGAAACCATTCACGACAATTGATTGATCGGTTCTCGGTAAACAATACATCTCCCGGAGAGAGATAAACATGGCAAATCCTTAATGAACAGACTTGTCAAATAGCTGATGGAGGCATTTACACATATTACAAATGCGCGGATGGCGGCGAATAGAAAGGACGTTGGATGTTTGCGACCAGCGTAGGCCCAGATCTGACTGCGCACCTGCATCTGCGCAGTCTGATCAGGGCATACACTGTTTGCTTTCAGTAATACCAGGATCCTTGGTGGTCGTTGACAATTTGCATATTTTTGGTATTCATATTGTCACATTTAGATTGAGTTCTGCTTAAACGGGTGCTAGGAGGTGTTTGTACCATCGTCTGTGACAATACAACATAGTCGCTGACACAAATGAACAAGTGCAATAAAACGATGTACACTTTTTCTGGTGGTCGTGTTGTTGTCATCGAGAAAATTCAAATGAGTGGTCGCAACATATACTTCTAAGCACATTTAAAGAAAATAGTTATGATTTTCCCAAATCAAAATGACATATCCTCAGCATGAAATGGGTTAATGTTCTCTCTGGCCGTTATGAGCTATTCACAAATAACGATACAGCTCTGTGTATCAGGATGCAATAAACGCCGTAAATGGCTGCCGTATCCAAGCATTAGTAAGGCAATTTCAATAAATATCGACTATAAAAGTGACAATTTGTGTGCTGCTATCCCCTATAGTGCCAATGTACTGGAGATGAAAATTAATTTTGCACATTTTATATGCAATACCGGAAGAATTTGGTTCAGACAAAATTGTGGCTTTGCCTGGAGAAATCGGGCTTATGGGTTTTGCGACCAGTGTAGCTCCAGATCAGCCTGCGGGCATCCGCATAGTCTGATCAGGAACTGCACTTTTCGCTTTTCAGCCAATTAAACACCTGTAATGCTTGTAATGTATAGAGTATGCTAGCAAATCAGAAGTTTGAATATCCACAAACGGCATAAAGCCCATTTCTCAAGTCACTGGCACAATTTAGTGATGTTTGTCAGCATAATGGTAACAAATCAGCCAAGATCGGAATACATTCTGCTGACACTGCACAGCATTCAGAGAAAATTAGTCATACTTGCGTTTTTTATTCCAATCAGATGGTGCCAATGAATGCCATGAAAACGGGTGACGAACCTAATGCTTTATGATAACACCTTACAACGTTCTGTTGCACATGAGACATACCATGCGATTTTGTACCTTCGGAAATCTGCGTAATTTCATTAAATATGTTTACAAAATTTACAAAATTTTCCGTAAATGGCATCAAAAGTTGCCAACATTTTCGGATTGCACATTTTGTCAACTTTTGATGCCATTTACGGAAAAATATTGTAAATTTTGTAAAAGTATTTAATGAAATTACGCAGATGTCCAAAGGTACAAAATCGCATGGCGTGTCTAATAATGCAACATGTAACACAGTTGTGGCAGCATTTATCTGAAACATGTTTTCTGTGGTAAAGAGAGTATCCGATTCTCACGACCGGAAACGCTTTCAGGATGAAACCGTATAAAAGTGTATATACGTATATCCCATGTTCTTCCTCAGTAAAAGTGATACACACCTTAGATATCAAACATTGGCTACAATGTTGGACCACCAACCAGCACAAACATATTTACACAATTCCCTAACATTTGATGGGCCCGTAGCAAGTCTCTGTCCAAAATGTATATCCCAGTAAACTCCCACGCCGAACTACTTTCCGTAACAGTGAGGCGCAGTTAAAATAATTCTTAAGAAAACGGAAAATAAACACATTTTCCTGATGAATTTATTTCAAATGCTGGAATTATAAGGAATGAATGGCCTTTTTGTTGAATTTATCGGGGTATAAACTTGGAAAAGTCGCGGGAATACTGGACGAGGCCTTCCGGCCTTCGTCCAGTATTCCCGCGACTTTTCCAAGTTTATACCCCGATAAATTCCACAAAAAGGCCATTCATTCCTATAATGAACTGTGTAACTACGGCGTTTGTAAACATACTACATCGAGGTGTATGATCACGTGGTTGCAACAACAACAACAACAAGTACTGAAATCTGGTGCATCAAACGCGTCTTGTTAAGCTGCATTTGGTGGTCTCTGTACTTTGGCCCAAACTTCTGTCGTTTTTGCGAAGATTCTTCGCAAAAACGACACAAGTATGTGCCAAACTCCCGGGACGACCAAACGCAGCCCATGAAGATGCATTTGCTGCGCCATATTTCATCAAAACCTGTTGCATATTAAGGAAAATATCAAAATAATACTTACTTTGGAGTGGGCAAGATTTCAACACTTTCAGCCATTGTTGTTGTTGTTGTATGTGATCATGCACCTTGTACATGCTGCGACTATGTAATGTCATGTGACATTGTTGAGACACTGTATCAGCATCAATGCCTGATGCAGCATTTTGTGATCAGTAAAGTTGTATTCTCCCGTCACAATCACAACTAAGCCCCCGTATTCTCACAGCAGGTCACGTATGAAGGAACGCTAACTTTCCGAAATATTTCACAGTCTAGCACAGTGGCATCAGAACAGGGGCCGGTTTCATTAAACTTCTTACGACTAAAATATTCGTAAGTGCAAATTTAAGATCGTCTGTAAATTTCAATTTATGGATTTACATTTATAATTATTTACAAGAAAGCAATGTTAATGTGAAATTTACATACTACATGTATCATAATTTTGCACTTACGAATATTTTAGTTGTACAAAGTTTAGTGAAACGGCCCCCTGGTCCGGCAGGTCAGGCAGGTCCGGCGACTTCCGGACCAATATTTTTGACAAAAATATGATTTTTATTGAAATATTTAGAATTCACATATAGAAAAAAAAAAAAATCAGAAATGTAATTATTATTATTAATATTATATAACTAGATTGGTCAGTAAGCGAGGCTTACAGAATACCCCCGCGTGGGCCAAGGTACCCCTAAATATGTAAAAGAATTCCAAGTGTGTGGGCTTGTGACCTTGACTCTGGGCTTAGCGGGGACAGCACGAACGTGAATTTCACAGTTACAACCAATTTCTCTGATGTTAAGTTTTGTAAAGAAACTAAGTATGTGACCTTGACCTCGAGATCAGCGGGAATTTGTCACAGCATGATAGTAGAGCCTTAGAGGAATGCATGCATGAAATATTAAGAATTTCCGATGAAAGAAATAGAAATTTCTCTGATAGTTAAGTTTTGGAAAGAGACTAAGTATGTGACCTTGACCTTGGGATCAGCGGGGGCTGGACGGTCATGGATTTGTCACAGCATGATAGTACAACCTTAGAGGAATGCACGAGGCTGGAAATAAAGAATTTTCAATGGAAGGAAAATAAAAAGTTATAACTTTATTTAATCTGATTGTTAAGTTTTGTACAGAGACCAAGTATTTGACCTAGACTCTGGGATCAGCGGGGGTTGGACGGTCGTGGATTTGGCGCAGCATGGTAGTAGAGCCTTACAGGAATGTATGTGTGAAATATCAAGCATTTTAGATGAAGGGAATAGAAGTTATAACATATTTCTCTGATGTTAAGTTTAATGACGGACGGACTGACGGACTAATTTAAAGACTGATCGACTAGCCATTCATAAGAATGGGGAGTTGTTTTTTCTAAAAGTAATATGAAAATTACTTTATGTTACATACAAATTATGCAAAAAGTGTAGATTGATGAGACGGCTCATTATGAGCTGGCTCATCTGGATCTACACTGTTTGCAAACACTGCTAAAGAGGAAAAGTCGCGGGAATACTGGACGAGGCCTTCCGGGTTAAGAAAATTGTATAACCTCCAGGGAGCATTTATTAGAAATGTGAAAGTGAACGGGTTTAATGTCCCTGCAACAGTTAAGGTCATATAGAGTCGGGACCACAAAGTCTCATCTGACAGACCAGTCGGATGGAAATATATGAAAGTATTTGTTGATGCCCGAGGCGAGGTTTGAACCCACAACCTCCAGATTGGAAGTCAGGTGTTCGAACCCCTAGGCCACAACCCATCTTTTTCTCGCCCTACCACATATACTCACGAGTTCGACACGACCGAAGCCTCCCATGCCGAGGGTAGCTACAATCTCCATATCTTCCAGCCGGATAAACGCGTACTCAGGATCCACGCCCAACGTGATGGGTGACGAGACCCCATCTGACCCCGCTCCCGTACTCGATCTGAGGAAGATCAGATCAAAATAGATGAGTTTTTGGGAATTAGCGGGGTATAAAGTTTTACACATGCAACTACAGTAGAACCTGTCTATACCGGACACCCATACAATCTATGTCTGATCAAGTGTATGTGTGTATTGTCATCTCTCACCGTTGATAACGTATCTTCATGATCGCAAAACACATATACCTGTTTTGCATGGTCATTATTCAGTTATTGAATGATTTTTCTCCAATTCTCACATAATGTGACATAATATGGAATATGAGATTCAGCAATTGGCAGATGAGACTAATTGGTTTGAAGTTAGTTTGTAAAATTATTACAACCATAATGATGGTAAACTACACAAAATAATTAAGTGTGTGTTAATTGTTTTAATTTACACAAAATTTGACATGCCAGAGCTAATATTAATTGATTTTGAAGTTACAGTGTGTGTTCAGATTTTTAAAAAGTTAAAACAATGAATAATAAATATTGCATTACAGGTTAACTCTTTGCATGCTAGCGGCGAAAATATCCGCCAAACAAATTAGGAGTACATGTATAAGTTTTCTTTCTCTCTGTAAATATGTCTTGAAATTTCATTAGAATTGAGTCCTCAGGACTCAATTCTAATGAAATTTCAAGACATATTCATGATATTTACAGGGAGAAATACATGAAAATATGATGAATTGTTGTCCGCTAGTTTTCAACTATTTATAGCCCACAAGTTTCCCAGCATGCAAAGAGTTAAATATGAAACAATATCCCACAGTTATCTAAGATACAAAAATATTAATTTTTGGAACACCAAAAATTGTTAGGTAGGGTAATTTTTTCATTATTTTTATTATTAATTTCAGCTAAATTCATTGCATACTGTTCCCACAATAAATTATATTGCACAACACATTACGGCATTTTTTGTATGAATAGTTGCTAGTCATTATCTACCCAATCATCCTCCATGATAGAGATTACTTCATCATATAATTAACTCTTTGCACGCTAGCGGTGAAAATATCCGCCAAACGAATTAAGAGTATATGTTTTATTTAATTATCTCTGTAAATATGTCTTGAAATTCATTAGAATTGTGTCCTCCGGACACAATTCTAATGAAATTCCAAGACATATTCATGAAATTGATAAGGAGAAATAAAAGAAAATATACTGAATTGTCATCTGCTATTTTTGAACTATTTATAGCCCACAAATTTCCCAGCATGCAAAGAGTTAACAATTTACCTTCAATGAAACCCTGAACACAGTATTATACTTTAGGCCCCAGCTATCAGAATTGGATGAATCGTGAGCAAAACAGTTATATTATATATATAAAAGTGTGCAATGCTGAAAATGTCTTGTAGTAAAGCTTTTGAAGAGTTAACCGAGTGAGCCTTTGTGTCTTATCTGCAGCAAAACGATAGTCAGTGATAACTGTGAAGCAGTGAAAGGAATTATGTCATTACCAGCAATGTTTTCCTATAGATGATGTAATATGACCAAGTTAAATTTAGCATGGAATTTCCACGACTTCCTGTTTACAACATCAATTTCCTGTTTACTATATGGAAAGCTGACATGTAAATGGGATAATTAGCATTATTCATTGATGTATCTCAATTGTTTTTGTGAAATACATCTTTAGAGGTACATCTGAGACACATGCAGTCACTTTAATAAGAGAAAGCAAATATTAAAGCAATATATTATTTACCATATGCTTGTCAGTTTATATTACAAGGAGAGAGGAACCGCCCGTAATTGACAGTGATATGACATATAGTCTTAGGCCAGCCAGATTTATCTCCAGGAATGTAATTATATGTTCATGACCGGTCATGAAAAATATAGGCTTATTCAGTGTTGCCTTAGAAATTAGACCTTTCAATATCACAGGCCTGTATAGTGGTATTGGCAAAAAGTGTAGATCCAGATGAGCCGGCTCGTGACGAGCCGTCTCATCAGGATCTGCACTTTTTGCAAGTAATTTTCATATTTTTTAAAACAAAAACACCCCCTTTTCACAAATGGACTAGTCTGAAAATAATTTTGTGACGATTGGATTGGTTGCAAAATTAACTAATCAAAATCCATTCCAGTTACATAGGGGTGGGTGAAAGGTGTAACAATATATCAGCAGTTTCACACAGTTTCATAAGGGCCAACAGGTTTGTTATTGATTTTGGGGAATTATTTCAATAATAAAATGTGGCTTGCCGGCACACAAACGACCCTGTGGCAGAGTGGAGATAAACTACATTATGTCTGCGGTCTCTGTAGAGCCAGGAGACATATGTGGCTGTGACTGGAGAAATGGGGCTTATGGGATTTATGATCAGTGTAACTCCTGATCAAACAGCGCACTCTTGCAGGCTGATAATGATCTATATCGCTTGTTAGAAGCATGATTGGTGTTTCATTGATTGACTGGCGAACAGTGCCTATCCTGATCAGACTGTGCGGATGCACAGGCTGATCTGGATCTACTCTGGTCGCCAAACCCATAAGCCCCATTTCTCCAGTCACAGCAATATATAGTGTTTGAACTGTGTGTCTGTCCTGGCAACCAAACTGCAGGAAGGGGCCATTGGGAGGAGCCTAACACAAAAGAATCCTTTGATTTATTCCGTGTGGCCCCTTATTCTATTCGTAACAAGGGGCCATTTATATTGTTCTAGAACAATGGAAATGGCCCCTTCCTCCATATCGTGGGAACGTCAGTGTGTCCACAGATTAGGGGTCTTAAGTGGTTGGAGGCGAGGTCTAAGGCAAAATAAAGCAAATATTGTATCACCTAAGCCTACTGTTTCTGAGGGGGTAATTTCTTTGTTTGAAAACAATGGATGTACCCCCAAGGGGTGTAATTAATGTAAGTTTGTCCATGTCTGTCTTCATGGGTCCAGTTAAGAATTTTGCCATAGTTTCTCCAATCTGCCACCGGGAGCATTTGTGTGCCGACAGGCCACCTTTCCTTGTTACTGTATGGCAAACAGGCAGTCTTGATCAGCCTGCACATCTGTGCACATATGTGCGTGCTGATCAGTAACCTATTTCACCAAAATTACAGTGTATACTTATCTTGCTAAGTACACTTTGAGAGGATAAATTTATTATTTTTTATTATACTGAATTTATTACATTATCACAGCCATTTTGGCTGTGATAATGTAATAAATTCAGTAATAATTCTGCATACTTTTAATCATCAAATATATGTAGTCGTTAGTTCTATATGAAATAATGCATTTCGGGAAAAATATATGATTACTCCCTCAAAGTATACTTAGATAGATAAGTATGCTTAGGAATTTTTGTAAAATCGGCTACAAGTGTCTGTTTGCTTGATACAGTACAAATATCATCATTGTCACCAGCAGATTTGATTGTATGGATTAAATTGCACCCTGCTTCGAATCTGCAATAAGCTCTCTAATATTGTAGTGTCGCTAGTTCTCTCAGATAGCCAGATACAGATGGTAGTTTTTTGCCCATGGTCTCAATAGTACGGAGCCCCGCAGGGGACATGGATTTTTTTTATTAGTTCATTCCCACAAAATAACAATTTGTTCCCTCAATTTAACAATTCGTTCCCACAAAATAACAATTTGTTCCCTCGAAATAACATCAAATATCTTCAAAGTAGATCAACGGTGTTGCGCGCGCAGGTGAGCGTCAAAACAATTCTAACAAGCGATATAGATCAGCCTGCAGGAGTGCGCTATTTGATCAGGAGCTACACTGATCACAAATCTCATAAGCCCCATTTCTCCAGTCACAGCCACATATGTCTCCTGGCTCTACAGAGACCGCGGACGTAACAATAGCCTTACTGGAGGTACACTGGCCTCAATCTTGGTGAAGCACAGTTTGTCATATGTGATCCTATTTGTAAAATAGGTCTTTATATTGAGCCATTAATCACAGTGTGGAATTTAATAAAGCAGTTCCACCAATCTGGCCCAGACAGGAGACTCCAGGAGGCTGGATATGATACAAGCCTCATTGTAACTGCAGATCAGGCAGCATAAAAGGAAGTTTCCTACTGATAGTTGCACAGCTCCAGATACGCTTAGTGTCTAATGCCGGTAGTAGAGGAAAGAAGGGTGGACACAAAAAATTACCTTTCAGCTCACGAATGCCCCCCAGTGGCAGATTGGAAAAACTCTGGCAAAATGAAAGTGCTACATGTTTAAGCAAAGCTGTGAAGGTCAAAAGGCGAATGTCATATTAATGGCAGCATGGACGTGTGGCATTTGTTCACAGGAATGATGTATTAAACTATTAAAGTAATCCTTCAAGGGAAATAGTATTGCGAATTGAAAAAGTGCGAAGTTGTGAAGGTCAAAAGGTGAAATGTCATATTAAGGGCAGTTAGGTTGCCATATGGTATCACAAAGCATAATATATACCAAAATGTTCAGGAAAGGTTGAAGTTGTAAAGTGCATTGTACTCCCTGATTTCAAATTCAATGCATATTTTACTTTTACAAATTAAATTAATGGATTAGTGAATGTATCAAATGCATTTCCGATATAAAATAGGCATATTATTATCATATTATTTTGTAATAGAACAACATGTACATATTGTGTTACCTGTGTTAATTAATCATAAGGTGTATATTTTATTCAGAATGTTTGCTTTTTTGCTACTCAATTAAGTGACTTTTCTAACTTTGTAGAGCATTTTTACTCCTCATTTTTAAAAGTATTTTTTTTTTAAATATGTAGGAGTACCGTAAAGATTCTAATAGACGCCCATGCTCTAATAGACGCCCACCACCCACTTTTTACGTTGAAAATTACCTATTTTTTGTCTGATTTTCATGAAATTTCCAGTATTTCCTTGAAAATCAGGAAAAACAAGAAATGCGTCTGTCGAACGCTGATGCCACCTGCAGCATATTTGAGAAACTGTGACAAAGTGGTTAACCGAAAAGTGTGACGGACGAAAAATGTGACGGACGGACAGACAGACGGACGTTCTTACAGTACTATACTTATGTGGCTTATCACATGTTAAATATTAGCCACATAAAACGATTTTTAGCCACATAAAAATATTTTTTAGGTGGCTAATTGTAACCAACCCTATCCTTTACTAAGTCCATAACCCTGTGGGGCTAGCCACATAAGTACCCTAATGTGTGCCCGGACGGACAGACAGACGGTCCAAAAATGGAAAATTATTTCTAATTTTAGTTTTTATTATTCATACTCACCTGAATGGTTGCAAACAGATAGGTTGCTATGAAATCGTCCTAATAATAAAAATCTGGCCTACTCTAATCACTCAAATAACCCACCATAGACCATTCCGCTCTACCCACAGCCAATTGGCTAGTCCGCTATTTAAACTCCTCCTATTATTGTTAGGTATACGCTTCAAAAAGTTAATCATTTCCATATGGAAATGAAATCTGCTAGTAAAATAGCCTGAAGTATACTAAGTAGGGAGAAGATAAAACCATCAAGCGGGGACGGGAGGAGGGTCTACCTTACCATTCAGGTGAGTATGAATAATAAAAACTAAAATTAGAAATAATTTTCCATTTTTATGTCTTCAAACTAACCTGAATGGTTGCAAGAATTCGTAGTGATGGTGGGAGGTATTTCTCTACTCATACTCGACCGGAATGGTAAGGCAGATTAAAAACCCTCAAAACAGACAAAAATATTTGGCCTAGGTACAAACTTGGGTGTTACCTATATAGTATAACATGGTCTCACCCTAGAATCATAGGGGCGCCCAAAGCGGGCCCCCCCCCCCCTTTTCTACGAAAGTAGAAGAGAGGTGGATAAAGACAAGCACCACCACGCTAGTCTCGTAGACTGACTCGTAGACTCCAACCTGCTATACTTGGTTAGAACGCCGGAGAACACTCATGGTATAGCTGCTGCTACCAGACGAAGCCCTGGCGAATGTAGTCGCCGGCACTTCACACGCAATAGCTCAACTGAGATAAACTCAAAGTCTATTCATAGTCTCATGACGACACATGACTCGTACATATCGAGAACACAGTATAAAACGCCCTAAGCACTAAGGTCATCCTAACAAGCAAGTGCTGAGGAGTTAAACTGGCCCTAAAGCCAGATCAAAACCTATACCAGGGTTTTTGACACTAACTTTTGGCCCAGGGATTCCGCAGCATGGACATCCCTATTGTTACATAATGTTGAATGGGATTTTCTTGAAAATGCAGTGATTCCTCCTACAAAACAGGGATCCTCGGGATCTCGGGACACTGCGAGTGTCGACCCCTGTATACCTATAAACCCATGTATAGTAGACAAAGAGAATAGAATCATTAACCCAAAGTGAAACACTATCCTTTTAGCAACAACACTGCTACAAACTAGATAGGTAGCCTCGCCCTAATTGAAACATGTACAAAACAAATGCCTCCTGGGCCAGCGTGATGAACCGTAAGAACCATAGATCACCACAGATCCCCGTTCATCAACAAAAGCAAGTGAAGTTCATCGAACGGTGAGTCACACTTACCAACCCCCAGGATTCCACTGGGACTGTAAAGACAAAAACCGATAATCGGGTAATCAGAAAAAATCGCAGACTATCGCGAACAGGTAGATCCAAACAGCCTCCTAAACTTGATGCTACCGGCTGATAAACCCACAACTGCACCCGCTGCTACTAACGGACCCAGTTCTTAAACATCTCCCTGAGATGCCAACCCCATGTCGGTCACATGAGGAACATGGAGAGAAAAGGGGGTTACTTTCCGGAACACCACATATGTATTCCGGAACACAAATCAGTACTCACTTATATGCATAAAATAAGTTAAATATAGCCTTGGCCCAAGTTTCGGCTACCATGAGCACCCGAATAACTACAATAACACTGATTGCAAGACGCAAAAACATCACCGCGCTGTGACAGGACCAAATTGGGCCATGTCTCGCTGTAATCATAGATGAACAGAGTGTTGTCCTAACTTCTTCCGATAAAACAATCCCCAAATACGTTGGCTGTACGCTTAGATCAGACATTATACGAATTACGTGATGAATAAATCAATATCTCTGAGCGCTGGAATATCAAATGGTAATCGCCTAGACGAGAATGATTACGGGTAAATAAAACAATAGGATTATTGGCAGAATTGTATTTAAACGAAATAATTATATCCAGATATACCCGCGCCGATCAAAAATCGTACTTTTAATTGTAATCCGTACTACCGTCTATCTAACGTATTTCCCGGAATAAATACGGAAAAATCGTAACAGTTGGCAGTTACGCATCTCCTGCAGTGCAGAGAGCGATCATAGAAAGAAGTTTGAGACTACATGCACCTCGTGCATTTAGGGCCTAAACACTCAGCTGCAGAACCACTTACTGTAGAATAAACTCAAGTAATGGCCCTATCTATCCAACGGAAGACAAAGGATTGCGATACCTCCCGTTGGCTTAAAATTGGTAATAAGAAACTTTACGGTCGGACCGGATGTCCTAATTCTTCCGAACCTAATGCTTCATCGCACGGACTGGACAGAAAGTGTGAACCACTGTCGCTGACAGGCGTGACGGAGGGAGGCCCGAACCACAACAACTGATTCCAGATCATGTGAGAAGGGATAAAGTATCTGAGGGAGAAATCTCGGTTCATAGGAGAAACTGCTGATGTGTAAACAGTAGTGTGCTTCTATTTAACACAATTAACATTTTGAAATACCCAATTGCTTCAGAAATGATGGAGTGACAACAGCATGTTGTATATACAGTCGATACGCGTTATGTCGACATTGCTTACATCGATATACCTGCTTATGTCGATGTACGCTAGTGGTCCCGGCCGAACTGCTATATAAACTCATACATTACATACCTGATATATCGATATCGGAAATGTCGACATTTCGTTTATATCGATGTGGAAAACAAGTCCCGATGGTATAATTAATACACATTATACTGTAATGTCGATATGCAATTTGACAGCGGGCGTCGTAAAGTCTGGTCAAACTTAATTGGCACAGGTAAGTTTTTCACACATACAAAGTGATCAAAACATGCCGCCGGTAACCGTGTTACAATCGCGGAATACCGTCAAAGCCGACCACGTAAGCCGTGGTCAACCAATTAACGACAGTGTGACGTGAAATCACAAAAATACTCTTGTTAATAGCCAATTTATTTGCCGGACATGAATCGAGCCGTAAATGCCATAATCATTAACGGACTCTTGTTTATAATAATTACAATTGAGTGAATTACATGCGATCTTATAAACACGAACAGTTGGTATCTCAAATCACTTCCTTAGCAATGTCCAACATGCAGTACATGGGTCCGAAGTTATACTGGAACGAGTAAATTGAAAAGTCCGAATCGGTTACGTGGGCGCAAACAGTGGAAAAAATAAAACCGACGTTTGAGCCTTGCCGCAACAAAACCACAAATGGATACCCCCATCCGGACAAGATAGCACTGGACACCAACGGATGCAGAAGCCATTCCGTCAGAACGAGATGACCGCAGAAACCATAACCACCTGTCCGTGCAGAACAGAATCCGCCGCTGTCAACCCCCGGAACACTGTTAAAAGTATTGCTTTTTGTGAGGTTCGAACTCTCGACCAGATAAAATGAACAAACGTTCTGCTAACGTATGGATATTCTCCCGCTTGGATACCACTGAGCCACACTACATGTCTCCAAAAGCTAAAACATGTTGATGTGTCCCTGAGTTTCCTGCACTGACCACCAACACACCGATGTAGGGGCTCCAATGAGCCCCCCAGCCTTCTCACGACGCGTCTGTGGACAGTAAGCGAGTAGGAGGAGGTAACACTATGGGAAATCCCTGTAGGAACCAGACCTCCACTGCCCCCATCTGATACAACGTAGGAAGATGGTGATCCTAGGCAGAGACCGATCCAAAGGATCGGGGTGCGGCCTCCATAGCCCTAGTAAGTAATACTGGAGGTCGCAGACATAACCTTCCCCTATTCTGCACCCCGAAAGTCCAGGAGTGCAGAAATTTCCTAGCTGACAGAGAACCTCTGACCAGTACCCGGAAACTAAAACAAGATGCCACGCACCCTGTCCAAAGGTACTATGATGACTGATAGATCGGTCAATAAGCTCATTCCCACCTAAGAAAAATCCTGTGTGGGAACCAACTACGACTACTCTAGATAGGAAAAGAACCTAGAAGAGTAACAAACCCCATACCACCGCCAGATACCGTATCACACGGAACTAAAAGACACAAAAACTCGGAAACAACTTAAACTTCGAGAGCATCTGCGGAAGGGCATGTGGAAGTACGAGACCCGCAGATCTATGGAAACAACCCAGTCTACCGGGCAATGGCGCTCCGACCACGTCCCGAACTTCCTCTATAGCACTATACTTCAAGAGAGAGACTCTACTTAACCCTTGAAAATACCCCCGTCAGGGGAAACGACCCCACAGGAGGTAGACAAGAAGGAGCAGCAGGAGGGACCATCGGTACCGTAGCTGCCCTTTGGCCGTTCGATCGCACAATTATCAGAGGTCAAAAGAGGCGAACGAAGCAAAACTATGGCCGTTCAAGAAAAAACGAGCCGGCTATCACTGCGTCTCACCTGGACAAGAGCATGTCCATAGAAAACTCCAAAGACATGTTGACAAGAGGCTTAGCGGCACAAATCGCCGACTGAAGCACTGCGTCCAGAGACGATGAATCATACTGATTCAAACATAAATCGAAAGTTGGCATAGCCACAATCGACTTAACAGCCTACACCCATGCCTTCGCAAACGCGAACCAGGACCAGGAGCCGAAGATATCCCAAACGCTGCGGCGTCCTTGTCCAGAAACGGAGATCTCAAAAACCATACCGCATAGAGGGGCATGTAGAACTTAGACCCCAGTGTGGCGATCAAAGTTTTGGGCACTAGGAACCCCGCAGTGGCCAAATCCTACCTAAAGCTCCCCAATGTTACGTAACAAGAAGCCCTACTGTAGGAGAGAAATGAAACCACGACAACTCCGGCAATTCCACCACCACCGAATCAGCCTCACAACAGCCATCCGAGGAAGTACCCATATGGAGGCTCCACTGGCAAAACCACCAGCTGTGAAAGAGCCGACAAACCCACTAAGTACTAGGACTTAGACAGGAACTCCAGAATCTTAGCCAACTGAACCATCATAACTCTATCGCGTGTCGAGTCCTGAATATAGACTGGGAATTCGAACTCATATACACTCGAATAAGGAGCAGGCCAGACAAGTACAGAGCCAAAGCACCACGGCGTCCAATACCACCTCGACCGTCTCCTCCGAGAACGGAAGAGCTAGATCTCGAGGAGCCGGATACAAAAACAAAATATGTACACAGGATACGAACCCACGAACACCCCGGTCAGAAATAGTTGCTACCCCGGTGCCCGGTACCCGGTGCCTGCCCGGTGCCCGGTGCCCGGTGCCCGTAACACAATACCGGCACCTCTCCTGCGAGAGTTAGGGTACGTTGTGACCGGGTGAATGTGATAAGCACCTGCCGCAGCAACCCTAGACTGGCAGTCATCTACCACATACGTGGAATCTGATTCAACAGAACTGTACTGTATCGTTCCAAATAGTATATGTACTGCCGAAGCTAGTACTACATGTAGAAGCCCTATACAACCGTCTCCTACGACGAACAGGAGAACGAGATCTAGATGAACCTGTTCCAAAACCTGAGAATGACCTCGAGGAAAAGGAAGGAAGAACAAGATTTAAACTCCGAACCCGAAATCGAAGAGCTAACCCAATCCTGACCTACGACGAGATCGACTCCTCGACTTACGTGAACACGTAGAACGAAGACCAACCGAAGACAAGAACGTCTTCCTACCGGAAGCAGCAGGCTGTCCAGGGAGAGTCTGGTGCCCGGTGCCAGGTAGCCTAACCGGTGCCCGGTGCCCGGTGCCCGGTGCCCGGTGACATAATGCCCGGTGCCCGGTGCCCGGGTGACCGGTGCCTGTGACATAAACCAGGTGCCCGGGTGCCCGGTGCCCGGTGACCGGTGCCTCCGGTGCCGGTGACATAACCGGTGCCCGGTGCCCGGTGCCCGCCCGTGCCCGGTTGCCCGGTGCCCCGGTGCCCCCCCGGTGCCGGGGACGGTACTGAGAGAGGCTGGGTCAGTTTCGGACCGGGTGATATGGTATCAAGAACCGGCCGAAGACCCTGTGATAGGTATAGCTCTATGGGAACCGGGTGATATCTGATCAGGCACCGGACCCAGCAGCCCGGTATCCCCTGTATGGATGACCGGCCTATCACTTGAGGAAAGTTTCGAAGTCAGAGAACCTGACCGAACTTTCTCAACATAACCAGATCCCCCCGACGGACACAGACTTCTTCGGACGTGAGGTATGGGACCTACGAGACCCAGCCTTGCCCCACGTCGAATCCGTCCAACGGACAGACAAATCACATGGCCTCTCTTTGCAACACCCGCAACAGGAATAGCACCTGTCCGTATGGGTATCCCAAAGAGAAGTCATGTGTCCACACGCAGCGCGTGATTGCGGCATGCTAACAAGTATTGTATAACAAAACCTGATAGAAGAAACGCAAAAACGCTACAAAAAATGTGTCACGGGAACGAATCCACTTTGGGACGAACCCGTTAGGGTACGAATCGCGTACACGCGAAAATACGTGACACAAAGTAAAACACCGTGAAAAACCCCAAAAAATGCAATGGAGAATTATCACGTAACACACAAGAGTGATAATAATATGTATTGAACGAAATATAATGACAAATACGGCACAATACACGGCAGAAATTCAAAATAAGCACGAAATAAAGAGAGAGACAAATATACCTGCACTCTTGATAGCGTCCTAAAATAATAGGAGGAGTTTAAATAGCAGACTAGCCAATTGGCTGTGGGTAGAGCGGAATGGTCTATGGTGGGTTATTTGAGTGATTAGAGTAGGCAGATTTTTATTATTAGGACGATTTCATAGCAACCTATCTGTTTGCAACCATTCAGGTTAGTTTGAAGACATAAAAACAATATGCCACCCGGCTCTTCGAGACCGGTGGCATAAAAATAAATAATTGCTACTTTCACTTTCAAAAGCGGAAACAAAACTTTTTCCGGTGTCACAGTAAATTCCTCATCGGCAGTAGCTATTTGCACGGACACAGGGCAAGCAGAATTTACACGGTTACAGAGACGACATTTTTAAAGCATATCAAACCCATCTCATATAATATGGGTGAAATTGACATCATGTTGGATTGTTGGCTGATATTTCCAAGCAGATGAGCAAAAATAAATAGGTCTTGTTCTGGACGTGGCCGTGTACCGAAATGTCCACGGGCCGAAACATCCATGGTCCGAAACGGTGATAGCCCGAAACGTCCATAGGTGTAAATCTGATCAGCTTTAATGATAAACGCTGTATTTATATATACATTACCAGTATTTAAACATTTTTAGCGAGTGTACCATAATGACCAAAGTGGGCCGAAACGTCTTGGTCCAAAATGTCCATAAACTGACAGACACTACAATCAAATCGGTCAGACGTTTGAGAGTAATGTCCCTTCGTTATGTTTTTGTTCAGATAGTATAAAATTGTATGTTTTTATCATTTTCCCTTCGCTGAATAACACTTGCCTCTATTAAACGCCCACCCAGGACTTCGGAGCCAGTGGTGATTCTAATAGACGCCCACCACCCACTTTTTACGTTGAAAATTACCTATTTTTTGTCTGATTTTCATGAAATTTCCAGTATTTCCTTGAAAATCAGGAAAAACAAGAAATGCGTCTGTCGAACGCTGATGCCACCTGCAGCATATTTGAGAAACTGTGACAAAGTGGTTAACTGAAAAGTGTGACGGACGAAAAGTGTGACGGATGGACAGGACCAGAAAAAAAAAAAAACCCGCCCCCCCCCCCCCCGAACGGACAGACGGACGGTCCAAAAACAATATGCCACCCGGCTCTTCGAGACCGGTGGCATAAAAGTACATAATTGCTACTTTCACTTTCAAAACGAAACTTTTTCCGGTGTCACAGTAAATTCCTCATCGGCAGTAGCCCGGGCGTCTATTAGAATCTTTACGGTATTTTGTAATCCAAAATTTGTAAATCAATGCGTATTCAGCGAAAATGAATATGTAAAATGCATCAATACACATCTTAATTATCAGGGGGCCGTTTGACTAAACTTTGTACGCCTATGCTCAATAAATATAAATCCATCAATTGAAATTTCCAGACGATCTTAAATTTGCACTTACGAACATTTTAGTCCTACGAAGTTTAGTGAAACGGTCCCCTGAAGCTCTGCATTTGTAACCAGTATAGGGTCACGGAATTATCAGGGCATTACTGAATAATCTAAAATATGGTAACTTGAAATGATAGCAGCATGATATTAGCATGATATAGATAATTGGCTCTATTGGCAGTAAATTGACTGAACCCAGCTGTGACTTTGATTGGTTAATTTAATATTGACTGGAGTGAAGTAAAGTTAGACAATTTCATGCTGAGGATACACGCCATTTTGCAGACAGCATATTTTAAATATTTTTATCTTATTTCGGCACACAAGGCATACTTTCTTGAAGAAATAAGGAAAATAGAAAACAAAACTGTTTGTTGTGTGTGAAACTATATCTGGCATAAAACGGGGTAAAATCAGTACATATAGATGAATTAGCTAAACACCTTCGTAGTATAAGTATGAAATACTTTTTTTTATTGAAAAAAAATATATATATTTATTTTGTTTATTTCGCCATAAAAATATATGTTGTCACCACTCATTTGAACCATCTCGCAGAGACGGTTCAGATGAGTGGTAACAACATATACATATCGGAGGTGTAATGGGAATTCTTTCAATGAGCATTTTTTTTATGGCACAAGTCTTTCATCTGTGAGTGTGATGGAGATCATCATATCCAACTATGTGGAAGAGCATCTACTTTGGCTTGAAATGACCATTGTAACCCGACCCCCACGCCGCACCCACACCGGCCGCCCCACCCCCAACACCCACCCCCGAAACCAACAACCCCCACTCCCCAACCCCCCACCCGCAGCAAGCCCACTCACCCCCCCTCCCACCCCTGCAGTCAGATCAGGAAAAGCAGTATTCACAATTCAATCATTGATACATCTCTATTGTTGCAAGCAATCCTGTATTAAAATTTTACTGCCACACAATGCTGATCATAGAGACACATTTGTGGCTGGGAATGGAAAAAATGGCACTTATGTGATTTGTTACCAGTGTAGCTCCTGATCAAATACCATGCCCCTGTACACTGATAACGATCTATATTGCTTGTAAGAAGCATGACAGGTGTTTCATTGATGGAATGGCAACCAGTGTAGATCCTGATCAGACAGTGCGGATGCACTGGCTGATCTGGATCTACACTGGTCACAAAACCCATAAACCTCCAGCCACAGACACATTTATCATCGACAAAAGCATATTCATGGAGCAAAATCAATTGGCAATCTTTCATTTTACTGAATAACCACAATTTTTTATTTGGTCCATTAACTGGTGTTTATACGTGTGGAAACTTGCTTATAAATGCGGAAACAGATCGATATGTGGCCAATGACAATTGTTGGAAATTGATACAATTCCAAAGCATCGCACATCTAAGGTGAATTGCACATGGGAATATCCACAAGGATCTTAACTCTTTGGATGCTGGGAAATTTGTGGGCTATAAATAGTTAAAAAATAGCGGACAAGAAATCATCATATTTTCTTTTTATTTCGGTAAATATCATGAATGTCTTGGAATTTCATTAGAATCGAGTCCTGATGACTCAATTCTAATGAAATTCCAAGACATATTTACAGAGAGAAATAAAAAATATGCTCTTAATTTGTTTGGCGGATATTTTCACCGCTAGCATGCAAAGAGTTAAGGTTCTATCGAATATGAAAATCGTTACGAACTTCATTTCGACATGACTCAGGGGTTGGAACCCTTCAAAATGCCAAACCTGAAATTGGCTAAACAATCATATTTTTACACCCATTTTAAAATGCGTAAATGTGTAGGAATTGTATCAACCTCAAATCCTGATTTCAGGATACATCCTGAAAATTCCCACCCTTGATTACATATAATTCAAAGCTATCTAAATGTTTTGCCAACATTCCACATAATGTCAATATCATCACAATCATCTGTTTTCCACTGAGGGGCCAGCTATCATGATTTGAATGGAGTACCACACCACACTGACATAACTCGCTATCAACATGCAATAGAAGAGTGTTCTCTATAGACCAGTGTTATATATGTCGGTTAATGAACTTGGAAAATCACATTGAACTACTTCATGGGTATCCTCAATGATAGAATTAGTGGCGCTTGTCAGTTTGACAAAACGTTGTTTAGTTTAGACTAAGGCAGAGCTGCTGTTAAGGTGCGTAATTTGGAGGTAAATTTCTTATTTCTCCATCAAAAATGGCAAGTTGGGAGTGCTTCCAACTTGGAAGTACTCCCCACCCCCCCCCCACCCCCTGCTCCCGGCAAAAAAAGAAAGAAGAAAATCTACAATACTGGAATATGGAATAGTTGGACGACTTTTTTCGTGGCCTAGGTGTCAGGAAATCGCATCTGCGGCGATCTGGCATTTAAACATTTTCTGGGGGAGAACCCCAATACCCCCCCAACTTTACGATGCGCATCACGCTTCGCGCTCGCGGAGGTTTAGACCCCCCCCACCCCTGCAATTATTTCTGTATCCGCGCCTGGATGTCAAACGGATAAACTTCGCCAAGTTTGAAATCAGTAACTAGATATCAAACCAAGAAACTCCAATGATGCCCAGCAGATGAAGTAGTTCTAAGGGAAGTTACTCATGATTTTCCAAGTTATGTAACCTATATATGTGGCTGTGACTGGAGAAATTGGGCTTATGGGTTTTGCAACCAATGTATATCCAGATCAGCCTGTGCATCCGCACAGTCTGATCAGAATCTACACTGTTCCCCATTTCATCTATGAAACGCCTGTCAGGCTTCTAACAAGCAATATGGATTGTTATTATTTAGATATCAATTTTTGCCTAGAAATTGCCTGTATTTGCCTACAGCAATAACATACACAGTCCAGGCTGATACGGCGTGTTTTCCAGTCTGATACTGAAACTTCTAATCTGATACTGCCATTTCTAGTCTGATACCATGTCTCGCGCGCGTATTAAACCAGTTCCTTTGGGCATGCGCATTGCGTATGTTTACTTTATCGACTGCGTAAATTTTGACAGATGCCGGGAATTTAAATTTGTAGGCTCTGTATTTCATCATTCAATCATGGATAATGGTATATATTTTAATAGGATTATCACAACTGCCGGATGATTGATATTAAAATTGATATCTAAGTAATCTAAGTAATAAAGACGTTAATACGTGTCTTGTTTCATATCGGCCTAGGTATCGTCCCTCGGTAACTTGGTATCAGCTTGAGACCGAAGGTCTCAGGCTGATACCAAGTTACCTCGGGCCGATACCTAGGTATTGCGTAAGTATTAACCTCTAACTATCAGGCTACATGATTGTGCTATTTGATCCAAAGCTACACTGGTCGCAAAACCCATAAACCCCATTCTCCAGTCACATATCAGACTGGTGTACACAAGAGGAGCGAGCTACCTTACCGTTGCACTCCCCGAGCTTCGTCCCCATAATCCTTCTCTCGTAGTTCAGTGAGGGTGCCAATCAGCTGGTTGAACGAACTGCAAGATAAAACAGCCTGAGTAACAACATATCATTCAAATCACTAAGCAATATACGTAATACCATATTCATATAATAACTCTACCATCACATTCTTTGTGGCATCCTTTAACTTTTTGCATGCTGGGAAATTTGTGGGCTATAAATAGTTAAAAAAATAGCAGACGAGAATTCATTGTATTTTCTTTTATTTCTCCCTGTAAATATCATGAATGTCTTGGAATTTCATTAGAATTGCGTCCAGAGGAATGAAATTCCAAGACATATTTATAGAGAGAAATAAAACATATAGTCCTAATTTGTTTGGCGGATATTTTCGCCGCTAGCATGCAAAGAGTTAAACCATATAATGATGTCAAGGTCTTCTTGGTAATCATCAAGCAGATTAGCGAAAATTGCTGTAGCTTAGCGTAGTGACAAATTATAGTGTCCGAATACTTACGGTTATTACGGTACTGCTAACACATTAGCTTCATTGGTGATTTAACCCGTAGACCGCTACTCACAACAATTGTCGTCCTTTGTTGCTTTTATATCTTGACTTATTTCTCAATAAAAACATGGTTTGACAGCACTTCAGAATCATGGAATCCAATGGAAATTATTCTAAAGTGCTGTTCAAACCAAATTATTCTAAAGTGCTGTCAAAGCATGTTTTTGATGATAAAAATGGAAAATAGAAAATAAACAGCAGACGACAAAAAAAAATAAGATAGCGGTCTAAGGGTTAACACTATTCAGAAATGGAACTCAATAGTGAAAGTGTCCCAACAACAGCTAAGGTCACATAGAGACGGGACCAGTCTCAAGTCTCATCGGACAGACCAGAGTGGGATGGAAATAATATCAAAGTGTTTTTGATACCCAAGGCGAGGTTTGAACCCACAACCTCCGGATTGGAAGTCAGGTGTCCTAACCCCTAGGCCACAATCGAAATGGAACTCAAATGCACTTGTCAACTGCAAGACAAACCTAACAATTAAGTGACCTTGCCCTTGAGAGTTTGGAGGTGAGGGGTATGTACAGCAATGATAAGTCATATTTTAAGTAGACGCTAATTTGTATACGAGTAATTATAAAATGTATTTGTAGATACCGTAGTCAATGTCATGATTGCAAATATCACACATTCTCTATAAGGCCAAAAAAATAAAATTGTTTGTTTCCGCTAACACCTGGAAAAAAAATAGGGTAGGAGGTAGAAGAAACTTTTTTTTTTCTCAATTTTTATTTTCCATTCACGACACTTTTTGAACTGGATATGTTAACCCACTATGGGTTAGTGAAAATATACTGTTTTTTATCAAAAAAATTACCGATATGACGAAAAAAAGTGTAGGGTCGGCGGGAAAAAATAGGGTCGGTCGGGTTAGTGGAAACAAACAATTTTTTTGTTTACGCCTAAGGCATATGATACCATATACGAGCTGAATATCACATGATTTATACTACATATACATGAGTGATGATTTAATATGATATTTATTAAATGAGTTTACTGTTTTCATAAGAAACGAGGCTGTGCCGAGTTTCTTATGAAATCAGTCAACAAGTTTACTGTAATAAATACCATATTAAGCCATACCAAATGTTAGATTATATTTATTGCATAATTTGAGAAGTACTCATTACCTAACAATTTTTCTGTAGCGGGCTAATTTGCATGTTTATTAGACTTTAAAATTAGTGTACGTATTACAATTTTTTATTACACGTGTTATTAAACTGTGAAGACAGCTGGGGACCGTTTCACTAAACTTTGTACGACTAAAATGTTTGTAAGTGCAAATTTAGGACCGACTGGAAATTTAAATTGATGGATTTACATTTATTGAGGATATGCTCAATAAATGTAAATTCAGTAATTGTTAATGTGAAATTTACAGACTATCATACTTTTTCACTTACAAACATTTTAGTGGTATGAAGGTTAGTGAAACAGCCCCCTGGTGTTGGTTTGATTTCTGTAGGCAAATGGAGATAAATCTGAGAAAGGGAAATAACTACCATGCATGCGACTGATTGTCAAGTCTGACCTGTTCCAATATAGACCCAGTCCGAAACGGTCCCGCTTTTATCAAGATGGAATCCACCTTTTCAAAATGTCTTTTCTATCTTCCGTAGCTATTCCTTAGAAACATGAACATTGCCACAAGAAAATATTCCAGTAAATATGACAGTTTTAAATATGCCACGAATAACATAAGATGCATAGTTTTTAGAAAATATAAAATATATCCTGTATGTTTTCACATTAGAAACGAGGAAAACCTCCTATGCTAACGTGAATACATATGCACACTTGTGAATGTATCTCATGCGCAGGGAAATTTCTAAGAGCCTCGTCAATAACAGACACATGCATCCCAACAACACCCACACAAGGTGCCAAACAGACAAGCATTATCAAACGCAATGTAAATAGCATCACTAAATAAAAATCTTTAATTTCCGGGTCAAGTGACACCACTTTAGCTTCAACTGAATCCAGCAGCCATGGTGTTCAATAATTACAGTTCGCTGGCTTAACCTTTAGAACGCGGGAAACAAGAATTGTCGTCTGCTGTTGTTTAATATTTTGTCTATATTTTCAATAAAACATGATTTGACAGCACTTTAGAATCATTTCCATTGGAAATGATTCTGAAATGCTGTTGAAGCATGTTTTTGATGAGGAAAATGGAAACTATAAAATAATCAGCAGACGACAAAATATGCTGATTATTTTTTATTTTCCATTTCTCTCATCAAAAACATGGTTTGACAGCACTTTAGAATCATTTCCAATGGAAATGATTCTAAAAGACTGTCAAACCATGTTTTTATTTCGGAAAAATATAAAATAACAGCAGACGACATTTTTTGTTTCCCACATTCTAAGGGTTAATAATACGCACAGTGATAATGGCACACAATTTCCACGTATTGCCAGTGACATATGAAACAGAATGGAAAGTAACGAAGACAACATCACTACCGGCATTCTGCCCTGTGAAGCAGATAATGAGCTGTGTTCGGCAAAACCCGGATTATTTCCTGTAGGACTTTTGTACACACTGGCCAATAAGTACGCATAGCTGGGCAGCTATTGGCAGACTTTCTACCATGTATGTGGACGATGCATTTAGACATATTAAAAATCTCCCCCTTTTCCTCATTTTTTATTAAAAACATATTCTGTGAAACGGCACGGCAAGACAGTTCAAACTAATGGTCACAACATATACTTTTGAGCGGAATAAAAAGAAAAATAATATTAACCCATTTCAGCCTAAGGATACTATGATTATTTTGTTCATTCATCGATAAAGGTATATGTTGTTACCACTCATTTGAACCGTCTCGTTGAGACGGTTCAAATGAGTGGTAACAACGTATACTTTCGAAAGGATATAAAGAAAATAGGGATATTTTTCTCTCAAAAGGTTCATACTACTAAAAGTGTATCCCGTCTGTAATGGGTTAAGAGTTTGCCAAAACGAACAAGGCGATTGCCAGGAAGTATCTCACCAAAACAACAAGAGTTCCATCAATCACAGAACACACCCATTGAGGGATCGATTGACAGAAAGCTCAGTAGCATATTTCATCAACATTGCAAAGTATACTTTAGTAGCAAAGTATACTTTGAGGGAGAAATTTTCAATTTCATGATAAATTTATTAATTTTTATTATACTGAATTTATTACATTATCACAGCCAATTTGGCTGTGATAATGTAATAAATTCAGTATAATAATTCTGCATACTTTTAATCATGAAATATATGCATTTGTTAGTTCTATATGAAATAATGCATTTCAGGAAAAATAAATGATTACTCCCTCAAAGTATACTTTGCTAGTAAAGTATACTTTGCAATGTTGATGAAATAGGCTACTGTTGATGACACAAAGTCTATATAATACCTTATACAGGACTGTATGCAAAAGCGTAGAAAAATGGCTACGTAAGATGAAAAGGCGGTAGTTTGTGAACAATTCAGTTTTCGTCATAACCATGGTGCAAATTGGCAACATATGTAGAGCTGTCAAAGGAGTTGACTAATTTATACGCTATACAAAATTGTATGTAAAAGTGTAGAATTAGGCTATGTGATTTGTGTAAAATAAAACACTATGGTGCACATGTTCAATATGTGAACAAGACATAGTGTTTCCCCCAGGATGAAAAAGGGGCAGGGTGCTAGCCGAAAAAAGGGCACTTCTGGAGCGGCGGAAGACGATAATTATTGGGGGGGTGGGGGGCGAAGTTTCGAGGGCCCTGAAGGGCCGGAGTTTGCTAGGGGAGTCCGGGAGCATCCCCCCCCCCACCCACCCCGGAAAATTTTGAAATCAAAGTGGTCTGAAACGCCATTTCCTGCATGCTCAGCCAAGTCTGAGCACATACTATGACTCTCATTTTGTCCTATATTTTAATGAAATAACCAACAGTTATATAATTATTGGGTGGGTGGCACGCTAGATGGGTCCGGGGGCATGCTCCCCCGGAAATTTTTAATTGCATTTATTTCTGCATTGTTCCTATTGCAACTGCATGTGTGAAAATAAATTGTCGGTGGACATGCCAATACGGTATTCGCTGTATGACGTGATACAAATGTGTGAAAATTATTTGTCGGTGGACATGCCAGGCACGTGCCATCGTAATCATAGCCTCCAACAAGTTCAGGTTCACTAATCGACACTGGACAAAACAAATCTTGATCAATTAAATGTCTAAGTCTCAGATATAAATTACCCCAATTTAGAGAATTAAAAAACAAACACGAAAAACAGCGGCTGACGGGTCGATCACGATGATCGGTCATTCGACCGATACAAAATTTAGCATCAAGTGCGCCTAGTAACACACACTTGGTTACCGCTTTTCATTCGCTAATTGCGCAGAGAAAACATGCCGCTCTAAACCAGTATTGATTAAGTTTCATATAAATCATACAGCTATACTGGGCCCAGGTGCCATCTCGTTTTATCTCTCCGCGGGGCGCGAGCCATGTGAGGTGGGAATTGACTTTCATATTCTGGGATTTGTTAGCGATTACTTGCAAGTTTATACAGACAAAACTAGGTCACAGGTTTTGTAATTTGGGAGTTACGCGGGGCGGGTAGATTTGGATTTTAGGGCAGCAGGGCGGGGTTTTGCCGGCTGTAAACCGGGCAGGGCGCAGCGCCCTCCTAAACCATGCTAGGGGAAACACTACAAGACATATGTAAAGTTTTAGATTGATTGACAGAAAATACCATGGTGCACATGTTCAATATGTACACACAAAATATGCAATTAATCAATCTATTTTAGCACTGGTGAACTTAACCTTGAGCCCACCTTCAACTGTAGCCGATTTCATCAAAATTGCAAAGTATACTTATCTAGCAAAGTATACTTTGAGGGAGTAATCATTTATTTTCCGAAATGCATTATTTCATATAGAACTAAAGACTACATATATTTGATGATTAAAAGCATGCAGAATTATTATACTGAATTTATTACATTATCACAGCCGAAATGGCTGTGATAATGTAATAAATTCAGTATAATAAAAATTAATAAATTTATCCTTAAATTGAAAATTTCTCCCTCAAAGTATACTTTGCTAGATAAGTATACTTTGCAATGTTGGTGAAATAGGCTACAGGGGGCCGTTTCACTAAACTTTGTACGACTAAAATGTTTGTAAGTGCAAAATTATGATAGTCTGTAAATTTCACATTAACAATGTTTTCTTGTAAATAATTATTGGATTTACATTTATTGAGCATAGGCTGAGCCTATGCTCAATAAATGTAAATCCATAAATTGAAATTTACAGACGATCTTAAATTTGCACTTACGAACATTTTAGTCGTAAGTAGTTTAGTGAAACGGGCCCCAGGTGTGTTCGCCCAATTTATATACCTGAAGATGTGAAGATATTTCACGTGATATATGAATCATGCTCTAAACAACGATTTTCTGCCATGATATGTACCTTTTGTTTTTAAATGGGCACATAAAAATTAGGTCAATGTCACAAAAAAAGACAAAAGTGGTTAGCCATCAATGTGAGGAAGCTTCAACTGACGTTTGGGAAAGATCCGCTCTTATCAGGAGACATGTAGAATTCGACAAAGATCCAAGTTTTACTGGACAAGACATATATTTCGAAAAATAAGTAGGTCAATGTAACACATATAACACAGAGTGGTTAGCAGCGAATGTGAAGAAGCTACCTATAAAGTTTGGTGAAGATTGGACTTACGTATCATGAGATATAGAATTGACGTTGTTATGTGAGAGCGCACTTGGTTTACTGTCAATGACTGAGGCAACACCAAACAAACAGTGGCCCGTTTCACTAAACTTTGTACGACTAAAATGTTCGTAAGCGCAACTTTAGGATCGTCTGGAAATTTCAATTGGTGGATTTACATTTATTGTGCATAGGCTGCATATATAAGCAGCCTAAATGCACAATAAATATAAATCCATAATTGTTTACAAGAAAACATTGTTAATGTGAAATTTACAGACTATCATAATTTTGCACTTACAACCATTTTAGTCATACAAAGTTTAGCGAAACGGCCCCCATGGAGTGTCAATTTTTGTCGTTTGCTGTTTATTTTGTATTTTCCATTTTTATCATAAAAAACATGCTTTCACAGCACTTTAGAATAATTTACAACATGCTTTGACAGCACTTCAGAATCATTTCCATTGGAAATGATTCTGAAGTGCTGTCAAAACATGTTTTTATTGAGAAATAAGGCAATATATTAAAGCAACAGCAGACGACAATTGTTGTGAGTAGCGGTGTAAGGGTTGAAATCGTTACATTTGTGTAAACTACTGGTTTAAATTTAAGAAATAGAGTTGTTACAATACCTCACAGGGGCAGCACAACACAAATGGTGTGCCAGTATTTATAGTACTCACTCTCTATCGACGGTAAGACATTCCACCCCTGGGGCCAGGGCTATCACATTGGCTGTCCGCCGATCCTCGCTGAAACAGAACGGAACTCGGTACACATCGGCAACTAGAGTCAGTGAGCAGGGACTCACGGATACCCCTAACCCGAATTCTTTGTCTGTAACACAGGGCGACTTACAAGTAACTTGTAAGTCGCCCTGCGTTACAGAGACTTCGAGTTAGGATACCCCCGGCGGCCACCTGGTCCGACCACCAAAGTTCTTAGGCCTTGACCTTGGGCAGTAAAGCTGTATGGGTGGGGAATAGAATGAAAATATGATGATAAATAAGTCTATGAAGTTTCAAGTCTAACTTACGGCTGCAGAGATATTGTGTACATAAAAGCCTTAACGCAAATATTTCAAAGGCTAGCACAAATTTCAAAGTAATTTGACCTTGGGCATGAAAGCCGCCTGGGTGTGCTATAGAATGAAAATATGGATGACGATAAAGAAGTATATGAAGTTTCAAGTCAATCCAAATTACTATTGCATAACAGGTACCAAAATCTTTAACACAAATCGGATGGACAGACGAACGGACGGATATACAAAAACTATATACCTCTCGACATACTTTGTATGCTGGGGGTATACATATGTCACAATAATAAACTTTCATTGAGAAATAAAGAAAGTAATTGGAATTTTCTGACAGAAAAATTATTGTTGGCATGTGTCTACCTACTGGTCCACAGGTGGTTGACTCGGACATGTGGCACAAAACAAATGCCCATTACCAAAAAATACATTACCCCACCCACTTGGTATCATACAGTACTATCTTCTATATAGATATAGAAGATAGTACTGTATGATACCAAGTGGGTGGGGTAATGGATTTTTTGTAATGGGGTTGGGTAATGAATTTTTTGTAATGGGTATTTTTTTGTGTCACTGGTCCGAGTCTTCCACCTGGTCCTGATGAAAAAATGTGAAAGTGAACAGGTTTTATGTCCCAGCAACAGCTCAGGTTATGTAGGGATGGGACCTCAGTTTTATGTCTCATCCAAAGGACCAGTGGGATGGAAATACTACGACAGTATTTTTCATGCCTATGGCAGGGACTGAACCCACAACCTCTGGATAAAAGTCCAGTGTCCTAACCTCTACTGTCTGTTTCACGAAACCTACCCAAATTTACGGCTATATAAACAATGCAAAAACTTTTTTTTGATAATATGACCATACATTTTATAACCAGATGGCCGTGGCCCGCATGTCGAGCCCGCCGAGGCATTTGATGGTCTCAGAGTGTATTTATTTGAAGTTTGAATTACGGGCTGTGGACATATATGGTATGTAAACGCTTAGTATGAAAATATGGATGATAATAAAGAATTATTTGAAGTAAATCAGATTAAGTGTTGTGGAGATATAAGGTATATAAAAACTTTAACATACATTTCAAAATCATTTGACCTTGACCTTGGGCATGTGGACCACATGGGCAGGCTATAGAATGAAAAATGGATGATGAAAAGGAAATATTGGAAGTTTGAAGTAAATTGGAGTAAAAATTGTGGAGATATAAGGTATGTAAAAACTTTAACGCAGATATTATAATATGCAAATTTCTAAGTCATTTGACCTTGACGTTGGGGCACAGGGGCCGCATGAGTGGGACACAGAATGAATATATGGATGATGACCAATAAGCATATGAAGTTTCAAGCAAATCTGACTTACGGTTACAGAGATAGTAGATCTAAAACTTTAACGCAAATTTGGACAAAACAAAGTCATTTGACCTTGACCTTGGGGCGTAAGGGCCGCATGAGTGGGATACAACATGAATATATGAATGATGACTAATAAGCATATGCAGTTTCAAGTCAATGTGACTTAGGACTGCAGAGATATAAGTTATTTAAAAACTTTAACACTGACGGACGGACGGACGTTCTTACAGTACTATACTTATGTGGCTTATCACATGTTAAATATTAGCCACATAAAACGATTTTTAGCCACATAAAAGGATTTTTTAGGTGGCTAATTGTAACCAACCCTATCCTTTACTAAGTCCATAACCCTGTGGGGCTAGCCACATAAGTACCCTAATGTGTGCCCGGACGGACGGACTTGCTAACAATGTGGAGTAAGGGCCATTTCCATTGCTCTAGAACAATAGAAATGACCCCTTGTTATGAATAGAATAAGGGGCCACACGGAATAAATCAAAGGATTCTTTTGTGTTAGGCTCCTCCCAATGGCCCCTTCCTTCCATTTGGTTGCCCGGACAGACGGACGGACGGACGTCATTGTGATCACTATGTCTCGCTTTCCACAAGTGGGCTTGACAAAAATTTAATAACAATACTTCTTTTTATTTCATAAAATTTGGTGAAATATTTATTTTAATACAAAAAAATTATTTGGCTACGGGAATTTAACATAGGGAAAGAGCTGGAGAACCTGGAGGAGTCAGAAAAGGTAATTGACTCTGGAACCTGGAGCAGTCAGAAAAGGTAATTGACTCTGGAACCTGGCTAGATAGCTTGGAAATGATCTAAGAACACAAAAGTTGAAAAGCGGTCCACTATTTCTGAAATTAGAAAATTTTCGCCATGTTAAATCCCCATACAATTTTCACTCACTATGTGAAATGTCTATGGTAATTAACATGGGGAAATTCACAATAAAATCAATATTGGAACTAGTTTCACAGAATGAAAAGAAGGTTCATTTGGGCAGGTTTTGTGGAACAGGGGGCCGTTTCACTAAACTTTGTACGACTAAAATATTTGTAAGTGCAAAATTATGATAGTAAATTTCACATTAACAATGTTTTCTTGTAAACAACTATTGGATTTATATTTATTGAGCATAGGCTGCATATGGTCAATAAATGTAAATTCATCAATTGAAATTTCTAGACGATCTGGACAGTTTGAACAAATTCTGACACATGTGGGGCCGATTTTCATGTAATTCGACCCTACGCCTACCCGACCCTACCCCTTTGCACTTACGAACATTTTAGTCGAACAAACTTTAGTTAAACGGGCCCCAGACTTTTTTGTAGGTCACAATTTATCCCTTGCTCCTGGTGAAGCTCTTATATTGTCGGATTATATTATTGCGACTCCCATCATTTTGGGTAAAACTTAATAACAAGGGTGTCTCAAGGGTACATAACTCATTATGCAGATATCGGTAACAGCATGGCTAGTGGCCTTAACTGTTAACCCTTATACAGCTATCTTAATTTTTTGTCGTCTGCTATTTTCCATTTTTATCTTCAAAAACATGCTTTGACAGCACTTTACAATAATTTACAACATGCTTTGACAGCACTTCAGAATCATTTCCATTTCCATTGGAAATGATTCTGAAGTGCTGTCAAACCATGTTTTTATTTAGAAGATATAAAAGCAACAGCAGACGACAATTGTTTTGTGTAGCTGTCTAAGGGTTAAGCGAGATTGTCAATTTACATGGTATGTGTGTGTCAATTTACATCGTATGTGTGATATATGGTAAGTTCTTGTCAAACAAGATTGCAAATTTGCATCAGATGTGCGATATATGGTAAATTATTAAGGACCCGTTCTATACTAGATCATCCTTTGATTCAAAGATAATTGCTTCATAAATATGATGGAATATATGTATAACAACAAGATAGGAAAACCAATATTTATGTACATGTACCTATATGGGTGAAAATAGAAACAACCCAGCGGTCTAAAGTTTAATAAATATTTTTCGCACAAATTTTTTTTTTATCTTATTATGCATAGAAGTATATGCAGTGTTGTAGTGCAGTGTTGTAGTATATGCAGTGTTGTGCCTATGTCCCAGCTCCAATGGGGATGTTTTCTGGACTGGGGCCATTTTTGTATTGAAAATAGAAAAGGGAAAATGTCCCCCGGGCTCACACAAGGCCTCGTGGAGATGGATCAAATGAGTGATCACAACATACATTGTATACTATTGACAACAAGCAAGAACATGAATTCCGCCACGGAAATGGTATCACGCCTGCCAAGGCATTTGACAGTAACATGATCGTGGGAATGTGCTAAAATAAGCATTACAACAACCATCAGAGAAGTGCATGCTTAAAACACGAAAAAGGTCAAGGTAGAAGAAATTTTTTGACATAAAAAGAATGGCTTGGTGTTCCCACAACCATGTGAAGGTCAAAAAGGTCAAGGTCATGTTAATTGTGGCATGAGTGTGTTCCAAATGCTTACATGTATCAAGTGTCCAAATATTGAAGCAATCCATCAAATAATATTAATGTTATACGATGATGAAGAAACTTGTACAAACTTTTTGACGCAAAATATGGCTAAGTGTTTCCGCAAAAATGTGAAGGTACAAAAGGTCAAGGTCATGTTAATGGGGGCATGAGCGTGTTCCAAATGCTCACATGTATCACATGTCCAAATATTGAAGCAATCCATCAAGAAATATTAATGTTATACCATGATGACAAAGCCTGTGCAAACTTAAAGACATTTTGGATGACGACAATGACAAGACGGGCAAAGCGATTGTGTCGTTTTTGCGAAGAATCGATTACTGACACGGAAATCGATTCTTCGCAAAAACGACAGAAATACTTTAGTCACGCCTTCTGCTAAAATAGGCATGACAAAAAAACTGTATTCTTTTTTTTCAATTCTTCATACATATATATATATTTAAGACCAAGGTTGGGGGTCAGTCCTGCAATGGCTGCCAATCCAAGAACGGGGGCCAAAAAATGGAAAATTATTACTAATTTTAGTTTTTATTATTCATACTCACCTGAATGGTTGCAAACGATTAGGTTGCTATGAAATTGTCCTAATAATAAAAATCTGCCTACTCTAATCACTCAAATAACCCACCATAGACCATTCCGCTCTACACACAGCCAGTTGGCTAGTCCGCTATTTAAACCCCTTCTATTATTGTTAGGTATACAGCTTCAAAAAGTTACTCATTTCCATAAGGAAATGAAACTGCTAGTAGAAACAGCCCGAAGTAACTTAAGTAGAGAGAAGATGAAACCATCAAGCGGGGTACGGGAGGAGGGTCTACCTTACCATTCAGGTGAGTATGAATAATAAAAACTAAAATTAGTAATAATTTTCCATTTTTATGTCTTCAAACTAACCTGAATGGTTGCAAAGAATTCGTAGTGATGGTGGGAGGTATTCTCACTACTCATCCTCGACCGGAATGGTAAGGCAGATTTAAAAACCCTCAAAACGGACAAAAATATTTGGCCTAGGTACAAACTTGGGTGTTACCTATATAGTAATAACATGGTCTCACCCTAGAATCATAGGGGAGCCCAAAGCAGGCCCGCCCCCCCCTTTTCTACGAAAGTAGATGAGAGGTGGATAAAGACAAGCACCACCACGCTAGTCTCGTAGACTGACTCGTAGACTCCAACCAGCTATACTTGGTTAGCACGCCGGAGAATACTCATGGTATAGCTGCTGCTACCAGACGAAGCCCTGGCGAATGTAGTCGCCCGGCACTTCACACGCAATAGCTCAACTGAGATATACTCAAAGTCTTAACATTGTCTCATGACGACACATGACTCGTACATATCGAGAACACAGAATAAAATAAAACGCCCTAAGCACTAAGGTCATCCTAGCAAGCAAGTGCTGAGGAGTCAAACTGGCCCTAAAGCCAGATCAAAACCTATACATATAAACCCATGTATAGTAGACAAAGAGAATAAATCATTAATCCAAAGTGAAACACTATCCTTTTGCAACAACACTGCTACAAACTAGATAGGTAGCCTCGCCCTAATCGAAACATGTACAAAACAATGCCTCCTGGGCCAGCGTGATGAACCGTAATAACCATAGATCACCACAGATCCCCGTTCATCAACAAAAGCAAGTGAAGCTCATCGAGCGGTGAGCCACACTTACCAACCCCCAGGATTCCACTGGGACTGTAAAGACAAAAACCGAATAATCGGGTAATCAGAAAAAATCGCAGCCTATCGCGAACAGGTAGATCCAAACAGCCTCCTAGACTTGATGCTACCGGCTGATAAACCCACAACTGCACCCGCTGCTACTAACGGACCCAGTTGCAGCACATTTCCCTGAGCTGCCAACCCCATGTCGGTCACATGAGGAACATGGAGAGAAAAGGGGGTTATTTTCCGGAACACTACATATGTTTTCCGGAACACAAATCAGTACTCACTTATATGCATAAAATAACTTTTAATATAGCCTGGGCCCTAGTTTCGGCTACCATGAGCAACCGAAAACTACAATAACACTGCTTGCAAGAAGCAAAAACATCACCGCGTTGTGACAGGACCAAATTGGGCCATGTCTCGCTGTAATCATAGATGAACAGATGTGTTATCCTAACTTCTTCCGATAAACAATCCCCAAATACGCTGGCTGCACGCTTAGAGCAGACATTATACGAATTACGTGATGAATAAATCAATATCTCTGAGCGCTCGAATAATCAAATGGTAAGCGCCTAGACGAGTATGATTACGGGTAAATAAAACAATAGGATTATTGGCAGAATTGTGTTTAAACGAAATAATTATTTCCAGATATACCCGCGCTGATTAAAAATCGTACTTTTAATTGTAATCTGTACTACCGTCTATCTAACGTATTTTCCGGAACAAATACGGAAAAATCGTAACAGTTGGTAGTTACGCATGTCCTGCCAGTGCAGAAAGCGATCATAGAAAGAAGTAGAGACTACACGCACCTCGTGCATTTAGGGCCTAAACAACCCAGCTGCAGAACCACTTACTGTAGTATAAGCTCAAGTAATGGCCCTATCTATCCAACGGACGACAATGGATTGCGATACCTCCCGTTGGCCTAAAATTGGTAAGAAGAAACTTTACGGTCGGACCGGATGTCCTAATTCTTCCGAACCTAATGCTTCACCGCACGGACTGGACAGAAAGTGAGAACCACTGCCGCTGACAGGCGTGGCGGAGGGAGGCCCGAACCACAACTGATTCCAGATCATGTGAGGAGGGATAAAGTATCTGAGGGAGAAATCCCGGTTCATAGGAGAAACTAACCGAGTTCCACCCACATACAACGCTGATTAACCAACAGAAAGCAAGGAACTAGCCTCTATGCTAAGCCAAAGCGAAGGCCAGAATAAAAAGAAACAAAAGAAAATCACTTAGATCACCTAGTGGGGTTGAGCGGATCGACCGACTAACGATGGCCCCAATCCACCCAGGCTCTCCACATAGCGTCAAACAACTTAGAGGTGATGGACGCTGAAACTGAGCGATGACCTAGGCAGCGTCATCTGAAAATACTCCCGCGACTGAAAACCCTCCTGATAACCGCCAGGCGTGAAGGTAAATCATACGCACATAGGAGTCTACCCTCCATGCTGAGACAGAAAAACCTGGCTGACCGGAAGAACTATTGGCCGGACTGTCAGCAGGACCAAAGGCATAACGAACCAGCTCCTGGTTGGCCCAACATGGGCCACCAGAGCGATCCGTGACTGAACGTCGCAAATCTTCCGTAAGACTAGGAGCAGCATCACGAACGGTGGAACGCGTACCCGTCCTGACTGATACAAGACAAGGACAAGCGTCCACTGCCAAAGCCAGATGGCAGGGCACCGGAGACACAAACAGTGGAAAACCGACGGTTGAGCCTTGCCGCAACAAATCCACAAATGGATACCACCATCCGGACAAGATAGCACTGGACACCAACGGATGCAGAAGCCATTCCGTCAGAACCGGAGATGACTGCAGAAACCATACCCACCTGTCCGTGCAGACCAGAATCCGCCGCTGTCAACCCCCGGAACACTGCCAAAAACTGTAACATGTTGATGTGTCCCTAAGTTCCTGCACTGACCACCAACCCGAAAAACACCGATGTAGGGGCTCCAAATGAGCCCCCCCCAGCCTTCTCACGACCCGTCTGCGGACAGAAAGCGAGTAGGAGGAGGTAACACCATGGGAAATCCCTGTAGGAACCAGACCTCCACTGCCCACCATCTGATACAACGTAGGAAGATGGTGATCCTAGGCAGAGATCGATCCAAAGGATCACGTTGCGGCCTCCATAGCCCTAGTAAGTAATACTGGAGGTCGCAGACATAACCTTCCCAGCACCACATACCCCGCATCTGCACCCCGAATGTCCAGGAGTGACAGAAATTTCCTAGCTGACAGAGAACCTCTGACCAGTACCCGGAAAACTTAGGTCAAGATGCCACGCACCCTGTCCAAAGGTACTATGATGACTGATCGATTAAAAGACACGATACTCGGAAACAAACCTAAAACTTCAGAGAGCATCTGCGGAAGGGCACGTGGAAGAACGAGACCAGCAGATCTATGGAAACAGACCAGTCTCCCGGGCAAATGGCGCTCCGACCACGCCCCGAACTTCCTCTATAGCACTATACTTCAAGAGGGAGAGGCTATACTAAAACCCTTAAAAATACCCCCATCAGGGGAAACGACCCCACAGGAGGTTGAAAAGACGGAGCAGCAGGAGGGACTATCGGAACCGTAGCTGCCCTTTGGCCGTTCGATCGCACAATTTGTCAGAGGTCAAAAGAGGCGAACGGAGCAAAACTCTGGCAGGACCATTCAAGAAAGACGAGCCGGCTATCACTGCGTCTCACATGGACAAGAGCATGTCCATAGAGACCTCCAAAGACATGTTGACAACAGGCTTAGCGGCACAAACCGCCGACTGAAGCACTGCGTCCAGAGACGATGAATCATCGTGATTCAAACATAAATCGAAAGTTGACGCCATAGCCACAATCGACTTAAATTAAAAAACAGCCTACACCCATGCCTTCGCAAAATGCGAACCAGGGCCAGGAACCGAAGATATCCCAATCGCTGCGGCGTCCTTGTCCAGAAAGGGAGATCTCAAAAACCACGCCGCATAGAGGGGCATGTAGAACTTAGACCCCAGTGTGGCGATCAAAGTTTTGGGCACTCGGAACCCCGCAGTGGCCAAATCCTACCAAAAGCTCCCTCAATCTACGTAGCAAGAAGCCCTACTGTAGGAGAGAAAGGAAACCTCGGCAACTCCGGCAACTCCGGCAACTCCGGCAATTCCACCACCGAATCAGCCTCATACAAGGCATGAACCTCGGCGGTGGTGGCGGCAGAAGCGGAAACACATCTGCAGGCAGCAGAGTGTAACTGCATTCAGAACAAACCAGAAGGAAGGAGGAGGCGAAACAAACTCATCCTCCACCGCAGATTCATGAACAAAGCTGCCCTCTGCTGAGGCGCCGTATAGGACCGCGGAAACTGTAACGTGATCCAGAATGTACCCTTACTCAGGAAAACCCTTCACTAGCGAAAAGGTATGAGCAACAGGAACCGAATGGCCGTCTACAACAGCCATCCGAGGAAGTACCCACACGGGAGGCTCCACTGGCAAACCACCGGCTGTGAAGGAGCCGACAAACCTACTAAGTACTGGGACTTAGACAGGAACTCCAGAATCTTAGCCAACTGAACCATCATAACTCTATCGCGTGTAGAGTCCTGAATAGACTGGGAATTCGAACTCATATACACTCGAATAAAAGAGCAGGCCAGACAAGTACGGAGCCAAAGCACCACGGCGTCCAATACCACCTCGACCGTCTCCTCCGAGAACGGAAGATCTAGATCTCGAGGAGCCGGATACAAAAACAAAATATGTTCACAGGATACGAACCCACGAACACACCGGTCATAAACTTGTTGCTACCCCGGTGCCCCGTGCCCGGTGCCCGGTGCCCGGTGCCCGGTGCCCGTAACACAATACCGGGCACCTCTCCTGCGAGAGTTTGGGTCCGCTGTGACCGGGTGAATGTGATCAAGCACCGGCCGCAGCAACCCTCGACTGGCAGTCATCTACCACATACGTGGAAGGCTAAAACCGGGAGGATCCACTGGCACAACCACCTGCTGTGGAGAAGCCGACAAGAAACCTCGGCAACTCCGTGGCTGACCGGAAGAACTATTGTCCGATCTGTCCCACTAAGTTCTGGGACTTTGTCAGAGCCCCCAGAACCTTCGCCATCTGATCCAACAGAACTGTACTACTTGTAGATGCCCTATACGACCGTCTCCTACGACGAACAGGAGAACGAGATCTAGATGAACCGGTTCCAAAACCTGAGAAAGACCTCGAGGAAGAGGAAGAACAAGACCTAAACTCCGAACCCGAAATCGAAGAGCTAACCCAATCCCGACCCTACGAGATCGACTCCTCGACTTACGTGAACACGTAGAACGAAGACCAACCGAAGACAAGAACGTCTTCCTACCAGAAGCAGCAGGCTGTTCAGGGAAGAAGGAACCTGAAGGAGAGTCTGGTGCCCGGTGCCTGGTGTTTGACCGGTGCCCGGTGGCTGCCCGGTGCCCGGTGGAAGCCCGGTGCCCGGTAGCTGCCCGGTGCCCGGTGGCTGCCCGGTGGCTGCCCGGTGACCATTGCCCGGTGCCCGGTTCGGTGACCGGTGCCCGGTTCGGTGCCCGGTGCCCGATGCCCCGTACCGGGCGCCTCTACTGTGAGAGGCTGGGTCCGCTGTGAACCGGGTGATATGGGATCAAGAACCGGACGCAGCAACCCTGTGATAGGTAAAGCTCAATGAGCACCGGGTGATATAGGATCAAGCACCGGTCCCAGCAGCCCGGTATCCCCTGTATGGATCACCGGCCTATCACATGAGAAAAGTTACGAAGTCAGAGAACCTGACCGTACTTTCTCAACGTAACCCGACCCCCCCGATGGGGGGATCCCATCTGACGCACCCTCCGAAGCCTTACCTACCTCGGAAGGCACCACCGCTCCCAAGAGCTGGGACGCGGACACAGACTACTACGACCGTGAGGTATGGGACCTACGAGACCCAGCCTTGCCCCACGTCGTATCCGTCCAACGGCCGGACAAAACACATGGCTTCTCCTTGCAACACCCGCAACAGGCAAAGCACCTGTCCTTATGGGTGTCCCACGGAGAAGTCATGTGCCCACACGAAACGCGTGATTGCGGCATGCTAACAGGTATTGTACTACAAAACCCGATAGAAGGCACCGCAAATACGTAACAAAAAAAATGTCACGGGAGCGAAACCATTAGGGGACGAACCCGTCAGGGTACGAATCGCGTACACGCGAACCGCGAAAAACGTGACACAGTGTAAAACACAGTGAAAAACCAAAAAAACACAATGGAGAATTAATCACGCAACACAATTGAGTGACAATAATATGTATTGAACAATATCAAAAGACAAAAAAGGCACAATACACGGCAGAAATTCAAAATTAGAACGAAATTATGGGAGATACAAAATATACCTGCACCCTGATAGCGTCCTAAAAATAATAGGAGGGGTTTAAATAGCGGACTAGCCAACTGGCTGTGTGTAGAGCGGAATGGTCTATGGTGGGTTATTTGAGTGATTAGAGTAGGCAGATTTTTATTATTAGGACGATTTCATAGCAACCTAATCGTTTGCACCATTCAGGTTAGTTTGAAGACATAAAAATGTATTGTCAATCCCAGAATGGAGCCCAATCTGACGATGGACGGAAAAGGTAGGAAATGTGAATTAAACAATGTATGACCAGCATGTAAACAAGCAAGGCATAAATTGTTTAATTCACATTATAAATAATCATTTCACTGTGGGTATTGTATGCTCAGTCTTGATGACAAACCCGACGTCTTCAATAGTCGCCGCCATCTTTGATTGGACACCTGTAGCCAAGCCAAGCTTGATGTCGAACAGGCATATTCAAAACGTGCTGAATTAGCCCCCGTTCTGGGAAAAATTATCCCACATTCTCGGATTAGCCCCTGTTCTGGGATTTGGCCCCTGATCCGAGTCCCGAGTATACGAGTAATCAGCATGAAATGGGTAAACCAACAGAGGGTCTGGGGCCTGACTATAATATGAGACACGCCAATCAAAAATATATACAGCAACTGTGATATGTCCTGTAAATGACGTCAATAGATGATAATAAATGAATAAATGAATGCTATGAATATTTTGTCAACTTCCTATGTCATTTACAGAAAATATTTTTCATGAAATACTGCACAAGTTCTTAGATACAAAATCATCTAACGTGTCTCATATGTGACTTGCCACAACAAAACAAAACTGTGTTTGGGACCAGTGTTGTTGCTTGCAGCCTGATTCATATGTACATGTTGCAAGTCAATTTATTGTTACCCATAAGTGAACACTTTGTATGCCCTCTGATCAGATCTGATCTGGCACCACACTGGTCACAAGCTCAAAGGGTTCTCGAGCACCATGCTCAAACTCAAACAGCCTGATTGCTAGAAACTGAGCTCAGCTCAGACTCGGCCAAACAGGATTCTATATTTTGAGCATAAGTATTATGAATATGTCATGAAAGTTGTATTAACCCTTACACCGCTATCTTAATGCTGTTTATTTTCTATTTCCATTTTTATCATCAAAAACATGGTTTGACAGCACTTTAGAAAAAAAAAATTACAACATGCTTGGACAGCAATGGAAATACTTCTTAAGTGCTGTCAAACCATGTTTTTATTGAGATATAAGGTAAGATATAAAAGCAACAGCAGACGACAATTGTTGTATGTAGCGGTCTAAGGGTTAACATTGGGCCTGGGCTATTATAAGCTGGTCAGTAACATGGAAACATGGCTTTTATAACCGACAGCTTCATAATAAGGTCTCAGACGATGAAATTAAGCATGAAAAAAGGAGCCTGAAGGGTATGTGATTAATAAGCTAGTAAATGGACACATGCCAGCCAAGATATCAATATGTCACCCTTCACGACATACAAGGACTTATTGAGGTACATGTATTTATTGGCCAAATGTAGCTCATCATCGGCTAGTACTTGTGGGGGTGGTGGGGTGGGGGTGGCCACTGATTTAAACTTTTAGCCTGTTACCAACATTTTATTTATTAACCCATTACATTCGGAATAAACCTTTATGGCTATGAAATATTTTAAATATTTCTCAATGAAAGTATATGTTGTGACCACTCATTTGAACCATCTCGACGAGATGGTGCAAATGGTGGTCACGACATATGCTTCTAAGCACATACATGTATAAAGAAAATATTTATAATTTTTCATAAACAAAATAACATATCCTCAGCATGAAATGGGTTATATGAAACTTATATTGAACACTATATTGTCACTTGTTATTGGCATATTCTATTTTCTGTCATACGGTTGGCCAAGCCCACCCCATTTCCCTCCACCCCTCAACTGTGTATATATCCCTATACAGGTATTTATCCCGTCAACACAGTGCGTATGTGCCGTGAAACACGGTGCCGTGAAACATTTTTGATATCCTGTCAATACGACCTAATCACTGCGTATGAATATGTGCAGTGACTGGGGTTATTTTTTTTTTGCATTTTAAAGCCATTAGTAGGTGTTGACGGGATAAATAGAATATTAGGTTAGTGCCGTGAATGGGAAAAAATATCTGGCGCGGCACGGAAACAGGATGTGCTCGGCAGAGTTTCGCCCATCCCGTTTCCTAAGCCTTGCCAGATATTTTTTCCCATTCACGGCACTAACTTACTATTCTCTATCTATTTTCCTTATTTCTCAACCAAAGTATATGTTGTGACCACTCATTTGAACCGTCTCGGCGAGACGGTTCAAATGGTGGTCACTACATATACTTCTGATGAGAAATAAAGAAATTCCTGAGTCTTGCCAGATATGTTTTCCCATTCACGGCACTAACCGACTATTCTCTATATATCCCTATACAGATATAAACTGTTTTGGTGAGGCATAGGGAATGTTGTAGCAGCTCAATAGTGAACACTGTAGGTCCTGATCAGATTGTATGAAAGTAATCACATTTTTATCATGTTGAGTATGTATGAGACACGCAGACTGTCCATTCACTTTCGGTTCCAAATATATAGGAATATAGGGATTTTTTTCCAAAAATATAGGGATAAATATAGGGACAAAACTCAATATTTTCCAATTTTGCGGCATGTATGTGTGTACGTAAAGGATTTTTTCGAGCTAAAAATCTAGATTAATGGCCTCCTCCTCCCCTTATAGCCATTCCGTATCCTCTCCTCTGTTTTTTAAATGGTTTACAATTATTAACTTGATTAATTTTTATTTTTTATTTTCTAAAACAGGTTGAGCCACTGCCTGACAAAAAGGTACCACTTGGCCTTGTATACCAAGCTCACTGAGCTCAGGCTGACTATCTATGCAATCATGGTATACCCTGTCATACCATGATTTCTAAGGGACAATATAATAATTATGCTAATTCTGACAGTGTGAATTCACCTGGACCTATTTAAATTTCTATGTGTTCAACAATAATTTCAATTTTGTGGGTGGAAGATATGTGCAAATATATGGCCCATACATTACTCATGAAAATTATGTGGGGGTGGGGCAAAAATCATTTCAATTCTAGGGGTGAGTGCTCTACAAAATTATGTAACGACCTTTACGTGCTCTGTGCATCAAAATCATTCAAGCGTATGTTGATGTAGAACCACACGCGACAGACAACTACAGCCTAGTAGAAGCCAAATGTAAGCATCATAATCATAACAGCTGTTTCCTTTCATGTAATTACAACTTACAAAACTGTCAAATTCTCCTATATTTACTATCTTTAAAAGATACAAGGATTTGTAGCATCAAATTGCTTTATGAGTATTTGTCACATGACATTTAACAATTTTCTATGTACTCAAATCGGCTAAACAATATAATATTTTAACACGGGTGGACTAGGAACTAGAAACTGAAACATAGTAGATACCAAAAAGTGCTTTGGTGACACCTGTGTAATTACAATGTTTTAATATTTCACCGACGAGGAGCAGTTTAACGTCATGCTCAGGACGGTCCTTTCAGGTAAAAAAAGTAATGTTTCCTGTTACCAGGTTCCAAAGACAACTCACTGACTTAAAACACAATGTTACATCATCTCAATCAGCTACCGGTAAACTAAGGATGGCAAATTTTTAAATGTTTGCTGAAAATACAGAATTACACATCTTACAATGAGATAAAAAATGATCCAAACAAAGAAAACTGGTAAATACGATCATAATTTAGTAAAATGCATCTCTAACCTTGCACTGTGTTTAGAATAAATCAGTAAGTTGAATATCAGACTTGATTTTGAGCATTTTACAAACATTAGTTACTGATTTTTTAAAAATATAGGGATTTATAGGGATTTTGGGAAAATATAGGGAAAATATAGGGATTGCCAAATTTATAGGAATTTATAGGAATTTATAGATAATGGACAGCCTGGACACGCCATGTGATTTTGTACCTTCGGACATCTGCGTAATTGCATTAAATACGTTTACAAAATTTACAATATTTTTTATAAATAAAGTCAAAAGTTGCGCATGTACATGTACTATGAAAATTGTGCCAACATTTAACGCCATTTAGAGAAAATATTGTAAATTTTGAAAAAGTATTTCATGAAATTACGCGAATGAATTAAGGTACAATAATATCACATGGCGTGCCTCATAAAAAAATTTATGTGGCTGAGACTGGAGAAATGGGGCTTATGGCCTTTGCGATCCGTGCAGACATGGAAAGTTCACAAGTCCATTTGCGTATTATCATTATACTGCTGAAATACATAGACCATACACAAAAATGATAGAGAGTTAAACATGTTGTATGTACCAGTAGCCGATTTCACCAACATTGCAAAGTATACTTTACTAGCAAAGTATACTTTGAGGGAGAAATTTTCAATTTTTTGAAAAATTTATTAATTTTTATTATACTGAATTTATTACATTATCACAGCCATTTAATGGCTGTGATAATGTAATAAATTCAGTATAATAATTCTGCATACTTTTAATCATGAAATATATGCAGTTGTTAGTTCTATATGAAATAATGCATTTCAGGAAAAATAAATGATTGCTCCCTCAAAGTATACTTTGCTAGTAAAGTATACTTTGCAATGTTGATGAAATAGGCTACTGAGCTCTAGATAAGGAATTAGTAATCGAGTATTGTCACTCCATCATTTCTGAAGGAAATGGGTATTTCAAAATTTTAATTTGGTAAAATAAAATCACACTACTGTTTACACATCAACAGACAGCAATTATTAAATAGTTTGCTTCGAAATGAATATATGTCTTGGCATTTCATTAGAATTGTCTCCTTGGAGACAATTCTAATGAAATACCAAGGTGTGTTTTCATGGAAAATAAGAAAAAATATGTGCCATGCATTATATTTCATGAAAAGAATTTACAATATTTTCGAGATTTTTCTGTAAATGACATTGAAATGTGACGAAAGTTGACAACATTGTCATAGCAAATGTGGAATAGAATTCCACATTTGCTATGAAAATGTTGTCAATTTCAACATCATTTACAGAAAATATTACCGTTTCTGTAAATATATTTTTCATTCAAAATCACACATCTTCTAATGTACAAAATTACATGGTGTGTCTCATATGTAACAAGAGTTCCGAAGGTCACAATATACGCTCTTCGAGGCAAGGCCAGTTAACAAGGGGAGATAACTCACTGAAAATTAATAGGCTTCTTTGTATTGCTTTGATATATATGTATACCAAATTTGGTTACGATCGGTGAAGTAGAACTTGAGTTATTGCGTGGACAAGGATACAGAGTGGGAAAATTAAAAATGAACGCCATGGGGAGATAAGTCAAAGAAAGAATTTCAAAATCAATAGGCTTCTTTGTCTTGTTGTGATAAACATGTACATGTATACCGAATTTGGTTACAATCCGTCAAGTAGCACTCGTATTGCGTGGACAAGCTGTGCCCGCCTGCCCGCACGCCCGTACAAGATGAATACATAATATGTCCTGTTTTTTCAAACGGGCGTATAAAAACCACTGAGTAAGCCGTGATTTGTCATGAGGGAGCACACATATTATCATGAGTATTGGTTGTTGGACCATTCCTAAGTAGTGAAACACTAATCTGCTGATCTATAGAACCCAAGAAGACCAACTCAGGCTCAGATGCTGGCCGCCCACACCAATCACAAATGCACCCTCTTGAACAAAAGCAGGTTTACTTTGAAGGCGACCAGTGAAGCCCCCAGATCAGCCTGCAAACAGTAGCCGATTTCACCAAAATTGCTAAGCATACTTAGATAGTCACTTAGCTAAGTACACTTTGAGGGAGTAATCATTTATTTTTCCCGAAATGCATTATTTCATATAGAACTAACGACTGCATATATTTAATGATTAAAAGTATGCAGAATTATTATACTGAATTTATTACATTATCACAGCCAAAATGGCTGTGATAATGTAATAAATTCAGTATAATAATAATTAATACATTTATCCTTAAATTGAAAATGTCTCTCTCAAAGTGTGAAATAGGCTACAGAACAATGGCTACTCTGACCACATTATCAAAATACTGCTACCAACAAATATTTAGTATTTATCCAAAGATTAAAATGGGGCATGAAAAGGCCAGTCAAAAGGATACCTTAAAGGTACATGCCCACTCATACATATATAATCAGTTAGTAATATTTATTTTACTGATAGCGACTCGCGGTGGTATCATGCTATTTTAATATGCAAATGAGGCATGGTATTTTGTAATTATTTATACTAATTAAATGTGTCACCTGAAAAAATAATATTTTCGACAGATTATAAAGTATGATAATTGTACATCAAAAATTAAATAAAGAGAATACATATTAATGTCTGTTAACATTTTCAGGAAAAACACGGTTATTGTCCCTGATATCAGTGTGATATAATTACGTATGACATAAAATGTATAATAATGCCAATAAATATGTGGGATACTGGTGAATGAATGTTTATTTTGCAAAACGATGTCTCAGATGATGTCTCTGATATATAGAACAGTTTGTGCCTACTGAGTGGGCATGTACCTTTAAGCAAGTAAACTTTGAAATAGGGGCACATCAAATGCACAAAAATCACATTATCATAGAATGGTTAATACCAGTAAAACGTATGTTTCTTTTTTCATGTTTAAACTTATCGAATACTTGAACAAATAATAATGATGCCTCTAATGGTGTGTAAGCAAAATGTAATAATAAATGTATTTTATTTTACTTTTTTTTCTGTTGGCCAGCATGCAGCTAACACATTTTAACCCTTAGACCGCTACTCACAACAATTGTTGTCTGCTGTTGCTTTTATATCTTGCCTTATTTCTCAATAAAAGCATTGGTTTGACAGCACTTCAGAATCATTTCCAATGGAAATGATTCTGAAGTGCTGTCAAAGCATGTTTTTGATGATAAAAATGGAAAATAGAAAATAAACAGCAGACGACAAAATAATTAATATAGCGGTCTAAGGGTTAATACATTGATACATATAACATTGTTATATTCAGATTCTACAATTGCCACAATTCCCATTTCATGGGACATCGGCCAGAATGGCCATTGATTATCACTCACATACACTGTGGTTTAATTATATAAAATGTGCTTTCAAAAATCCATCAGCTTTTTCCCGACCTGTGACCTTTCAGCAAATTAAATTTTCTGCCGCGATTGATAAGCTGAGCACCAACTATTTTTTCCCCGGGAAATTCAATAACTGAGTAGGTTGTATTGAATGCTACTGAATGTCAGTTCCCTCCCACTGAACTAAAAGCCAAAACCATCGTCAATTGTACCAGGGGGCCGTTTCACAAAACTTCGTACGACTAAAATGTTCGTAAGTGCAAAATTTTGATAGTCTGTAAATTTCACATTGAATTAGCAATATTTTCTTGTAAACAATTATTGGATTTACATTTATTGAACATATGCAGCCTATGATCAATAAATGTAAATCCATCAATTGAAATTTCAAGATGATTCTAAATTTGCACTTATGAACATTTTAGTCGTACAAAGTTTAGTGAAACGGGCCTCACTGGTTTGTATGATGTGAAACACTGTATGATTTTGCAGTAGCACGATAATAAAATCTGTCTATATACATATCGAGTACAACCTCGACAACACCTCTCAATGGGAGGACATAAAACTGGCTGTTTCAGAGAGGTGGCTGTTGTAGTGAGGTTAACTATAGAGGCAATTCATTAGGCAGTGCTCCAGATAAGGAATTAGTAAATGAGTATTTTCACTCAATCATATCTGAAGCAATTGGGTATTTCAAAATTTTAATTGGGTAAAATAAAATCACACTACTGTTTACACATCAACAGACAGCAATTATTTAATAGTTTGCTTCGAAATGAAACATGTCATGGCATTTCACTAGAATTGTCTCCTTGGAGACAATTCTAATGAAATACCAAGATGTGTTTTCATGGAAAATAAGAAAAATATGCTATATTTGTGGTCTGGTTATTGTTTTATGTAGCATGATAAAGGTACCACAAATTTGTTATTGCTTTTTGATACTCACTACTTATGATTTCAATTGGGTTTTTGGCAATTTTAATTGGGTATTTACGCAAATACGCAGCTTATCTGGAGCTCCGATTAGGGATATAAAATATCAGCTGCTACAGAGGGAGTTGTTGTACAGAAATGGCTGTTTGTGAAGGTTCGACTGTATGTGTATTTGTGATCAGTAGAGACCCAGATGCGCAGTCTGATCTGGGGCTCTACTGATCACCGCTTACGCTGTGAATCATCTGGGATGCTGCTAACGGACATCTCCGAACCTAATCATGCTACACAAGTGTCACATGTCAGAAACACCAGCGCTTATTCCATTAATGTATCAATGAACAGCGGTAATACATTTACGGATGGAACAACGTGTTTATCTGATGGATTCAACATCAAACCTGTCAGCTAGGAGTTTTGAACCATTTATCTTCAAACGTTCATGTGTTATTTTTAGATATAAAAGCAATATTAGCCCTTAGAATGCGGGAACCGAAAATAGTCGTCTGCTGTTAATTCATATTTTGTCTTTTCTCTCAGTAAAAACATGGTTTGGCAGCATTATGGATGGAAATGATTCTAAAGTGCTGCCAAACCCAAGTTTTTGATGAGAAAAATGGAAAAATTAAATATATTCAGCAGACGACACAAATTGAACGGAGAAACATGCATGCATCCATTGAACAGGATTTGAGCTGGACCATGGGTATGGGGGAGCATGGAATGAAACTATGAATGATGAGAAACATGCACATGAAGTTTCAAGTGAATCGTCCATACCGTAGAGAAGTTATAGAACTGAGAATGCAGAAACACACATTCATCTAATGGATGGAAATTTCTTCTGAGTTATTTGACCTTGGGCATGGGTGAGCATCGGTTGGGTGGAGAATGCAAATATGAATGATGACATCTACCGGACGGAAATTTCTAAATTATTTGACCTTGAACTTGAGAACGGGGAAGCATGGGCTGGGCAGCGAATGAAAATAGGGAAGATAATAAACATGCATATGAAGTTTCAACCCAATCAATCATATGGTAAACAAGTCAGAACAGAATGGAAAATGTGACAGACAGACATACGGATGGACGCCTTTTGCATCCACATGTCCCATTTTCGCTCCGCAATGGATAACGTGGCTGGTTTGTACAATGTGTGATATACAGTGCCCGGGAGAGCATTATCAGGATAATGGTCCTCTAAAGGAAGTAATTAGATCAGCAGCTAACATTTATCACAATTTCCACAAATCCACTTATGTGGCTTGGCTAAGGCGTGCATTTCAATACTGGCCTAGTTATTGTCATGTTACTCGGAGCAATTGTTACATCCAGGATTGCTATCTAACACGTAGAAATCTCTCTAAACCAGGCTCAGAGCTCCAGTTAAGGTGCATAATTTTATCAACTTTGGGGAGACTTTCATTATTTCTTCGCCAAAATTGGCTAGTTGGGAGTGCTTTAGAATCGTCTCAATGAGACGATTCTAAAGCAATCCCAACTTGCCATTTTTCGTGAACAAATAAGAAAAATACCCGGAATATTTGGTCCAATTACGCACCTTAACTGGAGCTCTGAGGCATCGGCAAAATCTTAATTTTCCTCTCGTCCAGATTGAAATTCAACTAATGCAATCCTACATATTTTGATGTTAATCCTGCAATCTCCCTTCAAATTCACTCGTCCAGATTTATCCAAAATTCACTCGCCAATACGAGCGGACGAGTGAAATTGTCCAGATCTGTAAACCATACAACCGGGAAAATATATACCTGTTTAACCCTTTCACATCTAAGTAAATGGAATGAAAGATTCCATTTCCAGACTATGCCATTAATCAGAAAATGAGGCATTTTATAAAACTCAGAAAATATCACAAATAGTGCAGATGCTTGCTGATGAGACTGGTCGTTTAACAGCCAGCTCATCTGGATTCACACTGTTTGCAAACGTAGAGATACAGGCATGAGGGCTGTTTCACTGAACTTTGTACAACTAAAATGTTCGTAAGTGCAAAATTATGATAGTCTGTAAATTTCACATTAGCAACGTTTTCTTGTAAACAATTATTGGATTTACATTTATTGAGCATAGGCTGCATATGCAGCCTATGCTCAATAAATGGAAATCCACCAATTGAAATTTTCTGACGATCCTAAATTTTCACTTACAAACATTTTAGTCGTACGAAGTTTAGTGAAACGACCCCCTGGGGTGTTGAAATGGTTAAGTTAGAAGGGTTTCATTGTTATGTAGGTCTCATTATAACGACTGTCCTTGGCAGCAGCTCAGACAACCATGTTACAAAGTATTCAAATACTTCAGAGCTCCAGATCAGCTGCGTATTTGCTTAAATACCCAATTAAAAGTAGCGAGTATCAAAAAGCAATAAACATTTTACGATACCTTTATCTGCAGAAAACAATAAACAGACAACAAATATAGCATATTTTTCTTACTTTCCATGAAAACACATCTTGGTATTTCATTAGAATTCTAATGAAATGCCAAGACATGTTTTCATTTCGAAGCAAACTATTCAATAATTGCTTTCTGTTGATGTGTAAACATAGGTCAGCGCTCCAGATAAGGAATTTGACATTGGGTACTGTTACTCCATACTTTTGAAATCAATTGGGTATTCTCAATTTTCAATTCTCAATTTTCAATTGGGTATTTTAAAAACGTTACCCCATCATTTTTGTTCAATTCAGTATTTCCATATTTTGATTACAAAAACCGATTCGGAAACAAATTGTACTAATTTATGTATTAAAGGTACATGCCCACGCAGTAGGCACAAACTGTTCTTTATAGGAATTAAATAAGTGTATAAGTATGTCACTATTCCACCAGTTCTAAAAATTACGAGTGCCAGCTATACAAATATAATCATTTATTAATTATCAATTTACTGTTAGCGACGCGCGGCGGTAACAGTCTATTTTGATAATGTGTGGGGACGACGACTTTCACATCACGGCTTGCGGTGCGCATGCGCAGTATACTACGCGCGCCAGTAGGCTTCCCAATATGTAAACAAGAATATCAACATGTCGAAACGTCCAGGACGGAAATTGTATGAAACGGCGTCGGCCAAAAAAAATGCGAAATGTCTGAGGGACAGGCAGTACAGAGAGAGAGTGGTTAATATTGGCGACCAGATTACCAAATGGAAAGAGTTACGTGGAGATTTAGATTTGGATTCGAACAGTGATTTTTATTCTCAACTTCCGATACTTCATTGCGCATGTCAAAGATGTGATATGATTGACCGTGTCACGTGACGCGTGTTGGTAAAAATAGCACGAGGTCGGAAAATACCCTTTCTGGTCGCGGCATATAAAATGCGATTTAACACCAATTAACACGCGCCATAATTAAAAATAACTCGTTAGTGGGTAGACAAATGGCTCATATAAGGCATGACAGAAAATGAAAAGTAGTAGTACAGTGTAACCTGCTGCGTGGGCATTACCTTTAATGGTACTGTTTTGTTGTTCATATAATTAAGTGAATAGTTAAAGTTTTCAATGATTCCAAGTACATACAAGTAAGTGTTACTAGAGTAGTTGGACTTATGGCATTTGGGACCAGTGTAGTTCCGGATCTGCCAGCACACTTATAGTTATGTAACAAGCAGTATCATGTATTCATGAAAAGCATGGGAGATGTTTCATTATCTGAATGACAAACAGTGCATACGCTGAGCAGAATGCCTTGATTGGCAGATTGATCTTTTTTCTTTGCCAACCACAGCAATTCATCAATAATGTCACTGTCAGTCACGATTAATTTGTGATCTCCACACACCGAGCTCAACAAAATGACACCTTGTGCAATGGATTGAGATTCCTCCTTTGCATCGGTGGTAAAATAAATCGAAATAGGTTTAACATAGGTGGTGGACTTTTGCAGTTTATTCTTCCACGCTTGTTTGTTGTGTCCGCCATTTTGTTGCGCCATGTGTCACCAATTTTCTACGAAAAAATCGGACACGATCCGTTTGTGTTATTTATCGTGTCTATCGCTACTATTAATTGATGAATTCGAGCGCCGTTCAACTCGTCCTATTTTAGTTAATTCGACCGCCATTTTATTGAACGTGTGCGTTGGTTGAAATAGTAATAAAGTTACCATATTTACATGTATTACTTATGATACTGTCCCACACGTAAAATATAAACCTGATACACTCAAAATAATATAGTGTCTGCTGTGCCCCGCCCTCCCCCTGGACCAATTCCACTGGTACGATTTGTTTTATCCGTGCGGATAGTCACGTATGTCTACAGACGTTTTTCGTTGCAACTCCTTGAGTGGACTCGGGGGTCGCCGAAAAAAGCAGTTTCATATCGATTTGAATTTAAGAAAATAGACTAGTAATGAGCCTGGATCTCGGGTTCACGTAAGTGTCGCATCGCCGTTTTGTTTTACAATTATTGATTTATAATTCCAGAACAAAAATATTTACACAATTCCCTAACATTTGATTGGCCCGTAGCAAGTCTCTGTCCAAAATTTATATCCCAGCAAACTCCCACGCCGAACTACTTTCCGTAACCGTGAAGCGCAGTTAAAATAATTCTTAAGAAAATGGAAAATAAACACATTTTCTTGATGAATTTATTTCAAATGCTGGAATTATAAGGAATGAATGGCCTTTTTGTTGAATTTATCGGGCATATAAACTTGGAAAAGTCGCAGGAATACTGGACGAGGCCTTCCGGTCTTCGACCAGTATTCCCACGACTTTTCCAAGTTTATACCCCGATAAATTCCGCAAAAAGGCCATTCATTCCTATAGAAAATCAGTAATATTTTCCGTATATGAAGTGGATTGTGACAACAAATTCAGAGGTAAAGGGAAATGCAATTCTGGCTCGCATGAGTTCTGAAGTTTGTGTCAACTTTTGCCATAATAGATAGGGCCTGTCATGTACGAACCTTTTTTTTGAAAATCAATATGGGCGAAAACAGGCGATGCGATAAGGGTGGAACTTCTAGATTTGGGATCATTAACTTGAACGGTACTCGAAACAACTGCCGTGTGGTAGGTTACTAGAGTTTCGTATCGAGTTGGACCCAAATTTGTCCGATGAGAGTCGGAATCGCTCGCGCTAAATCCTGGAGTTCAAATCGAATAGATCCGAAGACTGGTTTCCAGCCGTTATCGGTGAAATACAGCGAGACATTGTCCGCAGCTAGAGCCAGGACCAGACTTTGTAAACAATGAATGGCCGACCGCACAGATCATCGGCGATGATTTTGTAGGATTGTATATATGAACAAATCTAGCAGTACGAGACAGACTGAAAATACATTTGAGGAGTACGCTACAGGATAAAAAATGATTGCGTACCGGACATTTTCATTGCTTTTTGGTACGCATCGGCTCTGATTTTAATTGGGTTTTTGCATTTTTTAATTGCGTATTTGCGTTATCTGGACCTCTGAGGTGTGATTTTATTTTACCCAATTAAAATTTTGAAATACCCAATTGCCTCAGAAATGATGGAGTGACAATACTCAATTACTAATTCCTTACCTGGAGCACTGTACTTGATATTAAATGGAGTCTCTCTAAACCGAACACCCTGGGGATCTCCCAGGATGTCGAGTTTAGAGAGATTCCACTGTCCAGTAGAACACTGCACCCCATGTATCTCATGCTTGGAATCAGGTAGTTTGACAAGTTCAGACTGAGCTGTACTCAGCCAGAACCAATCAAATTGCTTGATTTTGAGCATATTACTGAAGCACACGCTCACAACATAAGGTGTTATAATAACTCCAGGAACAAGCGTTTGGAAGAGCACCAGAAGCTAATAGAAACACAAAACATGTACATACATTGGTGGGTGTGATGGTGGGTGAGGGTGGGTGTGAGGGCGGGTGTGAGGGTCGGTATTAGTGGGTGACGGAGGGGAGGATGTGTGGGTGTGAGGGTGGGTGGGTATGACGGTGGGGTAAACAGTGGGTATGAGTGGGCGACGGTGGGGAGGATGTGTGTGTGAGGATGAATGTGAGGGGTTTGGGTGCGAGGATGGGTGAGGGTGTTGTTAGGTTTGCGATGGTGGGTGACAGTGGTGGGGGTGGGCATAGCCTTGTTTCTTATGAAATCAGTAAACATATATTAAATCACAACCCATGTAAGATCCTCTATTTGTTCCATGTATTACAGCTGTATAAGTATAAAGCGTGACGGGGGTGGGGTTATATGAGTCACATGTGATTTTGTACCTTCGGACATCTGCGTAATTTCATTAAATACGTTTACAATATTTTTCATAAATAAAGTAAAAAGTTGACAAAATTTCTGGCAAAATTCCAGAGATTTTGTCACCTTTTGACACCATTTATGGAAATTATTGTAAATTTTGTAAACGTATTTCATGAAATTACGTAGGTAAAAAATCACATGGTGTGTCTCATTTATAATGGTAACAAACCTAATCTTCCTCCCGCCTTTATCTCTGCCAACCCTGATAAGACAAAAGGTACCACTGTACAACCAACATAGACTCACATCCGCCTGCAGTCTAACCAGACAGACCCTAAACGGACTAGTATAAAATGATAATTCCAACTGTACGTGATTTACACGATTCGTAGCATTTTCCATGGTGCGAATCGCCACACCGGGTACATGGCAAGAGTTTATATATCAATACACCAGTAGCCTATTTCTCCAACATTGCAAAGTATACTTATCTTGCTAAGTACACTTTGAGGGAGAAATTTTCAATTCAAGGATAAATTTATTAATTTTTATTATACTGAATTTATTACATTATCACAGCCATTTTGGCTGTGATAATGTAATCAATTCAGTATAATAATTCTGCATACTGGTAATCATCAAATATATGGAGTTGTTAGTTCTATACGAAATAATGCATTTCGGGGAAAAATAAATGATTACTCCCTCAAGTATACTTAGCTAGATGAGTATACTTTGCAATTTTGGTGAAATAGGCTACATAACAGTTGGAATTTTGTATTGATGATATCATGTCACTACATTATTTCACTTTCCATTTGTTCTGAGCGACATTCTCATTTCCATAATATTGTTATCTTGGCACTATGTCAATGATTTTGACATAAATCATCCTGGAAAAAATGCACATCAGCATTGTACACTTCTGTAAGAACCTGCCAGGGAGAAGTATGGAAATAGGATCTTAACCCTTAGACCGCTACTCACAACAACTGTCGTCTGCTGTTGCTTTTATATCTTGCCTTATTTCTCAATAAAACATGTTTTGACAGCACCTCAGAATCATTTCCAATGGAAATGATTCTGAAGTGCTGTCAAAGCATGTTGTAAATTATTCTAAAGTGATGTCAAAGCACGTTTTTGATGATAAAAATGGAAAATAGAAAATAAACAGCAGACGACAAAAAAATTAAGACAGTGGTCTAAAAGTTAATCATAAATGGTGTTCTGTTGTTTTCATAAAATTTCAAAGTGACATTTGCAATTCTAGTGTTCAGAACAAAGACAAAATACAATTATAGAAGTACACTTTCATAGATGCAGGTTAGCAATTATCATGCCACAAATGTACAAATATATAGGTACTTAACTCTTTGCATGCTAGGAAATTTGTGGACTATAAATAGTTAAAAAATAGCAGATGACAATTAATTATATTTTCTTTTATTTCTCCTTATAAATGTCATGAATATGTCTTGGAATTTCATTAGAAATTTGAAGACATATTTACAGAGAGAAATAAAACATATACTCCTAATTCGTTTGGCGGATATTTTCGCCGCTAGCATGCAAAGAGTTAAAAGTAAAAAACTCTTACCTTAAAAGAGACTTTTCTCCAAAGTATTCTCCCCTTTTCAGTTTTCTAACTTCCTGAGGGGCGTCAAAGTTGGCTATCGTCTGCGTAACCTTCACCTACAAACAGAGAAGATGGGACACATTATCCCACAAAATTTATCATGCACTAGTTAGATAATGTATTCTAGTTAAATCTGCTTTATTATTTAGGGGGCAGGATATCGGCCACCTTAAATTCCCCCACATACTGTTACAAGGTGCATGATCACGTGGTTATAACAACAAAAACAGTGGCTGAAATCTTGAAAGTATTATTTGATATTTTCCTTAATATGAAACGGATGTTGATGAAATATGGTGCAGCAAACGCGTCTTCATGAGCTGCATTTGGTGGTCCAGGGAGTTTGGCACAGACTTATGTAGTTTTTGCGAAGAATCGATTTCCGTGTCAGAGACACGGAAATCGATTCTTCGCAAAAACGACATAAGTTTGGGCGAAAATACAGAGACCACCAAATGCAGCTTAACAAGATGCGTTTGATGCGCCATATTTCACCAAAATCCGTTATGTAATAAGGACACTATAAAAGAATACGTACTTTGAATTCTGGAAATTTCAGTACTTGTTGTTGTTAGTACCACGTGATCATACACCTTGTGTTAACTAACCTGGTGAGATTCTATGAGAGTATATATAATTTACTGCATGGATAACAAAACCTGAGATAACAAGATATCAGTATCACTGATAGAGGAATGTACCCTTCAAAAACATTAATGAAAACTTCTAATGAATGTAAGTCATTCGACCTTGAGCTCGTGGGTGGGCTATAGAATGAAAATAAGGATGACGACAAATAAGCATATGAAATATCAGGCCAATCTGACTTAAAGTAACAGAGATAGTAGGTATCTGAATTCTTGCGAATCTCAGACTGACGGACACATACACAGACAGATAGATGAACAGATGGACAGGGTTGCAAATACATGTACCCCACAAAAAAACTTTTTCACATAAAAAGTCATTATGTGTATAATATATTGCCGTGACTGGTGAAATGCGCACAGTCTGATCATGATCTACACTGTTCGCCATTCCATCAATGAGACACCAATCATGCTTCTAACAAGTGATATAGATCGTTATCAGGCTGCAGAAGTGTGGTATTTGATCAGGTGCTACACTGGCTACACATCCCATAAGCCCCATTTCTCCAGTCACAGCCACATATGTACGTACCTCCCCCTTGTTGATGATGAAGAATGTATCTCCTGTGGCGCCCTCTCGTATAATGTATTCACCCTCGTGGAAGAAGTCCTGAAAATAATCATTACATTTTATTTATTTATTTCATAAAATTTGGTTTGGCAGTGTATTAACCTTGCTTATTGCATAAAATGGGCGCTCGCAGTGTATTGACACAATGTAACTAGAAATGGACGCTTGTCGACAAGCGCATGTGTATCCCCCTCCCCAGATACACAAGTAGTTTGAAAAAAGGGTGTTCGAGTTATGCTCCGGAGACAAAATCAGTGCGCGGAAAAACAAAGGGAGATAACTCAAACATTAGTGACGCAAGAGTTGTCATTCTTGCATGACACACCTTTAGGGTCGTGGTCTATGCATGTGTGAAGTTTCATGAAAATATTCCAAAGGGTGTTCGAGTTATGCTCCGGACACAAAATCAGTGCACGAAACAACAAAGGGAGATAACTAAGAAATTAACGACGCAAGAGTTGTCATTCTTGCGCGCGACACACCTTTGGGTCATCTTCTATGCATGTGTGAAGTTTAATAAAAAATATTCCAAAGGGTGTTCGAGTTATGCTCCGGACACAAAATCAGTGCACGAAACAACAAAGGGAGATAACTAAGAAATTAACGACGCAAGAGTTGTCATTCTTGCGCGCGACACACCTTTGGGTCATCTTCTATGCATGTGTGAAGTTTAATAAAAAATATTCCAAAGGGTGTTCGAGTTATGCTCCGGACACGAAATCAGTGCATGAAACAACAAAGGGAGATAAGTAAAAAAAATTAACGATGCAAGAGTTGTCATTCTTATATCATTCTTATTCACATATCATATCTGCACAGGTCCACATATTGCCACAATATTGTCAACACAGTTTACGGAAACGTAATATAATAATTTACCTGTATAAATTACCTGTAATAAGTTAGTGGTCAGTTAGTGGTCAGTCTGGACATTTGCACATGTTAGCACATGCACAGGTGAATGGTTCTCCCAGTCACTATTGTTCAACCAGAGAAGGCTATTGTTCTCTCTACAGGTAAGGTGTACAGAGCACACGAGAAAACGGGTCTTCATGCATTATTGTCCAGTTTGTAGAGTGCGCGAAACAAAAAAGGGAGATAACTCAAAAATTAGCTACGCAAGAGTTATCATTCTTGTGCGCGACACACCTTCGGGTCGTGGTAGTATGCATGTGTGAAGTTTCATGAAAATATTCCAAAGGGTGGTCGAGTTATGCTCAATCAGTGCGAGAAACAAAAAAGGGAGATAACTAAAAAATTAGCTATGCAAGAGTTGTCATTCTTGTGCATGACATACCTTCGGGTCGTGGTCTATGCATGTGTGAAGATTCATGAAAATATTCCAAAGGGTGGTCGAGTTATGCTCAATCAGTGCGCGAAACAAAAAAGGGAGATAACTCAAAAATTAGCTATGCAAGAGTTGTCATTCTTGTGCGCGACACACCTTCGGGTCGTGGTCTATGCATGTGTGAAGTTTCATGAAAATATTTCAAAGGGTGTTCGAGTTATGCTCCGGACAAGAAGTGTACGTCTGCGGTTGATGCGGACGCGGAACGGTGTCAAATCCATAGTATCCCCTTCGTCCAGGGGATACAATAATAGTCATAGTACACTCGTGTAAAAAATATGCAAATTAGCTTGTTACAGAAAACACGTTCGGTGACCAGTACAGCTACATTTCTGTTGATTGATTATCAGATTTATTAAACTGATTTCATAAGAAACTTGAAATAGCTGAATTGTCATTGCGATTTTTTAATTATTTATAGCCCACAAATTTCCCACAATGCAAAGAGTTAAATTTGCATCTCAAATTATCTAATATATTGCCTGCCTCTTTACATGTTTAGATACTATTCATCTAGTTTAATTTAAATTATACATGTAATGTGACTTTCCTTTGATAGCAAATTTGATATGCCATTTGAAATAAATAAGAAACGTACCTCATTTGCCTCTGGAACATTCTAAATGTACGTAGATCTACATAATATTTTGTATTTTTGTTTTGAAGTTGTGACCAGCATTTGAACCATCTTGTCGATTAAATCCAAATGACGAGTCATGACAATGTGTCTGTTCAGAAAGAAAAGAAATCAAAACAGTTGAAAATCTTCATTCACCATCAAGCTTAGCCAGCGCGTAGCCAGAAATCAATTTACAGTGGGGTCAGCGTGTAAGTGCACACACGAACGAACAACCTGTCGTGTTCGTTCGTGTGTGCACTTACATGCGGACCCCACTGTATATGCAGGCAAAAACAACTGTCGAGTTCACTAGAGGGGTCCGGCAGGCATTCCCCTGCGGAAATCTTTTTAAATTGAAATGCAAACTCCGGCGATCTGGGGTATTACAAAGCATTTTCTCGCCAATTTGCTAAAATGATGTGCAGGCCCAGGCCTTTTGGCCTAAAGGCAACTACGCCCTTGGCGAGCATGTAAATGTACTGCATAAATTGCACACCATATTTTTCTCTCAAAAGCATACTGTGTCCACAATAAAATGGCTAGTTGCATAAAAAAGGCCGGCATTTGTTATTTATCTAGATCTTTGCAGGATGTGTTCTAATTCACTTTTTGGCAAGTCTGATGTGTTCAATATCGTGAGACTGCGGACAACGTCTGTGGGAATTAATGAAAACATCACGGACAGTGGCTATCGTGAGAGAATCAAGCAAATTCCTGTGTTCCATCTCTGAAGAGTCTGCGAACCGAACAATGGACACTGGATAAACTACAACTAGGTACTGTAATAACCCTAAATATTCGGACCCCACAAATATTTAACCCTTTCACCCCTAAGTAACTGGAATGGAATTTGATATGTTAATATTACAACCAATTCAATGGTCACACAATGTCACAGTAATCCGACTATTATGTGCCGTTCTTTTACGGATTCCATATTGCAGACAGCCAGCTTCTCCAGCCATCACTGCATGACTAACTTCCCCTTGTTTTGCATACCTCAGTTATTTCCCTTAGTGGTCACATGGGGATATGACATATCAGGCCCGTAGCCAGACCTGTTTGAAGGGGGGGGATCTCTGGGGGGTGGCGGGGGGGGGGGGGGGGGGGGGAGTCTAAAAAGTGGACCTCCAGAGGCTGGGCGTGGGGTCGTCCGACCGCTCCGACCCCCCCCCCCCCCCCCCCCGGCGGTACGGGCCTGCATATGCATAGTACAGCCGAAATGTAGGCATAATGCAATTAGTATGCTTAATAGTTCAACAGACTTCTTAGAACACCTAGCTGTACTGTATAAATATAAGAATGACCTAGTTACTAAACATTTCAACAGCTGTAGGATACCAGTCTGCAGCTGTATGTATGTCTCTTAACAACATCAGGTTACTATCTATTTTTTTCCCCGATAGTAGTTATATATACTGCTAAATCAGTGACCAGGAAGGTAACAGAGTAGACACTTAGTAAAGCTGTTAAGATACGTAGATAGATAGACTGGGTGCTATGCTGGTAAAATTAAGGAAAGCCAAATGAGGAGCCAGCAGCGGGGAAATTAGTCACTCCAATTGCCATGGAGGTGGAATGCACTGGAGTGTCAGTGACCGCATTGTTGTGAAACTTGTGTCATCCGCTGTACCTATCTTAGAGCGATTAATTAAAGGAGATATAACAAACTTCTGTTTTCGCGATACGCTTATGTATTCATCATTTATATATCAAATAAAACAAATTTTACAGTAATCCGACCTGTATGTGCCGTTCTTTTACGGATTTCATATTCCGGACAACCAGTTATTCCAGCTGTTAAACAGAGAATATTCCCTGGTCATGACTCGTCATTTTGATGCACATACTGTCACAGTATGAAATACACAAATATGTTTTGAAATATGCAGAAATGGAGCTTATAGGTTTTGTGACCAGAGTAGGTTCAGATCTGCCTTCATCAGGATCTCCACTGATCGTCATTCCATCAGTGAAACACACATCATGCTGCTCACAAGCAATATATAGGTCGTTATCCAGCTACTGGAGTGTGCTAATTTGATCAGGAGCTACACTGGTCACAAATCCCATAAGTCCCATTTCTCCAGCCACAACCAAATATTTGTTGTGACAATGCATGTTAACCTCGATCTGCCTCAGATTCTACACTGCATATAGATGCCCCATGGTATGTTTTTGCAGGTAGAAGTTAAAATAATTATTGTAGTATTGGTCTGGAAATAACTAGATTTACTTCGATCCAATCAGTAAGTAAGTTAGGTCTATATTGATAACATTGTTCACCCGAGGTGACAGTGGTTCGATGAAACACAGGATTCTTTTTTACAATATGGCATCCATGTAGTCCGAGCAGAGCCTACAATGTTTGCCATTCAATCACTGAAGTACTTGATTTTGTTTTTTTAGTTACATAATTTCCAAGCTATTTAACCAGCTTTCGGTGTCCAAATGTTCTTTTTGTATGGTGGTTCTAGGTAGTACAGTAACAGAGAAATGGATCTAAACACAAAAACTTAACTAACCCCGCCGCGGCTTTCGCCATTCCAATAGCCGGGGTTTTTGAAAGCTAAAAATGGGTGCTTTTGTCAAATATTAGAAAATATCCATAAACAGTGCAGATCTCGTTACGAGCCGGATCATCTGGATCTACACTGTTTGCAAATGTGGTCTGTAGTGTTGAAAGGGCTAACTATAATGTTGAGACTACTGGCGAAGGTCAATACCAATATCTGGTACAACACTGGCCAGCTACCGTAATTGGTATCATTATTGTAGTTAGTCAAAGATCATATGCCGCATTGTAGTGTCATGTAATTCCTAGAAGCAATTAGCTGTATATTTATTATATGGCCTAGATACCTCTAATATCGAATCACTATTGTTTGCCGATAGTGATACTAGATGGCCGCAGCCCCAAGTCGTGCCCGCCGAGGCATTTGATAGTACTAAAAAAACATTTAATGCAAACAATTTTTAACCCGTACACATGTTACCCATGCAAAGTTTGAAGTTAATCGGTGAAACGGTTGCAGAGATATAGTATACGTAAAAATATTAACCAAATTTATAAAACTTTAAGGTAAATTTCAAAGTAACATTGGGCACAGAGGCCGCACAGGTTGGGCATAGAAGGAAAATATGGATGATGATAAAGACACATGTGAAGTTTCGAGTGAATTGGTGGTGTCAGAGATATAGTGTTCTTAAAAATAAACAATTTTAACCTCAATCCAAAAAAACTTTATTAGGTAAATTTCAAAGTAATTTTACCTTGACATTGGGCATAGGGGCTGCACTCGCCGAGGTTTTGATAATATACCAACAAACTTTAACCAAAAACTTTAACCCAGACGCATGTCTGTACGTACGCCAAGGTGCCGACTATATCGCGCTGTCCACAAGGTGCCGACTATATCGCGCTGTCCACAAGGTGCCCGACTATATCGCGCTGTCCACAAGGTGCCGACTATATCGCGCTGTCCACAAGAGATAGTATACCGAAAAACTTTAACAACAAAACTGTAACCTGGACGCATATCCGTCCGTCCATGTGAAGGTAAAAAAAGTCAAGGTCATGTTAAGAATATTAATGTTAAACGATGATGAAGAAACCTTTTGACGCAAAAAAAATGGTAAGTGTTTCTGCAAAAATGTGAAGGTACAAAAGGTCAAGGTCATGTTAATGGCGGCGTGAGTGCACACAGTGTAAATGCTATTACACATAGTGTTACCATTGTCAGTGGTGTAGCGATATATTGCAACCTGTTGCCTATAAAGCGGAAAACATGCAGCTAGTTTATGGAGGGAACGACTGAAATGTCAGCGGAAATACAAACAACATAAACTGGTTCCAACCATTTAACGTTACCAATTCCCAACGATTATAAATTGATACGCGATTGAAATTGCCCCCGCATATGTAATTGATTTGACGCATATTTAAATGTCACATATAAATCGTTCTGAAACATTTCTGGTCGTGACTGGAGAAATGGGGCTTATGGGTTTTGTGACCAGTGTAGATCCAGATCAGACTGTGCATCCGCACAGTCTGATCAGGATCTGCACTGTTTGCAATTCCATCAATGGAACACCCGTCATACTAATCCGACATTAACCCTTTCAACACCAAGTAACTTACTCCACTCCAATTTTTTTAATTTTTTTCACCGGCTACTGGTCATGCCGACTATTGGCAGGTCTCGCAATAAACAGAGGCCGTCGCTGATTAACTAATATAACACAGTGCTGGGGAGGGTTCATCGCTTTGTACTTTCGTGAAATAAGCCCGTTTCTTGTGCAGACTTCTTTTTTCGCGAAGCCATCATGCGTTACGCATCTGAATAGGCAGGACGTTTACGTTTATTTAACTTAAGCGCCCACGATGCGATGATTGAAGGACAGACTGGGTCGCTACTATATTTACGCTATGAAAGACGCAGAATAATACACACCGTAGATTATTTTATCGACCAGTCTGAAAAATTCACGCCATGTAATCGGGCAGTGGAATCAGCGAAAAACACGCTATATAGCTGAACAGAGATTGACGAAACGCATTTCCCATCGAACTCGACTTCCGGTTCACTTCCGGGATCGTAATATTTAGGACAATTTTGGCGATTACAACTTATTTTTACGCATTTTCAACACTAATTCACCGTCTAATCGTTGATGTATATGGATATTTTTTATTGCAATCATCAAATCACTCTACATTCGCAGTTTGGTCGAGATAATACTTTTTTAATTTGGAAATTAAATTGTTTCATTTGCGCACTCGGCAATTTCCGTAACATATAGTTCGGGTATTTTCCGATCATAAAAATGGGCGACATGCTTAGAAACGGAAAATAATTAAATTCAACCTGTTATTGTACCGATATAGCAATTTCACAATTTCGAGGATACAAACTTTCAATATTAATAATTGGGATACCAAAAAAAAAAAATTATTTATTTTATATTATGTATTGGGACACGTATAATTTTATTTATTTTTTACTGTCCCAATACATAGGGTAAATACGGTATTTCATTAATTTTGTTCATTCAAATTATCCCATTCTTCTAAAAGGGTAATCTGTACGACGTTTAAAATTATTAACAAACAGTGGAGATCCTGATGAGACGGCTCGTTACGAGCCGGCTCATCTGGATCTGCACTGTTTGCAAACATTGTCTCTATAGAGGTCTGTGGTGTTGAAAGGGTTAACTATAGATCATTATCGTGCTACAGGAGTGTGTGCTCTTTGATCAGCAGCCACACTGGCCACACATCCCATAAACCCCATTTCTCCAGTCACAGACACATTTGGTATTTTCAAATTGTTTCTAAGACTTAAAATAAAACATCTTAATGGTTCAGTAAGCCAGTGACTTACGCGGCTGAATGGGAATAATGACAAAGATCCCATCAGGCATACAAACGAGGCAGAAAATGTGACATCTCTTTCTGTCACCGCTTGGCAGCTGCAACCAACATAGGCCACATCAGCCAAGTGTACAACTTCAGCTAGACACAAAAATGATTACTGTCTGTTCCGACAAACTTTTGAACACAATCAATCTAATAAGTCACCCTCTCCAAAAAAAATATTTGAAGAAATTCCATAAAATATTTATTTTATTGCGAAAAAAAAAAGAATTCCCATATTTAACCCATACACCGTTATCTTAATTTTTTGTTGTCTGATGTTTATTTTCTAGTTTCCATTTTTATCATCAAAAACATGCTTTGACAGCACTTTGGAATAATTTACAACATGCTTTGACAGCACTTCAGAATCATTTCCAATGGAAGTGCTGTCAAACCATGTTTTTATTGAGAAATAAGGCAAGATATAACAGCAACAGCAGACGACAATTATTTTGTGTAGCGGTCTAAGGGTTAACATGGGGGCTAAAAATAGATTTTGTTTACTAATTTTGAATTTGTCGATTTTCAAAATCTAACTTTTTGTTTTGTCATTCAATATTTTATTTCTCAATACTTTACAGAACAAAATTAACATTATACAATTACATATATGAGCATGGCATGAGAATTTTGTATAGTGCATATACAACAAATACAATATATTCAGCATGTGTGGCCCGCGATTGGAGGAAAAGAGTTTATGGGACTTTGGAAACAAAAAAGATCTTAACCCTTAGACCGCTACTCACAACAATTTTCGTCTGCTGTTGCTTTTATATCTTGCCTTATTTCTCAATAAAAACATGGTTTGACAGCACTTCAGAATCATTTCCAATGGAAATGAGTCTGAAGTGCTGTCAAAGCATGTTGTAAATTATTCTAAAGTGCTGTTAAAGCATGTTTTTGATGATAAAAACGGAAAATAGAAAATAAACAGCAGACGACAAAAAATATAAGATAGAGGTCTAAGGGTTAATTCACGAATGCATCCCTGTAGTTTAATCATGGCAGATATAGTATGCTGAGACATGATGAATGTTTTATTGTCTGGAGGGCTAAACAGCATAGTCCAAAATCCGGCTTCGCTTTTGTTTTTTTAGTTACATAATTTCCAAGCTATTTAACCAGCTTTCGGTGTCCAAATGTTTTTTTGTTGTTTTTTTTTGGTAATAAAATCAATATTTGATGGAATTTCAACAAATAAAAAAATTGGGGTGGATGACTTTTTTGTTATTGATGTAAAAGTACTTACATTTAAATATATTTTGATTGAATGTGTTTAATAGCCAAATGTTTGTCGGCAGAAAATGTGGTAGTAGTATATTGTATGAACTTTCAGTGAAACCGATAGAAATTTGGCAATTCCGAAGAGATGAATCCAAAATGACCTGATAATGCTAACCCTTTCAAGCCATACCGGTAACTGGAATGGATATGTTAATTTTCCGACCAACCCAATCATCGCTAAATATTACTCGTCAAGAGCCGGATCTCTGGATCTACACTGTTTGCAAACGGTGCTATAGGTCTGTATTGTTGAAATGGTTACAGATGCCAAAGACTATGTTTTGTATAGGAACAGAGGGTTGGGATGTAATCGGAATATTGGATCACCAGCGGCCCGCCATGCAATCTGCTGCAGACCTGACAATATGCAGATAAATTGAAACGGCCTACCAGCTCACAAAATGGACCTTATGGAGCATGTTACCACTTTGTAGTGAATATTAACCCTTAAACCGCAATCTTAATTTGTTGTCATCTGCTGTTTATTTTCTATTTTCCATTTTTATCATCAAAAACATGCTTTCACAACACATTAGAATAATTTACAACATGATTTGACAGCACTTTAGAATCATTTCCATTGGAAATGATTCTGAAGTGCTGTAAAACAATGTTTTTATTGAGAAATAAGGCAAGATATAAAGCAACAGCCAACGACAATTGTTGTGTGTGGTGGTCTAAGGGTTAAAGAATCCATGATTCTAAAATTTACAAACAAATTTCTAAAATTACAAACATTTTCTCTGTTCTTTTGATCAAAATCAAACATGAGCTGAGAAAATGTTTGGAAATTCAGTTTATTGGCAGAGGTAATAGTGTGTAATGGCCTGTCAACAGCTAAGGTCATTTTAGGCCGGGTTAATGGGGTCAAATCCCATATTTCACCCATGTGAATGGATGTGGTGGGGAAATCCCAAAATCAGAACTGAATACATTTATGTAAAAAACATAAATTCAGCCTTGCAATTAGAATAACCTGATCTCATTATATTTGGACTACAATTTTAGGTGCAAGCAAATTTTGTAATATTTTCCTTTCCTTATTGAAAATACATATTGTCACCACTAATGCACTGTCTCAAAATTAGTGCATTTTGTTTTCAGATTATATTTAGGATTATACAAATAAAGGTTTAACCCTTAGACCGCTACTCACAACAATTATCGTCTGCTGTTGCTTTTATATATTGCCTTATTTCTCAATATAAACATGGTTTGACAGCACTTCAGAATCATTTCCAATGGAAATGATTCCGAAGTGCTGTCAAAGCATGTTGTAAATTATTCTAAAGTGCTGTCAAAGCATGTTTTTGACGATAAAAACGGAAAATATAAAATAAACAGCAGACAACAACAAAATTAAGATAGCGGGAAAAAAGGGTTAAATTATTTTCATTACTACTACAGTGTTTTTGTTGAAATTTCTGGAACATACAAAAAATACACGCGCACAAATACCCATAGTGGCAGATTGGAAACTCTGGCATACTTCTTAATTAACCCTGCACCCACAGACACACGATCAGAAACACGGACATATACAGTCCAAGCACAACATCATTTGAGACACGCCATGGGACTTTGTACCTTCGGACATCTGCGTAATTTCATCAAATACGTTTACAAAATTTACGATAATTTTCGTAAGTGGCATCAAAATTTGACAATAATTTTTTTTCCATTTTTGACTTTATTTATGAAAAATATTGTAAATTTTGTAAAAATGTCCGAAGGTACAAAATGGCATGGCGTGTGTCATTTGATGTTACATCAAATTGATTTTCATTCTATTTCATGTATTCCAGAGATAGATTATGTTTGCTTAAAATTAATAATGTCAGTCACGGTTAAGTTCCCCGTCAAATGTTGTGCATATTTAATAATGTGACATTTCAATATGAAGTCTTTACCCAATAGTGACATACTGAATTTGACAGCTTGACAAATGGAGAAACATTAAAAGAATTTTACAAAGAAAATGTTTACGGTTCATGTTCGGACCGTATAGCATTTTCTTTGTACAGTGGAACCTCTCTAAACTGGACACCCTGGGAGGTACCCAGGGTGTCCGGTTTATAGGGGTTCCACAGTAAAACAGACAGATGACTACTTCAAGACAAGTGTGGATGCTTTGTGGTTGTGAATATATATTATCAATGGAGATACATAGAAATGAAACGTATCAAAATTAAGAACAACTAACTTTTCTCTGTGTTCGGTTTAGAGAGGTCTGCTGTAAAATTCTTCTAAAGTTTGTCCATTCTTCCCAATCGAAGGTGACGACACATTTTACACTAAACAGTTTGAACTATCTGTCTATATCTCATTGTCATGGTCTTTATATGCAGGGCTATTTATATAGTACTTGTGTCATTGGGACAACAAAATTGTGGCCTTTACAGCCAGGTGATTGCTATTCGGAGGTGGTCTTTAGCACAGGTATATCATATACTGTCAATCGCTGCCATTGTCATGTGATACCTAAGTGAAATGTGCCCAGGTTAACCCACTGGTGCTGCACTCAGCACCGGTGTAAAAATGTTTCAAGTCGAAAAATGTACCGGTTTCCTGACGACATGCCACTCGACTTAGAGCTATCGCATAAACACGTTTTTCGGCTAGTAAGGAATTTGCGCCGGTTGTTATCATCATCATGCTTAACCCTTACACCGCTATCTTAATTTTTTGTCGCCTGCTGTATATTTTCTATTTTCCATTTTTATCATCAAAAACATGCTTTTACAGCACTTTAGAATAATTTACAACATGCTTTGACAGCACTTCAGAATCATTTTCATTGGAAATGATTCTGAAGTGCTGTCAAAACATGTTTTTATTGAGAAATTAGGCAAGATATAAAAGCAACAGCAGACGACAATTGTTGTGAGTAGCGGTCTAAGGGTTAATAGCACAACCTACTTCAACAGTGTCACTTTCAAAGAGCAGACACACACCCAGGAGATAATAGAGGAAAATCTATCATCATTAATATCAGTTTCACACACAAGTGATATATAAATGTGCACAAAATGTAGTGCCAACATCAAATTTCAGAATAAACCATTATTAAAGGAGCACACCCTCGGAGGGTTAACCCGTTCAATACCACAGGCCTGTATAATGGTATTGGCAAACAGTGTAGATCCAGATGAGCCGGCTCGTCACGAGCCGGCTCATCAGGATCTGCACTTTTTGCAGGTAATTCTTATATTTTTTGAGAGCAAAAACATCCCATTTTCATAAATTGAGTACATGTAGCCTGAAAATCATTTTGTGACAATTGGATTGGTTGCAAAATTAACATATCGACATCCATTCCAGTTACATAGGGATGAAAGGGTTAGACTAATTTATTAATCATATATTCATTTTGGGCCGGATTAATCCATTATTTCACTTGTTGGATGGGGGATGCAGGCTACCAACCTGGGGGCTGATTCACCAAACTTTGTACGACTAAAATGTTTGTCAGGCAAAATTATGATAGCCTATGCTCAATAAATGTAAATCCATCAATTGAAATTTCCAGACGATCCTAAATTTGCACGCACGAACATTTTAGTCGTACAAAGTTTAATAATTCCAGCACAAAAATATTTACACAGTTCCCTAACATTTGATTGGCCTGTAGCAAGTCTCTGTCCAAAATTTATATCCCAGTAAACTCCCACGCCGAACTACTTTCCATAACCGTGAGGCGCAGTTAAAATAATTCTTAAGAAAACGGAAAATAAACACATTTTATTGATGAATTTATTTCAAATGCTGGAACTATAAGGAATGAATGGCCTTTTTATTGAATTTATCGGGGATATAAACTTGGAAAAGTCGCGGGAATACTGGACTTTTCCAAGTTTATACCCCGATAAATTCCACAAAAAGGCCATTGTTACAGTGAGTGGTGGTTGTATTTTATTAATTTCTAAGATGTTACAACTGTTAATTTTTGGATTTGGGAATTACAGCTCAATTTGATCGAAAGATGAAAGACAAAGACACATGCTGATTCTATAATGTCATATTCCCAAGAGCTCCCTGGCAACCCAAACAATGGCCTTTATACTTGGCAACGCGGACCTTATAGAAAGCACCTGACCACTCGGCATGAAATGCACACAATGCAGACTTTTCCTGAGAACTGTGTTTGTTCAACACAGTTCAAATTGCTATAATTAATTACTCATTGAATGTAAACCTTAGATATTTTACATGCACAATTCATCCATTCATCTACATACACCCAGCAAATATCAATGACGAAATGAAATCAGAAACTATGTCTAAATTGGCTTTTAATACGAATATCAAAGTCAATTTAGACATCGGACTGTCTTCTGAATCATATCTGGAACTACTGTAATATGCAAATGACTGTAAACAACTACATGTTATAGTATTATCTTTTGACTCGGTGTAGCTCAAATACTAGTCATCAAGGTACAGTCTCAAAAGAGTTATTACGTGATTATATGAATTGCACAATAACAATTGCAGACAACAATTAAGAATTTCCACAGCGATGCTGCATTCATTTTGTGTGACCCCAAGCTATTTGACCCGGGCATTTAGCCCATTAAAAGAGGTCTGGTTTCTGCAGACAAGTTACTCAGAGATCATGACCTGATTCCATATGAACAAAGGAGCAACCAGTCTAGCTCCAGCTTGGACAAAGCATCTGCATGGTTCAATCAGGGTTTGTACTGTTTGCCATTCAGTCCATCAAATTGGTACACTATAACAATACCCTCTGGTTCGAAAACATTTGGTCCCCAAATGAATATGGATAAACAACCATGTGAACCAAATATTACATGTAACGGTACAAGTAATAAGTATGAATATTGTAACACAAGAAATATCGCATTCACACACCTTACACACTACAATCCTATAATGCTTAATTTTCAAATTATATGTCTGGGTGCCAGGAAAAAAACATCAACTAATGCATGCAGTAAGACATGAAATACATTATACCATACTTCATCTAATAAACACCCTCATCTATGCAACATTTGAAAAATTAAAATTATGTAACTAACATTTCCACTTGTTATGCAAAAGTGTGTTTGATATGGTAAAAAAAACACAATTAAACAAAAGCATAGAAGGGGTTTACATTAGAATAAATATGGTATAGTCCATATACGTTCCATCAGTCTTGATCAGCGCAGTTCATCGTATTAAACTGTAATCCATTTTTAATTGGAATTTTTAAATTAAATTAAACGACATGTTAAAGTTGCAGATTCAGGTATTGAGCACATGTGTAAGGTGTACAGTTATTCAATTATAGGCAGTATGTTGCACTATGAATTATGTAACACCAAACGTCCATGATATGCAATACTGTTTCGTTTCCTTTATCAAAATCAGGTTAATTAGTAAATCATCAATCGTAATACATGTAATCCATTGTAATTGGAAACGTAATAATCGATACATGTACGTCATTGTAAGTCATAATTCCATTATTATGGCAGATATGCACAGGAATTAATTATTACTGGGGTCCATTTATGGAATATTTAAATTAAAAGACATATTAAAGTTACAGGTTCAGGTATTGAGCACATGTGTAAGGTGTACAGTTATTCAATTATAGGCAGTATGTTGCACTATGAATTATGTAACACCAAACGTCCATGATATATGCAATACCGTTTCGTTTAACAAAATCTTCTATCGTAATTAATACATGTAATCCGTTGTAATTGGAAACGTAATAATTGATACATGTATGTCACTGTAAGTCATAATTCCATTATTATGGCAGATACGCACTGGAACTAATTATTACTAGGGTCCATTTATGGAATATTTAAATTAAAAGACATATTAAAGTTGCAGATTCACGAATTGACCTCAAACATCACTTTCCGTGTCATAGTATGTGGATTTTCGGAAGAAAAGTATGAGAAAAGAAAGAAGAAAGATGCGCTAAAGATCAAATGCCACACAATATGAAATGTGAATGTACATGAATGAAATCGCAACATGAAAAACTACAAAACTGTCAATAAAATTCCAAAAATGTATTTGTGCTATTGTCAATTCTTCTTCATTCTGCGTCGATGGTTCTATTGTTGGCGTGTAGGATGTGCGGAACGTGTCCCTCGCACACCCCGGTCCGAGATTCGTAGTGTTCCTTCCAGAATGTGCGGGTAGGCCCCGTCACACATTCTGGCTTCGTAGGTAACTGAGTCCGTCGTGTTTTGCGAGTTCTGTTGGTACATCAACTTCTTGAAATATTGTGTAGCAAACACTGATTCAAATGGTGAAAATCCTGTAGATTGTATACATTCTGTCCAACACATGCCATTAATATTGTAGGCAAAACGTAAGTGAAGTTGATGGCTACACATTTCTTCTCCATCTTCAAAATGTTATTAAAATTTTACACTGACTAGCTGTGTGTGTCGAAAAATCCATCTGTGTAAAGTTCCACAATTTGTTTCACTTTCCATCGAAATAATAGATTAATAGTTACTTAAAATTTTGTTCACTTAAGTCCAAATTAACATGACCGAGGATCTAAAGACTCTCCACCAATTGTTATAGTGAGTGGTGGTTGTATTTTATTAATTTCTAAGATGTTACAACTGTTAATTTTTGGATTTGGGAATTACAGCTCAATTTGATCGAAAGATGAAAGACAAAGACACATGCTGATTCTATAATGTCATATTCCCAAGAGCTCCCTGGCAACCCAAACAATGGCCTTTATACTTGGCAACGCGGACCTTATAGAAAGCACTGACCACTCGGCATGAAATGCACACAATGCAGACTTTTCTGAGAACTGTGTTTGTTCAACACAGTTCAAATTGCTATAATTAATTACTCATTGAATGTAAACCTTAGATATTTTACATGCACAATTCATCCATTCATCTACATACACCCAGCAAATATCAATGACGAAATGAAATCAGAACTATGTCTAAATGGCTTTTAATACGAATATCAAAGTCAATTTAGACATCGGACTGTCTTCTGAATCATATCTGGAACTAACTGTAATATGCAAATGACTGTAAACAACTACATGTTATAGTATTATCTTTTGACTCGGTGTAGCTCAAATACTAGTCATCAAGGTACAGTCTCAAAAGAGTTATTACGTGATTATATGAATTGCACAATAACAATTGCAGACAACAATTAAGAATTTCCACAGCGATGCTGCATTCATTTTGTGTGACCCCAAGCTATTTGACCCGGGCATTTAGCCCATTAAAAGAGGTCTGGTTTCTGCAGACAAGTTACTCAGAGATCATGACCTGATTCCATATGAACAAAGGAGCAACCAGTCTAGCTCCAGCTTGGACAAAGCATCTGCATGGTTCAATCAGGGTTTGTACTGTTTGCCATTCAGTCCATCAAATTGGTACACTATAACACCATTCATTCCTATAGTGAAACGGGCCCCTGAACAAGAGTTGTCAGATACAACGAAGCTCGCCTGTTGGCAGCCTATAATCATAGGTGGTGCTGATTGTTACAGTGCCATCAGTCAACTATATTTGTCAGTATGCAAGAGCTTATAGGATACCCACTTTGTGGTCCGAAGTTTAGTGAAATGGACCCCTGGCACCTGCACCACGAAAGAGTACTCACCACTTCTAGTACATCAGCCAGCTTGGAGAGCTTCTCCACAGACAGCGACTTGAGCAACGGCACACTGAAACATACAGCGATATCACCATGTCACTGGTGGCTCATTGATTATTATTAGCCGATCTATTTATAGATCGGCTAATATGTTGGTTATCCATCGAATTCTGAAAAAGTTTGTAGCAACCCTTTTCTCCGCTATTCGGTAATCTACGAACGCAAATTTTTCTGTATCACTTCCAAATTGCATCAACCGATAAAGTTTGCATTTTTGGCAATTATCTCCGTTTAAAACTTTACTTATAGCCAAATAACACAATTTTGAATACTTAATGAGCTGAACGCCTGAAGAGATTTAACCCGGAGTTATTGTTGTTGAAGTCCATAGTTGGCTCTAATGGCCATATACGCCAACATACGCCGATTATTGGGCTAATTTAAAGCTTTTATTTATTAAACAGAACAAGTTTCAGCCACGTATAATCGCGTAAAATGTGTTTGTTCGGCTAATTTATAATCGACCTCTGCTCAAAATCTCCTTACTAGTAACCCCAGCATTTTCGGGTTTATCCCAGCATCTCGGGTTTATCCAATTGGATCGCGTATGCGCGTCATTTGACGCTAGTTAATATTCACAAAATTTTCCACCAATCAAAACGAAGAATTGCCCTTCATAGCCAACTTTGATTTGTTCACGTATCATGCAGGGATGGCAGGGATGCATCCAGCACGCGCGATTGCGGCAATCCCCTTTAATTATTGCCGCAAATTATTGATTGTCTTGCGCCCGACATCGCGCAAAAAATCACGGATGGGGCACATTAGGCCAATCTGGGCATGTGCCTGAATACGCAGGAGCTTGCGTCTATTTTTAGATGACACTGTAACCGCTAGATATATATAGCCCTGGTAGCTCCGCCCACTCGCATGCTGCCACAGAATTCGGACAAACACACACACAGTGACTACAACTTTGTGTATTGCGGAGTGTAATTTGTAGATAAATAGAGCATACAGTACAGGTGTTACGCTGGAATATTTCGCAACATAATGGTGACAACAAAACATTGCTGCTATGGCATTGCTGCTATTGGATGGATTTGGGAACGGGTTTCCAAAACCTGCACAAAATCGAGAAAAATGTCAACGCTGGGTACAGAACTGTGGTCGAAAATAGTTTACCATTGACAATGTTACCAGAGACACCTACATATGTTCGATGCACTTTACCCTGATTTGATCGGCTAATAACATCATGCTCTGCATGACTTTTCATATTATAGTCTCGTCACTTTCATAGTAGATTACTTTGCAGTTGCTCCAGATAAGTAGTGATTTGGTTAATAGTGATTTGCATAACTGATATTTTTCATTCATTTTCGGTATGCTCTGATTTACAGTAAATTGTGTTTTTTTTCTAATTTTTATTATATCTAGAGCAATGACTATTTGCAGTGTCACTAAGAAATCTTATATGGTCCACAAGGTCACCAGGGTAGACTGGCTCTATATAGAGGACTTTACAAAATGATGAATATATGTATATTTATTTAACAAGCTTACTGATTTTAACGGCCCATTGATTATTTGTTTGTTTATTAGTGTTTAACGGCCTATCAACAGCTAAGGCCGGGCAAACGGGTTCGATCCCATTTTAACCTGCTGCATTGGGAGGAAAATCCCAAAATCAGCCCTGAAATTAGAATAACCTGACCTGGTGCCAGGTCCATACCACACCAAAGTCACTTGGCCCCTTCCCATAAAATAGGATTACAAATATCGTAAAACTCACATAAGGGGTATAACCAGATTCAACTACAAAATGCCAGACGTATGTGAGGGCCAAACAAGCTCTCCAGTCGGGATTCCGGTAAGGATGAACCCCGATTGTTAAATTACCCATCGCGTGCTCCCACCTGCCACCCCACCGGCCCATTGATTAAAATAACAATTTTAATAACTACTATATTAATTCAACATATAGCTTAGACTCTACATATTGCATAAGTACAACATCATACATTGAAACTATACCGATCATCTAACATGTATAAATCTGTGCAGGCCCACTTACACATTTATAATACTAGTGCATTACGATTTTAATACACTGTGTTATTACACTGCGAAAGCCCATTTTATGCAATAAATCATGTTTCACTAGGATTGTTGCTGAGCAGTTAAAAAAAATTTATTCAGACTGATAATTAACTCCATTATGTATTGGCCCTTTCATATTCAGAATATAATTTTAGGCATATAGAAATTTAGAAATACTTATCTTCTATTTTTCTTATATTTCAATGAAAGTACATTGTATATGTTGTGACCACCATTTGAATTGTCTCAAGTATACCGTGGGGTCAGCGTGTAAGTGCACACACAAACGAACACCTGTCGTGTTCGTTCGTGTGTGCACTTACACGCTGACCCCACTGTAATGGCAGACAAACTGCCTGACATATTCTAAAATGGATAGTCAAATTCTCAACTTTCGGTATTAAACTTAACCCTTTCAACACTACAGGCCTGTATAGTGGTATTGGCAAACAGTGTAGATCCAAATGAGCCGGCTCGTGACAAGCCGTCTCATCAGGATCTACATTTTTTGCAAGTAATTTTCATATTTTTTACAGCAAAAACACCCCATTTTCATAAATAGACTAATCTGAAAAGCATTTTGTGATGATTGGATTGGTTGCAAAATTAATATATCAAAATCCATTCCAGTTACTTAGGGGTGAAAGCGTTAAATGCATCTCGCCTGCCTCCCCCTCCCCAATGAAGATGTTTCTGTTGGGTAAGTAGTGAGGGAGGGGAAATATTCTGTGATACCACTACAAAACTGAATAGACCAACCAGTCTGACAAACATTACTGAACTTACAACTACTTCCAGGATAGCATTGGCATTAAAATTAGCGAAAATTTGTTGGTGATGCCATACAGTCAAATTTCACCAATTCTAACATCATGGATGCCCGAGGCCAGTTGTTACTCTTGATGTTCCAAGTTAAAAGCTACCTTATATTTTAATGGTAGGAATTGGCTTGCAGACCTTCCAAACCCGGGCATATGAGACCAAAAAATATGTCAAGCCAATGGCCGTTGGCCCGTTTTTCTTTCCAAATTTAGTTTGTTTGTTTGTTGTGGTTTAACGGCCTATCAACAGCTAAGGTTATTTAAGGCCAGGTCAATGGGTTTAGTACTAAATCCCATATATTACCTGTACAAGTACATGTACATGTTCAAGTACATGTACAAATGGGGGGAAAATCCCAAAATCAGAACTGAATATTTACAATAACAAAACTATATATTCAGCCCTGAAATCAGAATAATCCTGATCTGATACCAGGTCCTCGCCACACCAGAATCACTTGGCCCCTCCCAAAAGCAGTAGGATCAGTAATAATCTTACTACTTTTATAATGGGCAATAACCCAATTCAACTCCCAGGTAACTAAAGAGCCAAAGAAATGTACCTGAGGGCCAAACCAGGCAAATCGTGATTCCTATAAGGAGGAACCCATACCGTTAATTTACGCCGTCTCATTCACGACCACCACCCACTCCAAATATAGTATTAGTTGCAATGCAGTGGAAATGTTAGCTACAATTATTCGCCTACGATATGTCATCTCAATATCGCAGTGAGGTAGCAATTTTGTTTCTATGGAAATGTGTGATTAAATTAAGGAGGTTTAATATGAGATGGTTAATTTAACCTACACACATGTAGCTAGTTCATTCTCCTACCGCACTAACACCATGATTTCCAACCTCAGCATCCTATTTATATGATTGGTCTACGAATAAAGGAATTGTGAGGAATGGAATGAACTGAGGCAATGAGGGATCGTAGCTACTTATTCCCCTTTGAATTTATTTATAGAAATTTGGTCCAAATTGTATACAATACATGTACCTGTACTAGTATTTTATGGCATTACTGCTTGTAAAAGATGCGAATACAACATTACTTATTGTGAACAGGAGCCAATATAGTGTTTTTGATTAGTGTTGATCCAGATCATCCTGCATGCGTGCGCAATCTGTTCCAGGTTTGTATCACTTGTCAGATTCATATTTTCACACTTATTATTGCAAACAGTGCAGTCTGATCTGAGTCTACTCTGTTTGCAATCTCAATTTTAGTATTATTCCGTAAAAAATAAAAGCTAAAATACAACATAGAACCGGGCCTATATAAATATATTTCCACATATAAATATATTTCCACGGGTAAATAACGGGCTAGGATCGGTTTCCAGTACATGCTAGTGCAAAGCCACAATGAGGACAGTGCCATTGTACCCACTGGATGAGCGCTTAACTCTTTGCATGCTGGGAAACTTGTGGGCTATAAATAGTTCAAAACTAGCGGACAAAAATTCATCATATTTTCTTGTATTTCTCCCCGTAAATATCATGAATATGTCTTGGAATTTCATTAGAATTGTGTCCTCCGGACACAATTCTAATGAAATTTCAAGACATATTTACAGAGAGAAATAAAACATATACTCCTAATTCGTTTGGCGGATATTTTCGCCTCTAGCATGCAAAGAGTTATCGAGATCTTCAGGGCCTAATGAACTGGTCAGGGCAGTTCAGGATGTCATTATCAATGATGGACAACTATAATGGGCAATGGCATTTTCTTGTGTAAATGAAAAACAGTGTCATTGCATGGTGATGCACTTCCAGATAATTTCTGGTTAACACATATTCAGCTAGATATCGTTGATTATTAATGCATGTGCGTAAAATTTACATCGTTTCAATTTATTTTTTTTCATTAATGAAAATGTATGTTGGTCACTAATCAAGTTCGTTGAAATAACATTCTTTGACAATGATGTATGTCATGATCGTATACTTTCAAGGATCAATAAAGAATTTTTTTTAGATCGAATGCATGTATTTTCTGAAACTGGCCCAGCTCTACAATAACCTGCAGCCGATTTCATCAAACTTGCAAAGTATACTTATCTAGCAAAGTATGCTTTGAGGGAGTAAACATTTATTTTTCCCGAAATGCATTGTGTCATATAGAACTAACGGCTTCATATATTTGATGATTAAATGTATGCAGAATTATTATACTGCATTTATTACATTATCACAGCCAAAATGGCTGTGATAATGTAATAAATTCAATATAATAACAAGAAACGAGGCAAAGCCACGAAGGCCAGGTTTTTTCCAAGCATAGACACTTGGATAACATAATTATACCCACTTTTTGTAGACTAGATGGCCGTGGCCTGCATGTCGCGCCTTGGGGCGAGGCATGGACACTAAAAAAATAGATATAGAAGATGGAAAAACTTTAACCAAAAAACTTTAACCGGACACACGGACGAACGGACGGACGTATGCCAAAATGCCGACGATATCGCGCTTTCCGCAAGCAGGTGTGACAATGATGATAAACACCCATGTGAAGTATCAAGGTATTGGGTGAAGCAGTTGCAGAGATATAGTACACGAAAAAACTTTAACAAAAAAATTCAAAGTAATTTGAACTTGACATAGGGCACAGGATCGCGCTTTCCGCAAGCAGGTGCGACAATGATGATAAACACCCATGTGAAGTATCAAGGTATTGGGTGAAGCAGTTGCAGAGATATAGTACACGAAAAAACTTTAACAAAAAATTCAAAGTAATTTGAACTTGACATAGGGCACAGGATCGCGCTTTCCGCAAGCAGGTGCGACAATGATGATAAACACCCATGTGAAGTATCAAGGTATTGGGTGAAGCAGTTGTAGAGATATAGTACACGAAAAAAATTTAACAAAAAAATTCAAAGTAATTTGACCTTGACATTGGGCACAGGATCGTGCTTTCCGCAAGCAGGTGCGACAATGATGATAAACACCCATGTGAAGTATCAAGGTATTGGGTGAAGCAGTTGCAGAGACATAGTACACGAAAAAACTTTAACAAAAAATTCAAAGTAATTTGACCTTGACATTGGGCACAGGATCGCGCTTTCCGCAAGCAGGTGCGACAATGATGATAAACACCCATGTGAAGTATCAAGGTATTGGGTGAAGCAGTTGCAGAGATATAGTACACGAAAAAAATTTAACAAAAAAATTCAAAGTAATTTGACCTTGACATTGGGCACAGGATCGCGCTTTCCGCAAGCAGGTGCGACAATGATGATAAACACCCATGTGAAGTATCAAGGTATTGGGTGAAGCAGTTGCAGAGACATAGTACACAAAAAAACTTTAACAAAAAAATTCAAAGTAATTTGACCTTGACATTGGGCACAGGATCGCGCTTTCCGCAAGCAGGTGCGACAATGATGATAAACACCCATGTGAAGTATCAAGGTATTGGGTGAAGCAGTTGCAGAGATATAGTACACGAAAAAACTTTAATAAAAAAATTCAAAGTAATTTAACCTTGACATTGGGCACAGGATCGCGCTTTCCGCAAGCAGGTGCGACAATGATGATAAACACCCATGTGAAGTATGAAGGTATTGGGTGAAGCAGTTGCAGAGATATAGTACACGAAAAAACATTAACAAAAAGATTCAAAGTAATTTGACCTTGACATTGGGCACAGGGGCCTTTCGGTTGGGGGTTAGAATGAAAATATGGATGATGATAAACACCCATGTGAAGTTTCAAGGTAATGGGCGAAGCAGTTGCAGAGATATAGTATAACGAAAAAGTTTTAACCAAAAAACTCTAACCAGACGTACGTTAAAAAGTTAACGTTGAAAATGGCTAAGTCAATTACGTAGAAATAATAGGTGAAGGTAAAAAAATGGTCACATGTTGGATAGTTGTATGTGGTAGGCACCCCTTGGTTATGAAGCTGTGAAAGTTTGGTGGTCCTAGGTGGTACAGTACCAAAGAAATGGACTTAAACACAAAAACTTAACATTGTAAACGCGAAAACTTAACATTGAAAATGGCTAAGTCGACTGCGCGGAAAAAATGGGTGAAGTTAAAAAAAAAAGTAACATGTTGGATAGTGATATGTGGTGGGTACCCCTTGATTATGAAGCTGTGAAAGTTTGGTGGTCCTAGGTGGTACAGTAACAAAGAAATGGACTTAAACACGAAAACTTAACATTGTAAACGCGAAAACTTAACATTGAAAATGGCTAAGTCGACTACGCGGAAAAAATGGGTCAAGTTAAAAAAAAAGTAACATGTTGGATAGTGATATGTGGTGGGCACCCATTGATTATGAAGCTGTGAAAGTTTGGTGGTCCTAGGTGGTACAGTAACAAAGAAATGGACTCAAACACGAAAACTTAACATTGATTGTGGACGCCGCCGCCCGCCGCCCGCCCGCCCCGCCGCCGCCCGCCCGCCCGCCCGGCTTTCGCCAATCCAATAGCCTGGATTTTTTTTCAAAAAACCTGGCTAAAAATTAATAAATTTCTTAAATTGAAAATTTCTCCCTCAAAGTATACTGTGCTAGATATACAAACACGGTAGACTGGAGGCTCTCTATAAGTCTTAAATTAACGATAAACAGTTGGTGTGCCCTTCAGTTTGAATAAAAGATAATCATTTTGATTATAAAGTTTTAAGTTAAAAAACAATCACACAATTATAACTAGACATACCGGTATTGTGGCCAAGGAGTATTAAAATAGGTGAAGTTAAGTCATAACTTAATAATTCCCGCACAAAAATATTTACACAATTCCCTAACATTTGATTGGCCCGTAGCAAGTCTCTGTCCAAAATTTATATCCCAGTAAACTCCCACGCCAAACTACTTTCGACAGGTGCGCTGTCAGTGCTGTCAATGTAAACAAATGGCTGCCGTCTGTCAAAATAAACACATTTTCTTGATGAATTTATTTCAAATGCTGGAATTATAAGGAATGAATGGCCTTTTTGTGGAATTTATCGGGGTATAAACTTGGAAAAGTCGCGGGAATACTGGACGAAGGCCTTCCCTTCCGGCCTTCGTCCAGTATTCCCGCGACTTTTCCAAGTTTATACCCCGATAAATTCCACAAAAAGGCCATTCATTCCTATATTAAGAAATGAAGTGTGTTACTAGCACACATATGTACACACAACCCCGAAGCACCTCAGAGGACTTGAAACCCATTGTTTGAGCCCTCTAACTATTGTCTACACAAATCCACATGTACACAAGTGGAATTGAGGCCAAGAGATTACGACCTCTGACTGTCACTCGATCCCTGCACTGGAGTTTGTGAAATACAATTGTATTTCTCACTCTACCAGCTGCTTCTACCCACAGGTGACAGTATCGAGATAAGATTTACATCAAGATCAGTTCCAAAAAAAACACAAAAAAAAACATTTATCTATATCTTTACCAGGTGACATTTGTTTTTATTTATAATCACCGATTCTGACGAATAAATTACTGAATAGTGAATACCCCAATAATACAGTTTATATCAACTTAATTGAATACTATACACAATATGTGACATGAAAAACTATAATTCACGTTACATTTCCAACCTTTATTCCGAGTTTAACATTGTTTTTCCTTTCCATCCACTAAAATTTAGCTCCAACGGCCATGTTGCTTTCAATGCATTCGGGAAATACCCCGATTATCTATCGACGGTTTTCATTGGCTGGAACATTTCGGATGTTTCGGCCAGCCAATAAAAAACATTTACAAACCGGAGCTCTCCGTCCGTCTTCGTAAACAACATGGCGATCTCCATGCAGAAAATGAACAAAATAACTAAATTTCAGCGTGAAGCATTTACATGCAGCTTAGATAGCATGTTTTATTGATGGTAAGAGTCAATACATATTCTTGGTCATTGATTGTAGGCTGTCTGGATGTTCAGACATCGACAGAATGTAATATTTGTTCAGAAACGTTGGAATTTTTCTCAAACAAATGTCACCTCAGTGATGTCCACGTGATGTCGTTTTACATTTTATGAACTTTCGCGTTAATGAACGGGTCGAATTTAAATATATTTCTCAGATTAGTAGTTTAATATTTAATATGTATCCTTTATGACCGTCATAATTTAATTAAGGTGTTGCACTGTTTTTTACTGATTACATAACTTTGAAAAATGTCGATATTTGAGGTAATCAACCTTGTAAAGATATAGATAAATGGGATTTTTTTTTTTTTTTGGAACTGATCTTGATGGAAATCTTATCTCGATACTGTCACCTGTGGTTCTACCCAGTTATGCCATAGCGGCTTGCTTTGCGAGTATTCAAGGCCGGAGAGCCAATTGGGAATCCTTAAATTAAGCAACAAACAAACATACATACACACATCGACTATTGCTATATTCTCTCCCGCCTATCGGCGATGTGATAATAAAATGTACATGTACCGTATAATGAATGGCACGTGTGTAATAAAGTTTATATTACAAATATTTCTTCCGATATTTAGAATGATATAGCTATTTCACATACAATGCATGTCTAGTAACCAGAGCGTATACCGTGTTTAGCGAGATTTTGCGTTAACTTCACATCCCCTATATTACGTCCCTGTTGTAATGATGAGATATGTTATTTCTAAATACAATTTTCATGCAAGCATATTATAAATGTGTATAAAAATCATATGCCTATTACTAGATAGTTAATTCAGGTTTAATCCTTAGACCGCTATCTTTTTCTATTTTCCATTTTTATCATTAAAAACATGCTTTGACAGCACTTTAGAATAATTTACAACATGGTTTGACAGCACTTCAGAATCATTTCCATAGGAAATGATTCTGAAGTGCTGTCAAACCATGTTTATATTGATAAATAAAATTCAGGCAAGATATAAAAGCAACAGCAGACGACAATTGTTGTGTGAAGCGGTCTAAGGGTTAAGGTAAATTCAAAACGATAAACTATGTCACGTCTCACTGTACTGTATTGAATAACAGTTTTATATGACGAAAAACATGTAATTTATACGTCAGAATATATTGTATTGTATTGAAAACAACCCAACAACTTTGGCAGCTAATCTACACTGGTTAGACATGTAATAAGCCTGGTTTTGTCATGTCCTATAATAGCCATATGTCGATGATAATCTATCATTCACATGCATGGTGATGAATTCTAGGAATTACGAAAACTGTTCGGTCTCTGTAGAATTGTAGACGGTAACAGTTGTTTGCATATCGTCTAGCGATCAAAAACATTTAAGGACAATTACACCTGTTACAGAGAAAAATGTCCTCATCGCATTTGTGAAAAGTGAAGCACCAGATCAAACTGTGCATATGAGATCCGAACAAACAGGCCTAATATTCCTATGAACATATTAGCTATGACAAAAGTATAATGATAATTGATCATAACGGATGTATGCATGTGTAAAGCATTTTGTCCCATCAACACAGTGTGTATGTGCCGTGAAACACGGTGCCGTGAAACACTTATGATATCCTGTCAATACGACCTAATCACTGCGTATGAATATGTGTGGGTACTGGGGTTATTTCTATTGCATTTTACAGCTATGTGTAGGTGTTGACGGGATAAGTAGAATAATAGGTTAGTGCCGTGAATGGGAAAAAATATCTAGCAGAGCCTCGCCCATCCCGTTTCCTAAGCCTTGCCAGATATTTTTTCCCATTCACGGCACTAACCTACTATTATTCTCTATGTCCCACGGTTCTTTTAGTCGAGTCGTGGTCGATTTATGTTAAGAAGTTATTCATGTAAATATAATTGAAATCCTCAATGAATAGTCTTATCAGTGTCAAAGACTGAAATTATGGCACTGTGTCACTCATATCAGAGTATTTACAATTCAAATTATTATTTATAAGCTTAGTACAAACATTCTGTATTTGTTTACAGATCAATACAAAGAATTTTTTATTTAAAGCTAAATGTACCTATTAATGGATGTTGGGTGGGACTTAGCAAGACATTTAGCTTAACCATTTCAACACCACATGCCTGTATAGTGGTATTGGCAAACAGTGTAGATCCAGATGAGCCGGCTCGTGAGGAGCCGGCTCATCAGGATCTGCACTTTTTGCAGGTAATTCTTATATTTTTTGAGAGCAAAAACATCACATTTTCATAAATGGAGTAATTGTAGCCTGAAAATCATTTTGTGACAATTGGATTGGTTGCAAAATTAACATATCGACATCCATTCCAGTTACATAGGGATGAAAGGGTTAGACTAATTTATTAATCATATATTCATTTTGGGCTGGATGAATCCATTATTTCACTTGTAGGATGAGTCTCATCAGACTCTGCACTTTTGCAAGTAATTTTTGAGAGCAAAAACTCCCTTTTTTTACAAATGAACTAGTGTGAAAAGCATTTTGTGACAATTGGATTGGTTGAAAAATGAACATGTCAAAATCTATCCCAGTTACTTCATAGAGGTGAAAGGTCAATAAAGGCATCTGTCATTAAATGGGTTGTGGGTGTGGAACGGACAGGTAACTCTGGATATGACACATTCTGAAACTGATTTCCCTTAGACTGCTACTCACAACAATTGTCGTCTGCTGTTGCTTTTATATCTTGCCTTGTTTCTCAATAAAAACATGGTTTGACAGCACCTCAGAATCATTTCCAATGGAAATGATTCCGAAGTGCTGTCAAACCATGTTGTAAATTATTCAAAAGTGCTATCAAAGCATGTTTTTGATGATAACAAGAGTTGTCAGAAGACAACGAAGCTCGCCTGTTGGCAGCCTTCACTCAAACTTGGCACAGTTGCATAAAAAAACATGAATATTATATAACTTGACCTTGGGTTAAGGGGCGTGCGGTGGACCTTGACATTGGGGTCAGTGGTGCAAGGTGGGTAGTGGGTTTGCTATAGCATAATATAGCATATTAAGATGAATGCGCTCCCTGAAAACAGAAGTAAAACAAAATTAAGTTTATGAACGCACTAAGTTTTTCTACAGCATCATGATAGCTATTCACATGAGGAATGCATGTATGAATGTGCTAAGTTGTGACCTTAACCTTGAGGAAAGGGGTGGGGGGGTGGGTCAAGGATTTTCTGTAGCAGAATAGAGGATCACATGAATTCATGAATGAAATATCAAAGTGTTCCCTGTAACGAAACAGAAGTTACACAACATTTACCCCAACGTTAAGTTTATAAACATGCTAAGTTTGTGACCTTGACCTTGGGGTAAGGGTTGGGTGGTGGGTTGTGGATTTGCTACAGCATATAGAGGGTCATCTGAGGAATGGATGTATGAAATATCAAGGCGTTCCATGAAAGGAAACAGATGTTATAAGACATTTGCTCCAACATTAAGTTTATGAATGTGCTAAGTTTGTGACCTTGACCCTGGGGTAAGGGGTTGGGTGGTGGGTCATGGATTTGCTATAGCATGATAGAGTATCATCAGATGAATGCATGTATGAAATATGAAGGTATTCCCTGTAAATAAACAGAAGTTCCACAACATTTACCCCAACGTTAAGTTTATGAATGTGCTAGGTTTGTGACCATGACCTTGGGGTAAGGGTTGGGTGGTGAGTCGTGGATTTGCTACAGCATGATAGAGGGTCATCTGTGGAATGCATGTATGAAATATTAAGGGGTTCCATGATAGAAAACAGATGTTATAAGACATTTACCCCAACGTTAAGTTTATGAATGTGCCAAGTTTGTGACCTTGACCTTGGGGAAAGGGGTGGGTCATGGAATTGCTATAGTACAATAGAGTATCATCAGATGAATGCATGTATGAAATATGAAGGTATTCGCTGTAAATAAACAGAAGTTACACAACATTTACCCCAACGTTAAGTTTATAAACATGCTAGGTTTGTGACCTTGACCTTGGGGTAAGGGTTGAGTGGTGGGTCGTGGATTTGCTACAGCATGATAGAGGGTCATCTGAGGAATGCATGTATGCAATATCAAGGCGTTCCATGAAAGGAAAGAGATGTTATAAGAAATTTACCCCAACATTAAGTTTATGAATGTGCTAAGTTTGTGACCTTGACCTCGGGGTAAGGGTTGGGTCGTGGGTCATGGATTTGCTACAGCATGATAGAGGGTCATCTGAGGAATGCATGTATGAAATATCAAGGCGTTCCATGAAAGGAAAGAGATGTTATAAGACATTTACCCCAACGTTAAGTTTGTGGACGCCGACGCCGCCGGGGGTATGCCATAAGCTCTTCTGCACTTCGTGCAGGCGAGCTCAAAATGGAAAATAGAAAATAAACAGCAGACAACAACAAAATTAAGATAGTGGTTAAATTGTGTCTCGGCCTAATTCCCAAAGACAGCATTTTCCCATAGATAAGACTATAAATACCCATCTGATATCCACAGTTGAGGTTTTGTTTGGCTGTCAAACTATCAGGGGATGTGTATGCTTTCTAATTCAGAGTTGGGATTATAACACAATTTGCTGCTTGTTACATTTTATTGTTTGATTCATTTGAATGTTTAAACCTCACCACGCTGTAGACGGAAATTGTCGTCTGCTGTTTTGAATTTTTGCCTTAATTCTCGAGCAAAAAAAAAGGTTTTGACAGCACAAGAGAATCGTCTCCAGTGGAAACGATTCTCGTGCGCTGTCAAAACAGGTTTTTGTTGAGAAATATTGAAAATAAAACATTTCAGGCAGACGAAAAAAATTAATTCAGCGTAGTAAAGGTTAATTAGAAGTGGTGTTTTTTTTTATACATTTGCATATATTGTATTCCAAATATCTTTTCTTGTGGTCTCAACAAAAATAGAAGAAGAACGTAAATGGTGTTAACATCAAACTAACAGTTAACGGTATATAGAGGTGGGACCTGAGAATAAAGTCTTATATAAAAAGTATACTTTGAGGGAGTAATCATTTATTTTTCCTGAAATGCATTATTTCGTATAGAACTAACGACTGCATATATTTGATGATTAAAAGCATGCAGAATTATTATACTGAATTTATTACATTATCACAGCCAAAATGGCTGTGATAATGTAATAAATTCAGTATAATAAAAAATAATAAATTTATCCTAAAATTGAAAATTTCTCCCTCAAAGTATACTTTGCTAGAAAAGTATACTTTGGGGAGTTGATGAAATAGGCCCCTGAGAATAAAGTCTTATATAAAAGACCTGTGGACCTAGGGTAGGGCTTGAACACACAAGGTCTGCTATTGAAGTTCAATGCTCTACCCATAGGGCACAACCCATCCTGCAAGGTCACAGCAAGCATGTGACAATATGTGTAGGGAAAATAAATGACTGCCATTGGAAATTGATGGATGAAATAATAGCAGGACTATCCGGCGAGGATCTACATAACCAATATCATGCCGAATACATGCAGCTCCACAGGCAGTGCTCCAGATAAGCTTTGTGTCTAAAGCGTACTATACGCCCTGATTTAAAAATCATTGTGTATTTTACTTTTACAAATGGATTATTGATTTTATTCATTACTAAATAGGGAACAAATGATAAAAAATATAACAAATTTAAACATTCACTTATTTGAGCTGCAAAAAGCAACAACTAAGTGAATTTTCAACTTTATGACAGTATTTTCACTACTCAATTTGAAAATCAATGCGTATTTTCACATTGCTGTGCGTATTTTGAACTCCCAATTTTGATAATCAATGCGTATTTTCACATTGCTGTGCGTATTTTGATAATCAATGCGTATTTTCACATTGCTGTGCGTATTTTGATAATCAATGCGTATTCAGCTAAAATAATTGTGTAAAATACACAATACGCACCTTATCTGGAGCTTTGTCCACAGGCAGAAAAAATCTGAACATTTTTTTCTCAATTTCTTCATTTTTCTTCATTGTGACCCTTCATCGTTAAAAGAGTGGTAACAACATATTTTTCTATGCAACTACGTATAAGCAAATATTTATAATTTTCTTTATACCAAATCGTGTATCATCACGATGAAATAAGGATACAACTATAACAGAAACTTAATCATTTCATATAATTATTCCGGATATATATATTATTATACGACGTGGGGTTCATAAAAATAATCAGTGTGGAATGCAGTGTGCAAATATTGATAACACGAATATCTGATAAAGTGAAGATAACGTCTTGCCTACATATAGACCACAGGCACACAATGGTACCGGAGCTAAATGTTTTTCCAAATAGTATAGTCCCAGATCAGTCTGCGGTTCCAGACAGAAAACAAAATTTGCATTTCAATTACTGAAGTATCAACATTGTCACAAGCAATTAGTGAGATCCGGATACCAGTCAGGATGAACCCCATTCTTAAATGTGGCTGTGACTGGAGAAATGGGACTTATTGGTTTTGCGAACAGTGTAGATCCAGGTCTCATCAGGATCTGCACAGTTCACAATTTCATCAATGAAGCACCCCATCATGTTTCTAACAAGCAATATAGATTGTTGTCAGGTTTGTAAGTGCAAAATTATGATAGTCTGTAAATTTCACATTAACACTGTTTTCTTGTAAACAATTGTTGGATTTACATTTATTGAGCATAGGCTGCATATGCAGCCTATGCTCAATAAATGTAAAGCCATCAATTGAAATTTCTAGACGATTTGTGCTTACGAACATTTTAGTCGTAAGAAGTTTAGTGAAACGGACCCCAGGAGTGTGCTATTTGAGCAGGAGCTACACTGGTCACAAATTCCATAAGCCCCATTTCTCCAATCACAGCCACATATTTGATAGTGTTGTTGTGCACAATGATCATGTTTTACGAGGGCAACAATGATCTATTAGATTCCCTCTGGTACATGTATTCATAGATAAAACTTATAAATATACATGTATGTACACAGAGCTCCAGATAAGGTGCGTATTTGCGTAAATACCCAATTAAAATTACCAAACACCCAATTGAAATCAGAAGTAGTGAGTATCAAAAAGCAATGAAAAATTGGTGGTAGCTTTATCATGCTACAGAAAACAATAAACAGACCACAAATATAGCATATTTTCTTATTTTTCCATGAAAACACATCTTGGTATTTCATTAGAATTGTCTCCAAGGAGACAATTCTAATGAAATACCAAGATGTGTTTTCATTTAGAAGCAAATTATTCAATAAGTGTGGCCTGCTGATGTGTAAACAGTAGTGTGATGCTATTTTACACAATTAAAATTTTGAAATACGCAAATGCTTCAGAAATGATGGAGTGACAATACTCAATTACTAATTCCTTATCTGGAGCGCTGTGTACTACTGCATACATGTGTATACCGGTATTTTTACTGCATAAAATGATTTTCGCAGAGTAATAACACGGTGTGTTAAAAATGGAAAAGGGATCGCAACAGAAAACATGTTAAGCATCAAAAAAAAGAAAAAGAAAAAAGAATAGCTGTAAATAAATAAGTACCATTTCTCCACCCATAGCCATATGATCAATCAGGCTCTGACAATAATTATTATTATAACCGATGATTCAACCATTGATTGTGAAATTGAATATTTATCCTCCCATTACGGATCATCTTATAGGTGACAAGCGTAATCAAGTCACATGATGGTAAGTAAATACGGAGATTGGACGCATGAAGCGATAACTGCGCATTCATCCCATTGCGGTTTATATTATGGAGATAATATCTGATAAATCTGATTATTTTGTTTACTTCGACAGTAAAGTATATCACGTTACTATTCATTCAAATGGTTGAAATGAGTGGTACAGACATTTACTTTCGAGAATAATATGATTGATTGATTGATTGATTGATTGATTGATTGATTGATTGATTGATCGATTGCATGTTACGACCGTTCATATTGCAATATAAATTTTATATAATATATAATTTTTGTTGAAATATAATCTGATAATTTTGTTTGTTTCGCTATAAAAGTGTATGTTGCTACAACACATTTGAACCGTCTCATCAAGACAGTTCAAATGAGTGGTCACAACATATATTTCCAGAAGAAATAAAAATAAAATTTGGACTGTTTTCTCATGTTTCAGACTGTAGTAATAACTCTAAATGTTCATACAACATTTGTTTTGGGAATCCCCTATACCTATACATTAGGGGTTTCCTAAAACAATTGTATATCATTATCAAAAATAAATCAGTACAACCCCGGGTATGGAAGGTGTTTGAGCCAATTCTCATCCTTAAATATAAGCTGGAAAAATGAATGAATCAGTACAACCATACTAACATTAAACATTGGGGCACTCTTTGTTGGTGGAAACCAGGGGCCCGTTTCACTAAACTTCGTACGACTAAAATGTTTGTAAGTGCAAAATTATGGCAGTCTGTAAATTTCACATCAACAATGTTTTCTAGTAAACAATTATTTCAAAATTTCAATTGATGGATTTACATTTATTGAGCATAGACTGCATATGCAGCCTATGCTCAATAAATGTAAATCCATCAATTGAAATTTTATATTATATGTGTTTCATAGAAAATATTGTGTCTGAATATTTAAGGTTATTACGGTAGTGTAATTGTAATTGTATCCTCTCTGTAATGAGATATTTAGTGCCACAGGTATGTCACATGACAACTGGATATAACAAGTATGTTACTGATTAATAAGCCATCTGATCAGGTGACACGACATGACAGCTGGCACACTCATGCACCCTGATACAGATGTTTACTCTTTGCATGCTGGGAAATTTGTGGGCTATAAATAGTCTTGGAATTTCATTAGTACTGAGTCCAGATGATGAAATTCTAATGAAATTCCAAGACATATTTACAGAGAGAAATAAGAAATACACTCGTAATTGGTTGGATGTTATTTTCACCGCTAGCATGCAAAGAGATACGGGCACTGCTTCCCAGATATTATGTGCAGAAAGACAGATTAGTAACAAATAATTTAATTATAGATTTGCATCGCATTTCGTAACCAAATTATACATACAAAAAAGTGTGATCAGTAAAAAAATGTTTATAATACTACAATATAACTAGCATTGCAACTGCAAGTTTTTCGGAAATCATTGGTACAAATTAAATTTTATTTATTTAACCTAAACCATGTCTTTAATATTATATAGGGGTTTCCTAAAATAAATGGTTTCTGATGCGGATGTACAGGCTGATCTGGGTCTACATTGGTTGCAATCCCATAAGCCCCATTTCTCCAGTCACAACTACAGTTGTGTAAAATCTGCAAACATTCTGTTATTTAAGTATTTTCCCACGTTAATTAAAAAAATAGTTCTACTAAATTAGAACTGCCTTATTCTGCAATCAAGGACATAGCATCGATCGATCGAAGTGAAATGTGCACTTGTCTAATTAGCAGTATAAAATGTGGCTGTGACTGGAGAAATGGGGCTTATGGGTTTTGCGACCAGTGTAGATCCAGATCAGCCTGTGCATCCGCACAGTCTGATCAGGATCTGCACTGTTCGCCATTCCATTAATGAAACACCCGTCATGCTTCTAACAAGCAACATTGATCGGTATCAGGCTACAGGAGTGTGCTATTTGATCACGAGCTACACTGGTCAGAAATCTCAAAAGACCCATTTCTCCAGTCGCAGCCACAAATGATATGCAGCCTATGCTCAATAAATGTAAATCCATCAATTGAAATTTCCAGACAATCGTAAATTTGCACTTACAAACATTTTAGTCATACGAACCTTAGTGGAGCCGGCCCCAGAAACCTAACTGACTTGATTGTACCGGGTAAACAAAGAAGCGTGACTTAGCAACATTTGCGACAGACCGAAAATAGAATGCAATTATTTTCCCATGGGCCGACTTGAATATCAATTAAGCTTCTGCTTACACAGACAATGTAACTATTACCGGCTGTTATTGATATGTACCAGTAGCCTATTTCATCAACATTGCAAAGTATACTTTAGTAGCAAAGTATACTTTGAGGGAGAAATTTTCAATTTTTTGAAAAATTTATTAATTTTTATTGTACTGAATTTGTTACATTGTCACAGCCAATTTGGCTGTGATAATGCAATAAATTCAGTATAATAATTCTGCAGACTTTTAATCATGAAATATATGCATTTGTTAGTTCTATATGAAATAATGCATTTCAGGAAAAATAAATGATTTCTCCCTCAAAGTATACTTTGCTAGTAAAGTATACTTTGCAATGTTGATGAAATAGGCTCCTGGTACATGTTTAGATGTCAGGAAATACAAACATTTACCCATGAACTTTTGTTGATGATGAAACATAATGATTTGTCCAAGATGTTCTCATTAATTAGCAAAAAGTAATGACACGGATTAGTAAAAGGGAATTAATTTTGGATTTTTATTGTAAATTTGTTATTGAATTTGATCTGTAGTAAAAAATAATAGTGTTTTCAGTACCGAACAAGGGTTATCAGAAGACGAGGAAGCTCACCTGTTGGCAGCCAAGAGTCACAGCATCAGTCAACCAACTACTGTCTGTTCCACAGGTGGAAGACTCGGACCTATGACACCAAAAAAATGCCTATTAAAACAAATCCCATTACCCCACCCACTTGGTCTCGTACAGTACATAACGTTAATTCAAGGTGAGCATAAATAGCGCTATTATAGAAAGAGCCCTCTTTTTTCCGGCTGCACAAACACAATAAACATCGATTAAATGTATGAAATATGTCTCTGGCAATCGATAAAGGTATTAGGTGTGTGAATATACTCACTTCAAATCGCTGTTTCAAGTATTTATTGAGTTATTCGCGTTTTGATTACCCCATCCAAAGCGAAAGTTGCGTGTACGAAAGAATCTCACACAGAATCGGAGGCCGTCCGGCTGGATTATCGGTCATATTTGGCCGATAGCTGATCGCCAGCTCAAACTAAAGTCGTGCACCATGACCATATACATTAGAGACACCAACCATACAAAGTTCGTCCAATTGTGATCGTTCGCCGATCTAAAAAACACTTTTTCTAATTTTATTGACTTTCTTTCATGATTCGCGTACTATCAGATTATGTCTTCCGGAAACCCTGAAAAGGGAAAGTCCTCGCGTCTATTTTTAGGTTTAACCAATCAGAGATGTTCTTACATAGACGCTTCGGTGGTTGTATTATGGAAGATAGTGCATTGACCCAGTTCCAGATAATGAACGAAATTATAGAAAAAAGTGTTTTTTAGATCGGCGAACGATCACAATTGGACGAACTTTGTATGGTTGGTGTCTCTAATGTATATGGTCATGGTGCACGACTTTAGTTTGAGCTGGCGATCAGCTATCGGCCAAATATGACCGATAATCCAGCCGGACGGCCTCCGATTCTGTGTGAGATTCTTTCGTACACGCAACTTTCGCTTTGGATGGGGTAATCAAAACGCGAATAACTCAATAAATACTTGAAACAGCGATTTGAAGTGAGTATATCACACACCTAATACCTTTATCGATTGCCAGAGACATATTTCATACATTTAATCGATGTTTATTGTGTTTGTGCAGCCGGAAAAAAGAGGGCTCTTTCTATAATAGCGCTATTTATGCTCACCTTGAATTAACGTTATGTACTGTACGAGACCAAGTGGGTGGGGTAATGGGATTTGTTTTAATAGGCATTTTTTTGGTGTCATAGGTCCGAGTCTTCCACCTGTGGTCTGTTCCACATTTTGCTGTCGAAAATCTTTTGGCCATTAAACACATTAAATGCTAAAAATATTTAAATGTAAGTACTTTTTCATCAATAACCAAAAAAGTCCCCTCCTGAAAAAAAATTATTTGATGAAATACCGTCGAATATTGATTTTATTGCGAAAAAAAATATATGAATTTAACATGGGGGGCTACAAATTCATTTGGAATCAAATTTCATCAAATAAAAAAAATTGGGGAGGGTGACTATTTGTTACTGATGAAAAAGTACTGACATTTAAATATTTGTTTACATTTAATGTGTTAAATAAAACCCAAGAGTTTGTCCGCCTCAAACATAGAACAGACAGTCGGTTTGTCAGTATGCAAGAGCTTATTAGGATACCCACTTTGTGGTCACTTACAGCAAATTGTCCGAGTCTGTGGGGGAGGTGTGGGGGGACGGGGGGGTGTCAAAGATTGGTCACAGAATGATGGAGAATCACAATGTGTATGCATATGTTAAATATTAGGACATTTCATGAAAGAAAACATAAATTATAGGAAAGTTACCTCAATGTTAAGTTGTGTTCACAACCAACCAATCCAATCGTCACAAAATGGTTTTCAGACTAGTCCATTTATGAAAACAGGTGTTTTTGTTCTCAAAAACATGAAAATTACTTGCAAAAAGTGCAGAGCCTGATGAGAATTGACTCGTCACGAGCCGGCTCATTTGAATCTACGGTTTTTGCCAACACCATGCACTATACAGGTATTTGGCATTGAAAGGGTTAATGGAGGTACAGACATATCAGAGGAATGCATGTGCATCATGACATTGCCTAAAATAATGTATAAGAAAATTACCCCAATGTTAAAGGTACATGCCCACTCAGTAGGCAGAAAATGTTCTTTATAGGAATGAAATAAGTGTATAATTGTGTCACTATTCCACGAGTGCCCGCTATACACATATAATCATTTAGTAACATTTATTTTACTGATAGTGACGCGCGGTGGTATCAGGCTATTTTCATATGCAAATGAGGCATGATATTTTTTAATTATTTATACAAATTAAATGTGTAACCTAAAAAAATATTATCTTCGACAGATTATAAAGTATGATCATTGCACATCAAAAAATAAATACAGAGAATAAATAGTAATGTCCGTTCAAATTTGAAGGAAACACGGTTATCGCCCCTGATATCAGTGTGGAAATTATGTCTGATATAAAATATATAATGCCAATCAATACGTGGGGGAATGGTGAATGAATATTTATTTTGCCAGGAAATGTCTCAGATGATGTCTCTGATATAAAGAGCATTTTGTGCCTACTGAGTGGGCATGCACCTTTAAGTTTTGTGAACACATTAAGTATGTGACATTGACCTTGAAATTGGCGGGATATGGACGATTGTAGATTTGTCACAGCATGATAGAGGACCATCGGATGAATGCACCGAAACATTCTGTGAAAGGAAACAGACGTAATAAGAAATTGTCCTCAAATTTAAGTCTTGTGACCGCGATAACTCTGTGACCTTGACCTTGGAATTACTGGTGTACTGGAGGTCGTAAATGTGTAACATGAGTGGTCATAACATACAGGTGTATTCCGAATGTAACAGGATAAAGTTATACCTTTTCAAAAAGTTTATATTCTCCCCCTGTCAAAAAAAGATAAAACATTACAAAAAATCTCATCCCTGTAAAGGTGTATTCCGAATATAACTGGACAAAGCTAAGGTATACCTTTTCAAGAAGTTGATATTCTCCTCCTGTCGTTGCATACCAGTCTTCATCATGATCGCCTGGAACGTCCGTCTGTCCAGCACCCATACCCGCACGTCCGTCAGGGCTGCAATATCACATGGCCACAATTACTGTCTGTTCCACGTTTTTCTGCCGACAATCATTTGGCTATTAAACACATTAAATCTAAAAGTTATTTAAATGTAAGTACTTTTTCACCAATTACAAAAATGTCACACTCCCCAAAAAATCAAATATTGTTTAATATATGGGCCAGAATTCAGTATTTGGCCTAATAGGGGAACATTTAAGAGATTATTTTGGATTTTGTGCTTTGTTAGAAAAACTACAACGTGGCATAGTCCAAGCCACTAGGGTTTGGACAATTGCAGTTGTTTGCAGAATATACATGCCTTTGACTACGGAGAGATAGAAATGTGCTGAATCTCGTGTATGTAACATTGACAAAGAGGTAATATGTATTTGGTGATCCTATGTTGCTTTCAAATGGGATCTTAGTTTCTTTGTTGTGTAAAGACGTGTTTTACTGTGCACTAACAATAGATTGCAATATGTTATTCTTGTAAATGTTACATGCACATTTTTCAGGTTTATTTATTTATGTTAGTACTAACTTTACATGAGCAGATTAGAGTTTGCAACCATCCCATTATCACCAAATTTTGTTTAAATCCACAATTTGATAATTTAAAATACCTTCAATACTCCACTGCAACATCTTTAAGGTACTGTAACATGTTTTCGTCAATGTTACATACATATCATATACCTTCCTTTATTTATACAGCAAATAGCACTACATGAGCTATTTACAACTTATAATAAACCTACAGGGACAGGATATATTTTATAAACTTTTTATAAATTAATTATTATCATGAACGGACTATTTCAAACATTTCGAGGCTATTGATGTATGTAACAATTTTGTCAATTTTGTCAATGTTACATACACATTATTGAAATTCCTTTACATATTTTGTAAATAAGATTATAAAAGATGTTTGGTTTGTAACAAATCTATTAGGAGCAGCTTTATGTTAAATGCATTGATTTTGCTTATATATTGCCATGACCAGTCCGTTAAAACACTTTGATCTGATTTACAGCAGTATGTAACATTTTGACATGAAAAACATGAAAAACTATACATCCTATCATTTTTTTTCTAACTGGACCATATCCTCTATGTTTTGGTGCCAAAAGTGAGAATATGCTGATTTCTAACAAATGTAGTAAAATAAACCTGGCTGTTGATTGTTGTTTTCTATGTTTACATGAAGCAACTTCTGCATGTAACAGTTTGTTGACAAGAAATATTATATTATATACACTTTTACCATTTTTGTTTCTTTTAAGATAAAACAAAAATCTTACTTGCATCTTAAGACTCACCGCCAGATGGTTCAATATGTCAGTAAACAGAAAACTAATCAGGTTTCCATATTGCTAAGCTACTGGACTGGTTTTATACCGTAGGTAACAGGGTTTGACAAGAAAATGTTACATACACACACTAATTTTGGTTATATTTTTTTCAATGGTTATACTTCCGATGGACAAATAATTTTTGTACTGAAATATAGTTAGACTGCTCACAGAAACGTACGATCTTTTTCGACGCAATGAAAAGGGCAAGATCAATATGAAATACTTGCACATACTAGGACATGTTAAAAATGTCCCCCTTTTTCACCTAAAAAGTGTGAGATACATACATATTGAAGAACTGTACAGCTTGTTCAATCAACTTCAATAACCTATTTGTTGGTACTGCTAGATAGTCCATATGTGTATTCATATAACTGAAGTCGTAAAAGTGTTCCATCTCAACATTTCTCTTTGTATGTAGTGTTTAAATGGAATTGACAAGAAAAATATGCATTCTCCAGAATAGTGAATTCTTGCCCATATAGAGAAAAATGATTTTCCTATGGGAATTTAACATGGGGGGAAAAGAGGTGGAAGAAGTGGAGGACGAGTAAAACAAGAGCTGTAGGAGAACAGCATAGCTCGACTACAAGGGTTGTCGATGTACACATAGCTTGACAAACAAGGTGGCTGCGGCCTGCATAAAAACCTTAACCAAGGTTGACTAAAGACATTAACCAAGGAAAATTAAGTAAGTAATTCAAGGTTAAATGTAGGTCAATGTCAGATATAGGTCAGGGTTATTGATGTACATCACTAGGAGATGAAGTTTTCCAAGTATGGTTCCTGTAGGCCCAGGAGTATTCCATATACAAGCTTGACTAAAAACCTTAACCAAGGGGAAATAACTAAGTAATCCAATGATAAAAGTAGGTCAAGGTCAAATATAGGTCAGGGATTATTGATGTACATCACTAGGAGATGAAGTTGTCCAAGTATGGTTGATGTAGGCCCAGGAGTATTCCATATACAAGCTTGACTATAAACATTAACCAAGTAATTCAAGGTTAAATGTAGGTGAAGGTAAAATATAGGTCAGGGGTTATTGATGTACATCCCTATGAGAAAAAGTTATCCAAGTATGGTGTCTGTATGCACAATAGTATTCCATCTACAAGCTTGACTAAAAACCTTAACCAAGGTCGACTAAAAGACTTAACCAAGGGGAATTAACTAAGTAATTGAAGGGTAAATGTAGGTCAAGGTCAAATATAGGTCAGGGGCTGTTGATGTACATCACTAGGAGATGAAGTTGTCCAAGTATGGTTGGCGTAGGGCCAGGAGTATTCCATCTACAAGCTTGACTAAAAACCTTAACCAAGGGGAATTAACTAAGTAATTCAAGAGGAAATGTAGGTCAACGTCAAATATAGATCAGGGGTTGTTGATGTACATCCCTATGAGAAAAGGTTGTCCAAGTATGGTGTCTGTATGAGCAATAGTATTCCATGTACAAGCTTGAGTAAAAACCTTAACCAAGGTTGACTAAAAACCTTAACCAAGGGGGATTAACTAAGTAATTCAAGAGGAAATGTAGGTCAAGGTCAAATATAGATCAGGGGTTGTTGATGTACATCATTAGGAGATGAAGTTGTCCAAGTATGGTGGGTGTAGGGCCAGTAGTATTCCATATACAAGCTTAACTAAAAACCTTAACCAAGGGGAATTAAGTAAGTAATTCAAGAGGAAATGTAGGTCAAGGTATTATAGTTATTCCGGAGGAAATTGTAAGGTCAAAGGTCAAATAAGATCAGGGGTTATTGATGTACATCCCTATGAGAAAAGGTTGTCCAAGTATGGTGTCTGTATGCACAATAGTGTTCCATGTACAAGCTTGACTAAAAACCTTAACCAAGGTTGACTAAATACCTTAACCAAGGAGAATTAACTAAGTAATTCAAGAGAAAATGTAGGTCAAAGTCAAATATAGATCAGGGGTTATTGATGTACATCACTAGGAGATGAAGTTGTGCAAGTATGGTGGGTGTAGGGCCAGTAGTATTCCATATACAAGCTTGACTAAAAACCTTAACCGAGGGGAATAAATAAGTAATTCAAGAGGAAATGTAGGTCAAAGTCAAATATAGATCAGGGGTTATTGATGTACATCCCTATGAGAAAAGGTTGTCCAAGTATGGTGTCTGTGTGCACAATAGTATTCCATGTACAAGCTTGACTAAAAACCTTAACCAAGGGGAATTAACTAAGTAATTCAAGAGGAAATGTAGGTCAAGGTCAAATTTAGATCAGGGGTTATTGATGTACATCACTACAAGATGAAGTTGTCCAAGTATGGTGGGTGTAGGGCCAGTAGTATTCCATATACAAGCTTGACTAAAAACCTTAACCAAGGCGTGACGGTGATGCCGACGCCGACGCCGGGGTGACAACATAAGCTCTAACTATTCTTCGAATAGTCGAGCTAAAAACGAAACAAAAAAAATGGAAATTAACTCCGAAACCTGGCTAGATAGCTTGGAAATGATGAAAATAAGGAAACAAAAGTTAGATCTTGAAAATGGTCCCACAAATCAAAAATATATTAAAACAAGAGGGCCATGATGGCCCTAATTCGCTCACCTGACTCCATGAAGACCAGAGGAGAATGTGACATTGAATGTTAATGTGTTTTAAAAAAATTGTGCTATTTTTAGACGGCGGTCATCTTGGATTAAGAGAGGACTCTCATTTTACCAAATCTGAAAATGCTTCACCCAAGGATCGGAACTTCCTATGAAGTTTGGCCAGCATCGACCATGTGGTTCCTGAGAAAAAGGCTTTCAAAATCTCAAATAAATGGACCTTTTGGCGGCCATCATGGATGACATAATCATCCGATTCCGACAAATATTGCGCCAGAGCAATCGCCTCATCGATACCTTCAATTTGATATATGACATGAGCATATCCGGTCAAAAATAAAATTTGACCCCACGGGCCACGCCCATTTTTGACCCCGGGGTCACCATTTTCACAACTTTAAAAGAGAATTGTACATCGATCATTCCTACCAAGTTTCGTCGAAATCCGGCCAGTGGTTCATGAGAAAAATACTTTTTAAGAATTTGTGCTATTTTTAGACGGCGTCCATCTTGGATTAGCGATGACCTCCATTATAACAAATCTGAAAAGGCTTCACCCATGGACCATAACTGTGAAGTTTGGCTACCATGGGCCAAGCGGATCATGTGAAGTAGAATTTTTAAATCCCTAATAAAAGAACGACCTTTTGACCTTTCGGCGGTTATCTTGGATGACATAACCATCAGATTTCGACAAAACATTCACCAGAGTGATCACCTCATTGATACCTTCGATTTGATATATAACATGACCATATTCGGTCACAAATAAAATTTGACCCCAATTTGACCCCACAGGCCACGCCCATTTTTGACCCCGGGGTCACCATTTTAACAATTTTGAAAGAGCATTGTACATTGATCATTACTACCAAGTTTCGTCGAAATATCGGCTGGCGGTTCATGTGAACAAGAATGATTTTTTTTAAGAAATTTATGCTATTTTTAGACGGCGGCCATCTTGGATTAGCAATGACCTCCATTTTAATAAATCTGAAAAGGCTTCACCCATGGACCATAACTTTTAAGTTTGGCTACCATGGGCCAAGCGGTTCATGTGAAGAAGAATTTTGAAATCTCTAATAAAAGAACGACCTTTTGACCTTTCGGCGGCCTTCTTGGATGACATAACCATCAGATTTCGACAAAAAATGCACCAGAGTGATCGCCTCTTTGATACCTTCAATTCGATATATGACTTGACCATATTCGGTCAAAAATAAAATTTGACCCAAATTTGACCCCACAGGCCACGCCCATTTTTTACCCCGGGGTCACTATTTTAACAACTTTGAAAGAGCATTGTACATTGATCATTCCTACCAAGTTTCGTCGAAATCTGGCTAGCGGTTCATGAGAAGAAGATTTTTTAAGAATTTATGCTATTTTTAGACGGCGGCCATCTTGGATTAGCGATGACCTCCATTTTAACAAATCTGAAAAGGCTTCACCCATGGACCATAACTTTTAAGTTTGGCTACCATGGGCCAAGCCATTCATATGAAGAAGAATTTTGAAATCTCTAATAAAAGAACGACCTTTTGACCTTTCGGCGGCCATCTTGGATGACATAACCATCAGATTTCGAAAAAAAATGCACCAGAGTGATCGCCTCTTTGATACCTTCAATTCGATATATGACTTGACCATATTCGGTCAAAAATAAAATATGACCCCAATTTGACCCCATGGGCCACGCCCAGTTTTGACCCCAGGGTCACCATTTTAACAACTTTGAAAGAGCATTGTACATCGATCATTCCTACCAAGTTTTGTCGAAATCCGGTCGGCGGTTCTTGAGAAGAAGATTTTTGAAGAATTTGTGCTATTTTTAGACGGCGGCCACCTTGGATTATGCAATGACGTCATTTTAACAATTTTGTAATCCCCCTACCTAAGGACCATGATCATGAAGTTTGGTGACTATAGGCCCAATGGTTACTGAGGAGAAGACGTTTGAAAATGTTCACGGACGACGACGGACGACGGACGACGGACACATTGCGGTAACAATAGCTCACATGAGCTTCGCTCAGGTGAGCTAAAAATATATATATGTTTAGCCCCATGTTAAATTCCCATAGGAAAATCTTTTTTTTTTCTCAAAAAAATCAATATTTGATGGAATTTCTTCAAATAATTTTTTTTGGGGGAGGGTGACTTTTTTGTTATTGATGAAAAAGTACCTACATTTAAATATTTTTAAGATTTAATGTGTTTAATGGCCAAAAGTTTGTCAGCAGCAAAACGTGGAACAGACAGTAGGCTTTTAACTTGAATCCGAAAGCCCGCTATAGCGGTTTAGGCAAACAGTGCAAATCCAGATGAGCCGGCTCGTAACGAGCCATCTCATCAGGATCTGCACTTTTTATATTTTTGAAAACAAAAAATACCCCCTTTTCATAAATTGACTAGTCATTATCATTTTGTGACGGTTGGATTGGTTGCAAAATTAACATATCAAAATCCATTCCAGTTACTTTAAGGGGGGAAAGGGTTAAATTGACCGCGAGCCGAGGGTCAACACTAACAGAGACAACCAGATTTTCATAAGTATGACCAGATTTTCCAATCTAACTATAGCAAATCGTCCTTCAAACACCCTAGAATTTTAGGAATAGCCTATACCCTTGCATGTAGGGTGTCATGAGGACCACCTGATCAAGAGGTTAGTGTCAACCCCTGCCGGCTGAGACCAGGTACTATTCAGTATAATGTATGCAATCAGATTAGACCCAGTAGCCTGTTTCACCAACATTGGAAAGTATACTTACCTAGCAAAGTATACTTTGAGGGAGAAATTTTCAATTTAAGGATAAATTTATTAATTTTTATTTTACTGAATTTATTACATTAGCACAGCCATTTTGTCTGTGATAATGTAATAAATTCCGTATAATAATTCTGCATACTTTTAATCATCAAATATATGCAGTGGTTAGTTCTATATGAAATAATTCATTTTGAGAAAAATAAATGATTTCTCCCTCAAAGTATACTTTGCTAGATAAGTATACTTTGCAATTTTGATGAAATCGGCTACAGATCAGGGGCCCGTTTCACTAAACTTCTTACGACTAAAATGTTCGTAAGTGCAAATTTAGTATCGTCTGTAAATTTTAATTGATGGATTTACATTTACTGAGCATAGGCTGCATGCTCAATAAATGTAAATCCAATACTTGTTTACAAGAAAACATCATTAATGTAAAATTTACAGACTATCATAATTTTGCACTTACGAACATTTTAGTCGTACGAAGTTTAGTGAAACGGGCCCCAGAATGCGCAATAGGAATAAATCTCAGCGATATGAATGTGAAATAGTATGAGAATCTACAAACAATACAAATGTGGTAAGGCATCTTTTCAAAGTTGGGGACGAAATTAACTCTTTGCATGCTGGGAAACTTGTGGGCTATAAATAGTTCAAAACTAGCGGACAAAAATTCATCATATTTTCTTTTATTTCTCCTTGTAAATATCATGAATATGTCTTGGAATTTCATTAGAATTGAGTCCTGAGGACTCAATTCTAATGAAATTCCAAGACATATTTACAGAGAGAAATAAAACATAGTCCTAATTCGTTTCGCGGATATTTTCGCCGCTAGCATGCAAAGAGTTTAAGCCATTATTTGGCACCGGATCTATTTATTATACCAAAACAGGTTTTTTTACAATTTTATAGAACCGGCTTCAGATTATCTCCCTTACTAGATAGACTTCTAAATTTTGACGATTCCGATACATTGTTTCAAAGAAACATTTGAAATCTGACGAAAAATAGTTCTGCATAATGGAAGTGTTTGCCAACTTCCGATGTGAATCACAGAAAATTTTCAAATTGAATAAAATATTTAGATGTGATAGTGTCTGGCTTCTATAATATTGAGTACATTCTGGCCACAGTTTGGCAATAACATTTTCACTGTGTGTAAGGAGAGTAGTTTTAGTCTGCAATCTGTAAGTGGGGAAATTTTATTACACATTTGTACAATAACATAGCTATGGAATGGAAGTTTAATGCAAATTTTACACCCAATATCCATTTACCCACATTGAGTAGAAGATATTTTCTTGTTAAATACAATTGGACTTCACACTGATGTGTTTCGCTGTTATGTATCTCCGATTACATTGACTTTTCATGATTGCAAAACTCTAGAATGTGTCATGTAGCGCTAACGTCAGATTTACAGTGGAACATCTCCAAATCGGACACCTCCCAGCCTGGGGACCTCCCAGCCTGGGGACCTCCCACCCCGGGGACCTCCCACCCCGGGGACCTCCCAGCCTGGGGACCTCCCACCCTGGGGACCTCCCAGGGTTTCCGGTTTGGAGAGGTTACACTGTATACTGTTTGTTTGAGACAGGACAGGTGTTTCAATGATACAAAGTTGGTCAGTGCAGACCCTGACCAGACTGTGCAGATGTGACCAGTGTAGACCCACGCGTAGAAACTGCAGTCTGTAAGGAGTCAACACTGGTCAGAAAACGCTACAGTGGGGTAAGCGTGTAAGTGCACACACGAACGAACACGACAGGTTGGTTCCAACCTGTCGTGTTCGTTCGTGTGTGCACTTAGACGCTGACCCCACTGTATAAACCCCATTTCTCAAGTCACAGTCACAATCAATCTGAAAAGCGACCATCCGACAAAATGGTCCTTATGACGTTTTCACAATTGTAGACTCTGATCCTTCAGATCAATGTTTGACACGATCAGACTTCCAGGGCTGACCAATGATTATGCTGGGCCCATGCTTGTAAAACGCTTTGGCAACATACTCGGTACTTGGTGCTAAGACACATAACTCCAGATAAGAGTATTACACCCCCATATTTAAAATTTAATGCTTATTTTATTTTTACAAATGTATTATTGATTTTCTTCCTTATTAAATATGGAACAAATGATAAAAAGAAAACAAATTTAAAAATTCACTTGTTTGGCTGTTTGCCTTTTGCAGCTCAACTAAGTAAATTTTGATGTTATTACAGTATTTTCACTACTCAATTTGAAAATCAATGCATATTTTCACACTGCTGTGAGTATTTTGTACTCCCACTTTTGATAATCAGTGCGTATTCTGCTAAAACTAGAAATGGACGCTTGTCGACAAGCGCATGTGTATCCCCCTCCCCAGTTACACAAGTAGTTTGAAAAAAGGGTGTTCGAGTTATGCTCCGGAGACAAAATCAGTGACGGAAAAAACAAAGGGAGATAACTAAAAAATTAGTGATGCAAGAGTTGTCATTCTTGCGTGACACACCTTTAGGGTTGTGGTCTATGCATGTGTGAAGTTTCATGAAAATATTCCAAAGGGTGTTCGAGTTATGCTCCAGACACGAAATCAGTGCACGAAACAACAAAGGGAGATAACTAAGAAATTAATGACGCAAGAGTTGTCATTCTTACGTGCGACACACCTTTGGGTCGTCTTCTATGCATGTGTGAAGTTTAATAAACTAGAAAATGTGTTCATAGAACACGGATGTCCCACATATCGCTTTGATAATAAATGAGGCCAAATTCCAAGTCAAAATTTTCTTTTACCCGAGAGTTAAAGTTTTTGAAGCACCAAGTATGTGACCTTCACCCTGGGCTTGGCGGGGGCAGGACAAACGTGGATTTGGCACAGGGCGGTAGAGGACCATTAGAGCAATGCATATATGAAATATGAAGCTGATCCGTGAAAGAAAACAGAAATTATAAGATATTTACCTGAGCGTTAAAGTTTTTGAAGCACTAAGTATGTGATGTTAACCCTGGGCTTGGCGGGGGGCAGGACGAACGTGGATTTGGCACAGGGCGGTAGAGGACCATTAGAGCAACGCATATATGAAATATGAAGTTGATCCGTGAATGGAAAGAAAAATTATAAGATATTTACCTGAGCGTTAAAGTTTTTGAAGCACCAAGTATGTGACCTTGACCCTGGGATTGGCGGGGCAGGACGAACGTGGATTTGGCACAGGGCGGTAGAGGACCATTAGAGCAATGCGTATATGAAATATGAAGATGATCCATGAAAGAAAACAGAAAGTATAAGATATTTACCCGAGCGTTAAAGTTTTTGAAGCACTAAGTATGTGACCTTGACCCTGGGCTTGGCGGGGGCAGAACGAACGTGGATTTGGCACAGGGCGGTAGAGGACCATTAGAGCAATGCGTATATGAAATATGAAGCTGATCCGTGAAAGAAAACAGAAATTATAAGATATTTACCCGAGCGTTAAAGTTTTTTTGAAGCACCAAGTATGTAACCTTGACCCTGGGCTTGGCGGGGGCAGGACGAATGTGGATTTGGCACAGGGCGGTAGAGGACCATTAGAGCAATGTGTATATGAAATATGAAGCTCATCCGTGAAAGAAAACAGAAATTATAAGATATTAACCCGAGCGTTAAAGTTTTTGAAGCACCAAGTATGTGACCTTGACCCTGGGCTTGTCGGGGGCAGGACGAACGTTTGGCACAGGGCGGTGGTGAACCATCAGAGCAATGTGTATATGAAATATGAAGCAGATCGGTCGAAGGATGAAGAAATTATGAGACATTTACCCGAGTGTTAAAGTTTTGTGACGGACGGACAGACGGGAGGACGGGACGCACGTTCCTACGAATGAATACTTGTTGGGTTTTTACTGTATAAAAATACCCAACAAGAGTACCCAACACTATCCTAACCCTACCCAATAAGATCCCCGTACGCTTACAACAAGTACCCATTCGTGTGTGCGGACGGACGGACGGACGGACGGACGGACAGACGGACGGACGAGGGTAACACTAAATGCCCCCTCCACTATCGTGGTGGGGCATAAAAATATTCCAAAGGGTGTTCGAGTTATGCTCTGGATACAAAATCAGAGCAAGAAACAACAAAGGGAGATAAGTAAACAAGAATTCCGTGGAATCAGATGCCTCGCCTTGTCCCGCCTTGACCTCGAGCCTGGGCCCGAAAGCAATTTTCACTGGCCCGAATATATTATACAATTATTGACTAGTGAGCCATAGAATATCAGATTATATTCTATGGCTCACTAGTCAATAATTGTTTTATTATATGATAATAGTCTGTATATAGCACTTACGACCTTATGCTACTAGACAAAAATTGAAAAAGTATTTGAAAAAAAAAATGATTTTTTTTTTTTTTAAATTAAAAATAATAATGCTTGCTACTGGAGCCCAGAATTTTTTTTAATAGTCCTATATTTATCTACATATATCTGCACAGGTCCACATAATGCCACAATATTTTCAACACAGTTTACGGAAATGTAATATACAAAAAAAAATAAAATAATAATGCTCGCTACTGGAGCCCAGAATTTTTGTTAATAGTTACGGAAATGTAATAATGTACCTGTATAAATTACCTGTAATAAGTTAGTGGTCAGTTAAAAAATTGAAAAAGAATGTAAAAAAAAAAATTGAAAAAAAAAATTAAATTTAAAAAAAATAAAAGAATAATGCTCCCTACTGGAGCCCAGAATGTTTTTTAATAGTCCTATATTTATCTACATATCATATATATATACAGGTCCACATATTGCCACAATATTTTCAACACAGTTTACGGAAATGTAATATAATCATTTACCTGTATAAATTACGAAAAACGCCCATTGAAAAGACCACCGTTTCGAGTGATGTCACAACCACCTGCTGCATTAATTATGTGCGCCACTATTTATAGTGAATACTGGACCTTTTCTCCTTTTAGACTTTGATAATAATTGAAATAAAGACAGTTTTGTAAATACATGCAGTTTATTTAATTTCGCATGCTAACTAATCTGCGAATAAATATTATAATCATCTAAAACATGGATACATTTTATTGTGCTTTGTTTATTTCCTAAATCCGACGGGTACAGTAGTCGGCAAATATAACAAAATCGAAAGATGCGATGGCTCGAAAGATGCGATCACTCGAACAAAATGTGCGGTCCCGTGGCAGTTCGAGCCATCGCGATTTCACTGTACTATACCCCCTGATTTCAAAATCATTGCGTATTTTACTTTTACAAATGGATTATTGATTTTCTTCATTACTAAATAGGGAACAAAGGATAAAAACATATAAAAAATTTAAACATTCATTTATTTGAGCTGCAAAACTGTTTTTAATTTTTAACTTTATGAAAATCAATGAGTATTTTCACATTGCTGTGCGTATTTTGTACTGGAAATGGAAATGATTCTGAAGTGCTGTCAAAGCATGTTGTAAATTATTCTAAAGTGCTGTCAAAGCATATTTTTGATGATAAAAAATGAAAATAGAAAATAAACAACAGACGACAAAAAATAAGATAGCGGTGTAAGGGTTAAGCTTCACAAAGTGTACTTCCTGGTACAGCAACAAGGGAAATGCCAACTCATCTCCCCTGCTGATCACTGTCTATGACAGCATACAGGAGAACAAACTACAAACTAAAAAAACAGCCACATATTGAACGTGAGACATCACATGAAATGCAGCATGTTTAACATTTACAGCTGAATGCAATTTTCTCTATTTGTTATTTTCTATTTTCAAGTTTTCCCATATAAAACATGATTTGACAGGACATTAGAATCATTTCTAATGGTTAGCCCAGTTGTATGACAACTGACAATTTTAATTTTCTTCAATAACAGACGAACTAAAACAATAAATTTCCACCTTGAAATAGTTACATAAATGTGAGCAAACGTTTTCTCCTACTTACACACACCTAATAAAATTCAACGCAATTAAATAGTTGTAACCTTTGACCAGTTATTCACCTGTAAACTTTTGACTACATTCAATATATGTACCATAAAATTATGCATGTCACTCAACCCTACCGGCAATGAACACATACCACCTATATTCCAAACAAATGAAACGTAAATAGAGAATAGTAGGTTAGTGCAGTGAATGGGAAAAAATATCTGGCAAGGCTCTGGAAACGGGATGGGCGAGGCTCTGCCGAGCACATCCCGTTTCCGTACCGCGCCAGATATTTTTCCCATTCACGGCACTAACCTACTATTCTATTTATCCCGTCAACATTACAAATAGCTTTAAAATGCAAAAAATAACTCCAGCCACATCTTCAAATCGTATTGACAGGATATCAAAAATGTTTCACGGCACCGTGTTTCATGGCACATACGCACTGTGTTGACGGGATAAATACATGTGACCGACCATATTCCAAGGAAAGTCACTGTAACTAAATGCATACATGTACATGATGTGCCACATCAATACATGGTGTAAATAGCTTTTGACCGGTACTTCTAGCACTGATATCATTAGAAACTCGGCATAGCCTCATTTCTTATGAAAATAGTAAACTTGTTTAAAAAGTATCCTATTAAAGCATCACTCCTCTATATACAGTGGAACCTCTCTAAACCGAACACCAAGATAACGTCTGTGATCGTTTCTTTGTCATTTATCCAGATGATAATGTATATTCATGATTGCAAAGCATCCAAATATGTATCAGAATGGTAACAAGCCTGATTTACAGTGGAACATCTCTAAACCGGACACCCTGGGGACCTCCCAGGGTGTCCGGTTTAGAGAGGTACCACTGTAGCATACTTCCAAAATCAATGTCTGTGAAGAACCTGTTCATAAGCCTACCTCGAACGGATGCTGTTCTTGTACAGTTGTAGAGAATTGCCAGCTCCCCAAATGCACGGCCAGCCGCCATTTTGCCCAATGGATGATTGTCCTTTAATACTTCTAGTTCTCCATCTGCAAAATAAACGGTTATACAATACTATTTGTTAGAAGCATGGTGTACAGGCTGATCTGGATCTACACTGGTCGCAAAATCCATAAGCCCTATTTCTCCAGTCACAGCCACAGATTATTTCCAACATTGTTAGGTCCCCAGTCAGTGGCCCATTTTATGACAACCAGTGACTGTATTAACCCTTAGACCTCTACACACAACAATTGTCGTCTGCTTTGCTTTATATCTAGACTTATTTCTCATGAAAACATGGTTTAACAGCACTTTAGAATCATTTCCAATGGAAATGATTCTAAGTGCTGTCAAAGCATGTTGTAAATTATTCTAAAGTGCTGTCAAAGCATGTTTTTGGTGATAAAAATGGAAAATAGAAAATAAACAGCAGACGACAAAACATAATATAGCGGTGTAAGGGTTAATAGCATTGGGACTACAAGCCAGGGCTTGGCATCAGGGGGCCGTTTCACTAAACTTCGTTCGACTAAAATGTTCGTAAGTGTAAAATTATGATAGTCTGTAAATTGCACATCAACACTGTTTTCTTGTAAACAATTATTGGATTTACATTTATTGAGCATAGGCTGCATATGCAGCCTATGCTCAATAAATGTAAATCCATCAATTGCAATTTCCAGACGATCCTAAATTTGCACTTACGAACATTTTAGTCGTAGGAAGTTTAGTGAAACGGCCCCCTGATATGTTGATATTCATTGTTCAAATGAAATCAAGATGGAATGGGCAGGTTTAACCCATTCCTTTCGCAATACACCTTTACAGGTATGAAATTTATTAAATATTTTATTTTTACTTTTGTTATTTCTCAATGAAAGTATATGTTGTGACCACTCATTTGAACCGTCTCGATGAGACGGTTCAAATGGTGGTCGCGACATATACTTCTGAGCGCATAGAAGGAAAATATTTAGGATTTGCCGCAAACAATATGGTGTATCCTCAGCATGAAAAGGGTTAAGCTCCTTATAAATCATTTGCATTATGTCATTTTATAAGATAATTTTTTTCATCATCATTACAATTCACATGAGGCCATCGATGAACTAGAGCAAGTGAGCAGGGACTCACAGATACCCCCGGCCGTCGCCGCCTGGCCAGACCACAATGGGGGGCTATATACCGAAAATATGGATGATGATAAAGTTTCAAGTCAATATGACTCCATTGAAATTTCCAGACGATCCTCACATACGAACATTTTAGTCGTACAAAGTTTAGTGAAACGGGCCTCTTAATGGGGTCATGTACTGACCTGCAGCTACATACAGGTGCTGACCGGCGTCGCCCTCGCGGATGATCAGATGGCTTGCCTTCACCGTCCGTTCGTACATACATTCTACGACCTCCCGTATCTGGGTAGAATCCAACTTCTTCAAAAAATCGTTGTCTAGAATTGCATCCTTTATAAGTTGTTTTGATCTGAAACGTTACAAAATACAGATTTTGTTATCTATATAGACATTGCCACAGAGCTTCAGATAAGTTTTGTATCTAAAGAGTTTTATACCCCCAGATTTCGAATTCAATGCGTATTTTGCTTTTACAAATGTATTATTGATTTTCTTCCTTATTAAATGGGGAACAAATGATAAAAAAAATTAAAACGCATAAAAATTCACTTATCTGAGCGGCTGCAAAGCTTTTGCAGATCAACTATGCAAATCTTCAACTTTATTACTGTTTAATTACAGAGGCGTCGGAAGCAAATCAATATTGGGGAGGCGGCAGTCGACCCGATTGAAGCGAGGGAGTGCTAGGGGGTTTCCGGGGGCATGCCCCCCCCCCCCTGAATTTTTGTGAATTCTAGATGGCATTTCCTGCATTCTGCTGCATTTAAGAGACAACATTAGTTGGTATCTCATACACATTTTTGTAGCAAAAGCACTGGTAAAAAGGGGTAATGCAATGGTAATTTTATGATAATTATTAAAAAGGTTTGTCTGATTTGTATGAGGTTTCACCATCTCTACATATTTGGAAGTGTTCAAAATGCAAATAACAATAGTATACTTACTTACTAGTATATGCTATATCATTTTGCATGTGTGTAATCTGTTTTAGTATGTACATGTATTACAAAAAAAAATAAACAAACAACATATTATAGTCAGTTGTCAGGAATGGCACTGTTCCTGCGCTCGATAAAGTCAATATTTTACATTTGAAATTACATAATCAAATTAACATGTTATTACCAGGATACTCACTACATTACACGGGGTGTTTGTTTACCCAAATCACGATCACGCCCTGATCCCAAACTCACAGGAAAAAAAATTTGGTCCGCTCCGGTTCCGACGCCTCTGAATTATCAAAAGTGGGAGGACAAAATACCCACAGCAACGTGAAAATACGCATTGATTTTCAAATTGAGTAGTGAAAATACTGTAATAAAGTTGAAAAGGGACTTACTGTCTGTTTCACGAAAGCTGCCCAAATTTTACGGCTATATAGACAATTCAAAAACAAGATTTCTTTTCATAATATTAAATTAAAGGAAAAATTAAGAATGAGCCTTCTTTTTATTTCGTGAAATTTGGTCAAATATTGATTTTATTGCGAAAACAAAATTTCCCCATGTTAAATCCCCATAGACATCTATGGGGATTTAACATGGGGACATTTTTTAGAATTTTAGAAATACTGGACCGATATTTAAAATTTAACTTTTGTTTTCTTAGTTAGATCATATCCAAGCTATCTAGTCATGTTTCGTAGTCAATTTCCAAATTTTTTCGTTTTTTGACTCGTCCCACACTTCCTTACCACTTTTTCCCCCATGGCATGTTAAATTCCCATAGACAAATAAATTTTTCGTAATAAAATCAATATTTGACCGAATTTCACGAAATAAAAAGAAGGCTCATTCTTAAATTGTCCTTTAATTTAATATTATCGAAAATAATATTGTTTTTGAATTGTCTATATAGCCGTAAAATTTGGGCAGCTTTCGTGAAACAGACTATAGATGAGTTGCAAAAAGCAAACCTTTTTTATCATTTGTTCCTACTTAATAAGGAAGACAATCAATAATACATTTGTAAAAGTAAAATGTGCATTGAATTTGAAATATGGGGGTATAAAACTCATTAGATACAAAACTTATCTGGAACCTGTATCAGGTTTTCCTTCAGCGAACTGGTTCAACCCGAGCATGAAATGCGTTAAATAGGTACAGTGCATATGACATGGCCTGTAGAAAAAACATCATACGTTTAATAATGGCAATTGCTTAGCAACAAAATAAAATTAAATAATTGAAAACTTTTCAAATGGAAATTGGCTGGACACACTCGCACATTAATGCATGATTGACACAATTGATATCAGGAAAAAATAAATCTGTAAAAATGATATGTAACTAGTTTGGGTTTTCAGTGCTATTTGTATTCTTCTAATATGTTGCTTGCTTCTAAACATTGTACACATTATAATATCTCTGTTACAGGTTATTTACCTGTGTGTGTAGTAGGTGGGGCATTCTTGTACAATATAAGGTTTGATCATGTCCAGCCGTGTGCAAACGTTTGCTGTGGCCCGAGGGAACTGTTTGAACCCCAAAGCCGCAGGCAAACGTTTGCACACAGCTGGACATGATCAAACGTTATTGTTACATTTCCAACAAAAACTAATGTAATTTGAGCATTATATTCAGTATTTTCAGTACTTTTATAAAATCGTCCCATTCACGTAGATAATTTTCGGTATGCATATTCCGGGGCCGCGTCATGAACGTCATGAACGTCATGAAGTAGTGACGTCATGAAAGCACTTCCCTGTAGTGACGTCATGAAGGCAATTCCATTACGCGCGGCCCCGGAATGAGCATTGCCTAAAGCCATGTGCAAACAGCACGCGCTATTCATGTAACAATAGACAGTGTGATTCATGCAATATTTATTTCTCAATTAAATGAAACTAATATTTGGAACTGGGCCTCAGTAAATGCAATAACAGAAAATATCTTTGTATCATTTATACAAATCTGTGGAATGCATGTTTATATTAACCACAGAGCTTCAGATAAAGATAAGCTGCGTATTTGCTTAAATGCCCAATTAAAATTGCCAAAAAACCCAATTGAAATCAGAAGCGAGTACCAAAAAGCACTGACAATTTTGTGGTACCTTTATCATGCTGCATAAAACAACAAATATAGCATATTTTTCTTATATTCCATGAACACACAACTTGGTATTTTATTAGAATTGTCTCCAAGGAGACAATTCTAATGAAATGCCAAGACATGTTCTCATTTCGAAGTAAACTATTCAATAATTGCTGTCTGTTGATGTGTAATCAGTAGTGTGGTTTTATTTTGCCCAATTAAACTTTTGAAATACCCAATTGCTTCAGAAATGATGGAGTGAAAATACTCAATTACTAATTCCTTATCTGGAGCACTGTTAACCACTTATAGAGACATTTGACACACTTTGAATCAAAATATCTCGTAATATAGCTATGGGCATTAATTAATAACATCAACTTAGGAGGAAGTGAAAATAAATAATTATGGTTATTACTTTTGATAAACATCTATGCCAATTTTAACAAGGTCATCGTTATCATTAAGCTAATCCTCTCGCTGACAGCCTTACAAACAAGGTGAACATAAGTCCTCAGTGACCTTGATCTTGGGCAGTTGGCCATGTGTCATATGAAAAACAAAGCACCATCCATAGACACACATTGTGGCCAAATATTATCATAATCAATGAAGCGGTTCAGAAGTTATTGAAAAATGAAAGGTGTTACTAACATAAGCATGTGCGTACGCACGCATGTACATAAATACATGGACTAATAATTCCAGCACAAAAATATTTACACAATTCCCTAACATTTGATTGACCCGTCTTGGCAAGATGGTTCAAATGAATGGTGACAACATATACTTTCAAGAAGAAATGAAAAAAAAAACAACAGAAAATTATACCGGTAATTAAAATTTCATACTACATAATTATACTCTAATTTTATTGCATGTGTAGTGGGTTAACCCATTTCATGCTGAGGATATGACATTTTGATTGCAGAAAATCATACATATTTTCCTTCTATTCGCTCAGGAGTATATGTCCGCGACCACCATTTGACGGAACCATCTCGTCAAGACGGTTCAAATGAGTGGTCACAACATATACTAACATTGAGAAATAAAAATAAAATATTTATTAAATATCTTACCCGTAAAGGTGTATTCCGCATGTAATGGGTTAATATATGTGACAAAGTCAGCCTACAAGGACATAGCTCAACCATGTACTGTGTCTTAACTCTTTGCATGCTAGCGGTGAAAATATCCGCCAAACGAATTACGAGTATATGTTTGATTTAATTCTCTCTGTAAATATGTCTTGAAATTTCATTAGAATTGTGTCCTCCGGACACAATTCTAATGAAATTCCAAGACATATTCATGACATTTATAAGGAGAAATAAAAGAAAATATAATGAATTGTCATCTGCTATTTTTGAACTATTTATAGACCACAAATTTCCCAGCATGCAAAGAGTTAAAGTGGCTCCTGGCTAATGTGCAGCCAACATAGCCCCAGAGGGGGTGGACCATTTAACCCTTAGAATGCGGGAAATGAAACTTGTCGTCTGCTGTTGTTTCATATTTTGATTTTTCTCTCAATCAATTTAAAAACATAGCTTGGCACATCTTAGTATCATTCATTTCCATTGGAAATGATACGAAAGTGCTGCCAACACTTGTTTTTCACAGGAAAACTGGAAATTAGAAAATAAACAGCAGACGGCAAACTTTAATTCACCAGTGTATTATAAATGTCATATGCCTTTATCCTTTGAAATATTCGGTGAAGATGGCATGGTTGGTTTTGCGAATGACATATACCCGTGTCACAAAATATTTCACCCCTCCCAAGTTCATTCACAATGCAACCTCACTCATATGACATAGGGCTATACCCGCGTCACAAAATATTTCCCGCTCCATAAATATTCCCCCCCCCCTCCGGAGTTCATCCACCAGGCAACAAAAATTATGAAGCCTGAAAACTATGGACTGCATGAAGTCGTCAAATCAACTGCCATACTTCAATACTGTTAACCCTTACAATGCTGAATTACTTTGTGTCGTCTGCTGAATATTTTTTATTTTTCCATTTTTTTCATCAAAAACTTGATTTGGCAGCACTTTAGAATCATTTCCAATGGAAATGATTCTAAAATGCTGCCAAACCATGTTTTTACTGAGAAAAAAGACAAACTATGAATTATCAGCAGATGACTATTTTCGGTTCCCGCATTCTAAGGGTTAAACTAGCCAAGAAGGCCTACACACAGCAAAACTGCAGAAGTTCTGAAATCTACAGACTGAAATTGCCAAATCAAATGTAAAAGTTGAATGTTGTTGAACCAGCCAAGAAAACCTCACAAAGCACAACAATGAACTTCAGAACAATTGTTTGTGTAGTAGGAGGGGAATGTGTTAAAAAGTGAAAAATATTTTGACCACAGCTGGGGTCAAACCCCGAGGTCGCCGTCACTATAAAAGCCAGCTTGTACCCCGCAAGGCAGTACAAATGTTGGACTATCCTACCATGGTTGTACTACTACTCTTTTAACCCGTAGAATGCAGGCACGTAAAATGTCGTCTGCTGTCGATTTATATTATACAAATTTTAATTCCACATTGTAAGGGTTAACCCTCACTACACGGGAGACGAAAATTGTCGTCTGCTGTTTTTCATTTTTGCCTTAATTCTTAACACAAAACCTGTTTTGACAGCACATGAGAATCGTCTCCAGCAGAGACGATTCTCATGCGCTGCCAAAACAGGTTTTCATCGAGAAATATTGAAAATATAACATTTCCAGCAGACGACAAAATTTAATTCAGCATAGTAAGGGTTAACATATAAAACACATGCTTGTATATACAGGGATCAATACTGCGACACTCGCCCCAGCAACATGCTGCACGTGCCCTCTATAACGTGTCACGATCCATCTCCAGATATGGCCATGTAACGGATCTGATCGGAAAATTAAATTACTATACCTGAAGGCTCACGGTTATGGGAATAAGAAGTACAAGCAATTTCATTTGTTCACATGATAAAGGAAATTGAAATTGCATTCTGGGACAAACAACCAGTTAACAACATTGGCAATGAAAATGGATTAAAAATTAATTTTGATGAGCAAAATGTAAAATAGCAAATGAACAGCAGACGACACAAACATTATTCAGCATGGTAAGGGTTAATTTTCGAGATGGATGCAATATTATCAGAGCTCCAGTTAAGGTGCGTAATTTGGAGGTAAATTTCTTATTTCTCCATCAAAAATGGAAAGTTGGGAGTGCTTTAGAATCGTCTCAATGAGACGATTCTAAAGGACTCCCAACTTGCCATTTTTGATGAAGAAATAACAAAATTTCACCCCAAGTTGGTAAAATTACGCACCTTAACTGAGTTCTGATTATATAGTCACTTTGCTTTCCATACAAACATTTTGATTTCATCAAGGAGTACGTAGTATCCTGCTTCTAACTCTAATCAATTTCAGAGATACACAGAGACATTATTTTCTCATTTGTATAGCTTTATTCCATTGCCTACGACAGAGCGTCTATGTGTGGAATCCTAGACAGGAAATAGCCAAATGGCATGGAGAAGCGCTAGAAAAACAAGGATATTGTTATTACTAAGCTACAGTGGGGTCAGCGTCTAAGTGCACACACGAACGAACACGGCAGGAACCAACCTGTCGTGTTCGTTCGTGTGTGCACTTACACACTGACCCCACTGTAATCCGCTCAGGCAGCCTTGATAATAAAAAAGGTGAACATCAGTCCTCATTGACCTTGACCTTGGGTGGTCAGATGTGGGTCGTATGCGAAACAAAGCACCATCCATACACACATTGTGACCAAATATTATCAAAATTGGTGAAGGAGTTATTGATGCGAGTTATGTATGCTTATAGGCGAGGGGATATCAAATAAATGGAGAACAAAGACATTGTATCACGCTCCAGATAAGTGGTTTAGCTTTCTTATTGTTGTTGAGTTGTCGAAATAATCTGAGATGACTCTAAAGCATGTGCTTTGTAACATAATAATGTGCGGAGACGGAGGGTAACATAATGTGAAATGAATCCTTACAACATGGCATTAACCCTGTTAACGCTACAGATGGCTATAGCGGTGTTGGCAAACTGTGTGGGTCAGATAAGTCGGCTCATCAGGATCAGCACTTATTACAAGCAATTTTCATGGGGTTTTTTAGCGAAAAAAACAACTTCTTATAAATGGTCTAGTCTGAAAATCATCTTGTGACAATTGGATTTGTCGGAAAAGTAACATATCGGAGTCCACTTCAGTTATTTAGGATTGAAAGGGTTAAATTTGGTAGTTTTATCTTGATTATTCTCTACAAATGAAGAAGGCAGAAATAAAAAAACATACAAATGAAGAAGGCAGAAATGAAAAAAACAGCAGACTGAATGTTTTGCTTAATCATTTGAACCTTTCATTCAACCATACACACCATAAAAGCCAAGATTTGCAAACACAAGGTGTATAATATAATCACGTGGTTCCAACAACAACAACGTCGCCCACTCCAAAGTAAGTATTATTTGATATTTTGCTTAACCCTTTCCCTGTTTTGCGATATTTCGACTCTTCCAAATCCAAAACATCTGAATAAAAGAATCAAATGCTGGGTCAAATGATGGTTAAATTATCTGATAGAGTAGAAAACATTGTGGGAAAAGGAGAAATTGCTTGTTACAAGCAATTTCTCCTTTTCCCACAATGTTTTCAAAAGACATCTTCTGCAGAGGCGTGAAAAGTCGTTTCTATCAGGGAAAGGGTTCATATGCAATGGATTTTGATTAAATATGGCGCAGCAACCGCGTCTTCATGAGAGCTGCATTTGGTGGTCCAGAGAGTTCGGCACAGACGTATGTCGTTTTTGCGAAGAATCGATTTACATGTCGGTAAAACGACAGAAGTTTGGGCGAAAATACAAAGACCACCAAATGCAGCTTAACAAAACGCGTTTGATGAGCATATTTCATCAAAATCCGTTACGTAATAAGGACAATATAAAATAATACATACTTTGAATCGGATGGATTCTGGAAGTTTCAGTAATTGTTGGTGTTGTTAGTACCACGTGATCATACAACTTGAAACACTATAAATCAAAATAAGCCGGCTCATAATGAGCTGTCTCATTCATATCTGCATTCTTTGACAAAATAGGTAATTATTTCTAAGCCTTTAAATACAATGCTAAATTAAATTTTGTCTTCTGCTGTTTATTTTTTATGTTCTATTTTTCTCATCAAAAACATGATTTCACAGCATTTTAGAATAGGACATTCTCTAATTCTATTTCCTATTCTAAAATGCTAAAGCGCATGAAGACAAAACATAAAAGAACACCAATTTCCAGCATTGTAATGGTTAATGTATTTGTTTCAGATTGTTCACTTACTCAATACAATTTGAATTAATGATGTACAGGTCACTCTCGTTATCTCGAAGTCAAATGGACTGATGAAAATATATTGACATATCCGAACTTCGAGAAAACAATTCGCCAAATTTATCGGAAAAAAATCCGAACAAAATCGCTTAAAAAATGCCCCTTTACTTTATTTCCGTGGTTTTCATAAATCGCGGCTTCAGTTTATTCTAAGCTGTTTTCGTAATTAACAAACGCTTTACTTATGGCTACACCGTTTAATTCATTGTTCTGTTAAAAGAAATTTGATATCACATTAAGTTTAATTGATTCAACACCACAGGCCTGTATAGTGGTGTGGTATTGGCAAAAAGTGTTGATCCAGATGAGCCGGCTCGTGACTATATTATCGAACGAGCATAGCGTTAGGTGGGTCCGGGGGCATTCCTCCCCAGAAATCTTTTTAAATCTACATCGCATTTCCTGCGTTCTGGCGCATTTTGGAGCAAAAATATTGACACTGTCACAGTATGTTTAGACATGATTTTTTATTGAAAACGTTTAAATTTTGAAACAATAAGACACTGACCGTAGAAACGTGTAAAAAATAGTTACTCGGCGAATTTTAGGGGGGGCACGCGCCACAGGATCTGCACTTTTTGCAAGCAATTTTCATAATTTTGAGAACAAAAACACCCCAGGTTCATAAATGGACTGGTCTGAAAATCATTTTATGATGAATGGTTTGGTTGCATATACATTCCAGTTATTTAGGGGTGAAAGGGTTAATCTGCCGAGGTCTGTCCGTGAATATGCAAAAAAAATGTTTAACCCTTCACGTCGTCAATAACACACCTCCCTAAATTAATTCCTGCGTATGGGCCTGTATAACAATTACAAAAAAAGTGTGAGAGCACTTAGACAGATGCTTTCGTTGGCACATATGGAGGTGCAAGGATGATCCTAAATGTGGGAGGAAAACGGAGTACTTGGAGGAACCCCACTTGTCCGATCTGGCAATACTATGCCATCTCGCACACTCTGCAGTTGAGGACATATATGGGCCGCGCCATATGAAAACCGGGCTTAATGACAACGTCGTGAAAAGCGACAAACGACGTCGTAAAAACGACGATTCAAATTGTCTAACGTCGACGTAAAATTTCACATTTTGCCGTCACATTTACATTTACGGGTGTAAGTTAAATTGAGTGGGAGTAGCAAACGGAAAGTGATAAATTATTGAAACTTTCACCAATATGTTCCGTGATGACTTGTACGTCAGTGCAGATATTATGACGTCATGACATGACGTCACGTACTTATGACGTTATTGAATGAGAAACCATGTTTGATGTTATGGCCATGGTGTTGCGCAAAAATATTATACTAAGGATACAACACGAGTTACTCGCAACATAAATAACTTACCCATGTTTGAGGCACTGTAAATTGTCACCTAACTATCGTTCTTAGGCATTGTCTCGTTGTTTGTCTTTATGAATTTAAAATGGTGAACGCATAATTTAATTGGCCACATCTCAGCGATGTCATCGCTTACGCTGCACTTTGATTGCTAAATAATCTTAAATATGAACAACCTACTGTATGCCAACCGATCGTGCCATCTCTTGGTAAATTGAGACTTTCGAACAATTCTAGCCAGTACTTGGCAAATGATATGCCATTTAGTAAACCGGGTGACACTTATTTTATCATAAACGGAGGTAGAAATACAGCTATTATGACATATACCGTATATCCCTTGTTTGTATATAATTTGCAGCAGTTCTATACACATAAGTAAGAGATAATATTGGAATAGAAAAAAAATACCCGACCGACGGGGGTTATAGCAATATTACAAACGGCACCAGGTCCAGTCCATTGAGCTTGTACATAATGTTGCCGACAGTTGCCGAGAAACTGCACATACAATGCGACCATTGGAATTAGCTTCCTAACGATCATTATAGCTAGATAAACTATTTTCATAGTAGCGTTTGTTTAACTAATTAATGACCTATTAATTATTTCTCACTTAGGTTGACTGACCCTCGTAAAGATTTTTCCCTGATCAAGGTGTGAATTTGTTACATATTTGATTAGTAACACTTGCCAGATGGAAGATGAACATATATTTTTATTTGATTTTTTTTTTAAATCAATATGTGTACAACTATTAGCTTACGATGTTAAGTGGCGTAACTAACGTGAACATTATGTGTGCACACAATCATATGAGCTGGTGACGAAGGGTGGGGATTAAGGATTGTGGATTGGCATTCAGGGATGAACTATGTTTCCTGAGGGAAACATAGTTCATCCCTGAATGCCAATCGGTGTAATTAAAATAATGCAATTTCATTCTCGCATATGAAAGTCATTCGTCACCCATATTTAAAATCAGCTAAATCCGCCATTGGCGGATTTATATGGGGGAGTGGGACCCGGCACTCCATATGCCTACCCTGCAACTTCTAATTATGTATTAAAATTTCGCGGTTTGGGTTATTATACCTCGGGATAATTTTAGAAAATTTGAAAGCACGATAGCTACAGACATTTGTAAAGTCACTCGTGTGGCTAAACTTGAAACTGCCAGGACATCACATGTCCAGCCCCCCCGATGATCGCGGATATATTGTTTGTAAGAGTTTTTCGAGTTCCAGAGTTGGTTGAATAACCATCACTCTGTCTTATATTTTCACATGTATTGTACTTACAGCCATACGTTCTGCAACATTAGTTCTGCCATACACGAGCGGTGATAATAAAATACCCTGTCTGAAAATTGGCATACATGATGATTGATAAATGCTGCATCAATTTCATATTCAGAACTCATAATAAATATAGCATGGAAATGGCAGGATTTGGCGAATATGGAGGATGGAATAACAGCTCCAATCCACGTTGGTAATAGATGCACTCGATTAGAAATATGTACAGAAATATCGTAAACCTTGAGCACAATTGGTAACATTCAATAATTCCAGCACAAAAATATTTACACAATTCCCTAACATTTGATTGGTCCGTAGCAAGTCTCTGTCCAAAATTTATATCCCAGTAAACTCCCATGCCGAATGGCTGTGAGTTCAACCGATCTCATAGTTCACGCATAATGATCCATCAACCCAGACTTTTACTTTGCGTTACAACATCTGAAAACATCACTTTTGGACTTCCATTTCTGGCAAAACCCTTCGCGCATTCCCGTCCACCGTGTTTCTGACTATATCGCTCGCAAATTGTCTTCCCGGTGGTGCACTTTCATCGAATACATTTCTCATCATCATCATCATCATCTCGTCTTGATGTATGCGTTACGATGCAGTATTTAATAGTTCATTTTAGTTCTCATGAGACAGAGCAGACAATCGTTAAAACTATGTAATTTCCTGTCATGACGTCACATTTTTCAAAACATGCCGTCGCGTATGAAACATTAAATAATGTCGCTATCATTTCCTAAAATTTATTTGAGCCAACAACAAACAAATGGGAAACGCAAGCCCTTCTCAATCCGCGTTCTTTCTAAAATATGCATACAAAATTACGATATTTGGGTCGCAATCCAAAACATGACGTTACCATAGCTACTGCAATGAGCATTATTTACACACTTTGTCTTGGGTTAATGGTAAACAATTGACCACGCTACGAGATATCCAAATTTGGTTGAAATGCGATAATAGATGACACAACGATGGGACTTGTCCGGGTATTTTATAAACACCACTCACATAAGCCGTTGATAAAAACGTCATATTTCCAACGTCATTGATCTAAAACGTTATATACGTTTTTACCACGCGTCATAAAAATACTTATAAAATGAAAAATAATTGGGATAAATTGATAATTTTTGCGGCACATGGCCTTTAAAAGATGTATAATGCAGAATATGTAAAAAAGTAAAAACTGGAAAAAAATGTCATTAATTAAGCCCAATTTTCGCATGGCGCGGCTCATATGAAATATAGGGCAGGTGAACAAACTATGAACATTCCTTGTATAATAGCTACACAATAGGCATCCACCGTTCTAGAGTGCAAAATAAATTCAAATTTACAGAGATGAGATAAGACGGCCAATCCCTACGGAGCCCCGCAGGGGACGTAAAATTATATTTTTATTAATTTGTTACCACAAAATAACAATTTGTTCCCTCAATTTAACTATTTGTTCCCACAAATTAACAATTTGTTCCCTCAATTTAACAATTAGTTCCCACAAAAAAAAAATTGTTCCCGTGGTTAATTCATGAGAACGAATTGTTATATCGTAGGAACGAATTGTTAACTCGTGGGAACAAATTGTTAAATTGACGAAACAAATTGTAATTTTGTGGGAACGAATTGTTAATTCGAGGAAATGAATTGTTAATTCGAGGGAACAAATTGTTATATCGTGGGAACGAATTGTTAATTCGAGGGAACAAATTGTTATTTCGTAGGAACGAATTAATTTTAAAAAATCCATGTCCCCTATAAGGCTCAGTAAATCCCAGTGGTGCTCACATGGCAATGAATGAATCACAATCAGCATCACCTCAATCCCCGACTCACTACCAACCCATTTACTTTATTCAATTAAATCGGACATAAATCGGTGAACAATACAGACACTGATTTCCGGAGACATTTTCTAGCTGCGACCCAAGAAACGTATCTCTGCAATTTCCTGTTTCTTGTTGTATATTTGACTGTGACTCAGAGCTCCAGATAAGCTGCGTATTTGCGTAAATACCCAATTAAAATTGCCAAAAACCCTATTGAAATCAGAAGTAGTGAGTATCAAAAAGCAATGACAACAACTGTGGTACCTTTACCATGCTGCAGAAAACAATAAACAGACCACCAATATAGCATATTTTTCTTATTTTTCCATGAAAACACATCTTGGTATTTCATTAGAATTGTCTCCAAGGAGACAATTCTAATGAAATGCCAAGATATGTTTTCATTTTGAAACAAACTATTCAATAATTGTTGTCTGTTGATGTGTAAACAGTAGTGTGATTTAATTTTACCCAATTAAAATTTTGAAATACCCAATTGCTTCAGAAATGATGGGAGTAACAATACTCAATTACTAATTCCTTATCTGGAGCACTGGTGACTGGAGAAATGGGGCTTATGGGATTTGTTACCAGTGTAGCTCTTGATCAACTAGGATACTTATGTAGCCTGGTGACAGTCACGAGTGCTTGTTAGAATCACGACATGCGTTTACTTGCTGGAATGATGAACAGTGAAGATCCTGATCAGACTGTGCGGATGCACAGGCTGATCTGGATCTACACTGGTCACGAAGCACATAAGCCCCATTTCTCCAGTCACAGCCACATATCTGTCTGCAGTGAATATGTTAAGGTCAGGTTATGCAGATCAATTACTTTATTGCTGATTTGTGTCGACTGAATTGGAGAAGATCTATGCATTTCATCAAAACGTTTTAAATGTTTACACAATCGACTGCACAAAAAGTAGCTATGCAATGCTAATTATTTTTCAGTATTATAAACATCTTTTTTATCAAACCCCAGGGTTCCAGATAAGGAATTAGTAATTGAGTATTTTCACTACATCATTTCTGAAGCAATTGGGTATTTCAAAATTTTAATTGGGTAAAAAAAATCACAGTACTGTTTACACATCAGCAGACTGCAATTATTGAATAGTTTGCTTCAAATTGAAAACATGTACATGTATTGGTATTTCATTAGAATTGTCTCCTTGGAGACAATTCTAAATACCAAGATGTGTTTTCATGGAAAAATAAGAAAAAATATGCTATATTTGTGGTCTGTTTATTGTTTTCTGTAGCATGATAAAGAGTACCGAAAATTCTTCATTGCTTTTTGATATTCATTACTTCTGATTTCAATTGAGTTTTTGTCAATTTTAATTGAGTATTGAAGCAAATACGCAGCTTATCTGGAGCCCTGAAACCCCATTTTTTTAACACTCGACACATATGGACATATTCGACACACTCCACCATTAACATGGCGATGACCTTTCTGACCCTTATAAGGCCGTTGAATTAATTAGCGTCTATAATGGAAACTTCTTTGTAAACGTGGGAAAATATTTTACAAGAAAAAATTAATTTCACAATTTGTTTTACTGGTACATTTGTATATGCCTAGCGAAAGTGCCAAATTATACAAAACACAATTATCTCCCCTGTTTATCACAGTCCCTGATAGTATGTCAGGGCTCCAGATAAGGAATTAGTAATTGAGTATTTTCACTCCATCATATCTGAAGCAATTGGGTATTTCAATATTTTAATTGGGTAATATAAAATCACACTACTGTTTACACATCAACAGACAGCAATTATTGAATATTTTGCTTCAAAATGAAAACATGTCTTGGCACAATTTTGTAACGGAAATGACCGTAACGGTAATGATTTTTCTTTAAAAATTCCCATTTTACACCCGTCTCTCTACAACTCATCATGAAGGTAGAATATGCAAATACAACGTTGTAAGTGTGTCTATCCACCCATTTTGGTTTCAGCCAACCATAGTAACATACATATGGACGTGTATAAACCCCGAACGGTAATGATGCATGTAATGTGCAACCTTAAAATTATGAATATATATCAGCCTCGTTCTCGGCAATCACTTAAGTTGTGTTACCACCGTGTTTATTTATAAATTGCGCGCCCATAAACAGTGTTCATTGCATTAATAGCTGAGAGTAGGAAAGGGAGGTTACTCTGATTTTACATTTTTTGTTCAGCGTAACGGTAATGATTTGATTTCTCGGGACAAATACATTAACGTCAGTATTTTTCACAACAAAAGGCAAATTTATTGCAGAATAAGTTTAATGTAAATGTTCAACTATTTTAATTCAGATGCAATGTATAGTAAAGTACAAATGGACACCATTTAAGAATTACGGGCTTGTAAACTGTGCTGATTGATGACAACCGGGACATGCTCATTTGGTGCACTACACGTGTGCCAACAACAGAAAATAATAACTAAACACACATAACAAGAAGTGTAAATACTGTTTTCTTAATGGATTGGTATTATACATAGTTTCTTTACTGAAAAAAAACATTGTTTACTTATAAATTGTGTGATTTGTCAGTAAATTACAACGGGACACCAGATGTACATAAAATATAGAATCACTGATATATATATATACATTGTATATCATTTACTGTGCACGAAGTGAAAAAACACATAGTGTACATCCGAGACACCGTACTTTTAACCCACTACATTCGGAATACACCTTTATGTGTATGAAATATTTCATTTTTACTAGGTCAGCTCCCTCGGAGTTACCTGTAGCCGATTTCATCAAAATTGCAAAGTATACTTATCTAGCAATGTATACTTTGAGGGAGTAATCACTTATTTTTCCCAAAATACGTTATTTAATATAGAACTAACTGCATATATTTGATGATTAAAAGTATGCAGAATTATTATACTGAATTTATTACATTATCACAGCCAAAATGGCTGTGATAATGTAATAAAATTCAGTATAATAAAAAGTAAGAAATTTATCATAAAATTGAAAATTTCTCCCTCAAAGTATACAATTTTGATGAAATTGGCTACTGGTATAGCAGTCGTAGAGATGGAATGTCAACTATTTCTACATTTAAAACTACCATTATGAGTGACTAATTTGTATTTTTTCATTAGTGAATTAGCACATGTAAACTAAAGAATAAAGCACGTACCCAGTCTGAATTATTTAATTATATATTTACATTATAATCAATGTTTTGTCCTACTGTCCCATTAAAGGTACATGCCCACTCAGTAGGCACAGATTGTTCTTTATATGAATTAAATAAATGTATAATTATGTCACTATTCCACCAGTTCTAAAAATTACGAGTGGCCGCATGCATGTATAATAATGTAATATTTATTTTACTGATAGTGACGCGCGGTGGTATCAGGCTATTTTCATATGCAAATGAGGCATGATATTTTTTAATTATTTATACTAATTAAATGTGTCACCTGAAAACCTAATATTTTCAACAGATTATAAAGTATGATCATTGCACATTGAAAAATAAATACAGAGAATAAATATTAATGTCCGTAAACATTTTAAGGAAACTGATATCAGTGTGGAAATTTACTTATATAAAATGTTTAATAATGTCAATCAATACGTGTGGCAATGGTGAATGAATGTTCAAGTTAATTTGCCAGAAAATGTCTCATATGATGTTTCTGATATAAAACACATTTTGTGCCTACTGAGTGGGTATGTACCTTTAAACAATAGCAGAGCTCCAGATAAGCTGTGTATTTGCGTAAATACCCAATTAAAATCGCCAAAAACCCAATTGAAATCAGAAGTAGCGAGTATCAAAACGTAATAACAAATTTGTGGTACCTTTATCATGCTACAGAAAACAATAAACAGACCACAAATGTAGCATATTTTTTTTATTTTCCATGAAAACACATCTTGGTATTTCATTAGAATTGTCTCCAAGGAGACAATTATAATGAAATGCCAAGACAGGTTTTCATTTCGAAGCAAACTATTCAATAATTGCTGTCTGTTGTGTTGATGTGTAAACAGTAGTGTGATTTTATTTTACCCAATTAAAATATTGAAATACCCAATTGCTTCAGATATGATGGAGTGAAAATACTCAATTACTAATTCCTTATCTGGAGCACTGCAATAGTTAACTGAACTAGCTGTCATAGGTTTAGTGGAAGGATACCTCACGGCCATTATGGCGACTTGTCAGGCCATAATTTATAAAGTTAATTTATTAAAAATCATCCGAATTTTCGGGAAAAATAGGGCAGTGTATGCATCTTAATTGTTGTTTTTTTATTAAAAGTTGTTGTAAATAGTGTCAAAAAACAATAATTAATGATTTATCTTCAAATACAAAATAACTTGGCATTAATGTTTAGGGGCGGGTGGGGATTATATACAGTAAATATACCTAAAAGCATCAATAACTTGAAGTGAGAGAAATAATTAAGCTAACATTTTGTTACTCCATCTTATAACACATTAATGTGTACAGGAGGGAGTAAATAATTATTTTATATTGTTTTCACTCATTGATGCTTTGATATGCTTGTATATTTAATGTATTTACAGACCATGGTCCATCACTTCAACCTGTGGCCGGACACACACACCTGACACAGCGATGCTGTGTATTGAGGTCGTGTATTGAGGGAGCAACTGCAGATTAGATTCAGCCATTGATTTTTTTGGCTCATTCTCTACCAGGCACAGAGAGTAGGATAGGCACAGATGGTTGGTTTATTGTCGTCGGTGCGATGGTGTGAGTGTTTGGTCAATAATATTTGTTGCAATTCCCATACTAGTGGCTTCGGTTTTGTTTTTTCGTGTCGCCTCGACGAGACGGTTCAAATGGTGGTTCTAAGCACATATAAAGAATATATTTAGAATTTTTCACAAACAAAATGACATCCTCTGCATGAAATGGGTTAAATGTGACTTGAAAGATTATTTTAAAGGCAAAGTGTTTCAGATATTCAATATGTGTATGTTTTTAACTCTTTGGTTGCTAGCGGCGAAAATATCCGCCAAACAAATTAAGACTATATGTTTTATTTCTCTCTGTAAATATGTCTTGTAATTTCATTAGAATTGAGTCCTCAGGACTCAATTCTAATGAAATTCCAAGACATATTCATGATATTTACAAAGAGAAATAAAAGAAAATATGATGAACCATTTTGAACTATTTATAGCCCACCAGTTTCCCAGCATGCAAAGAGTTAATTCATGGACAGCAAGTGACCCAGACTCTATATCCACCAAACACACCATTTGATTTGAGCAGCTTTCAAGAAGATGTGTTTTATTCCACTATATACCGGTACTAATTCTTAGACTGGGATAAACAATGGAGATAATTTGATGATGCATTCCGCTATTTATGTACCATGAAGCACAATTTATGAACATATTTTAGTTGAAATGATAATAATATACCATCTACAGAAACTTCTACTGTCTATTTCACGAAATCGGCCCAAAGTTTACGGATATATAAACAAAAGCAAAAACAATATTTTTTTTCAATAATATTAAATTTTATAAAAAACCTCTTTATTTTGTGAAATTTGGTTCAATATCGATTTTATTGCGATAACATAGTCTAGTATCTTGTGCATCAAAAGACATTAAAGTGAAGGTACATGCCCACGCAGTAGACACAAAATGTTCTCTATATCAGAGACATCATCGGAGACATTTTCTGGCAATATAAACATTCATTCACCATTACCCCACGTATTGATTGACATTATTATACATTTTATTTCAGACGGAAATTTCCACACTGACATCAGGGGCGATAACCGTGTTTCCCTAAAATGTTAACGGACATTACTATTTATTGTTTGTGTTTATTTTTTGATGTGCAATGATCACACTTTATAATCTGTCGAAAATATTATTTTTTCAGGCGACGCATTTAATTAGTATAAATAATTCAAAACGATCATGCCTCATTTGCATATGAAAATAGCCCGATACCACCGCGCATCACTGTCAGTAAAATACACATTACTAAATGATTATATCTGCATGTATACAGTAGCGGGCACTCGTAATTTTTAGAACTGGTGGAATAGTGACACAAGTATACACTTAATTAACCCTTTCAACACCACAGACCTCTATAGACAATGTTTGCAAACAGTGCAGATCCGTCTCATCAGGATCTCCACTGTTTGTTAATAATTTTAAACGTCGTACAGATTACCCTTTTAGAAGAATGGGATAATTTGAATGAACAAAATTAATGAAATAGCGTGAAACATTGGCATGGAACATCCTATTAAGTTACTTGGTGTTGAAAGGGTTAATTCCTATGAAGAACATTTTGTGCCTACTGAGTGGGTATGTACCTTTAAAGTGGTGGATCCAGGATTTCACCAAAGAGGGGTGGGGGCAGTTGAAATTCAAGCGACTAATTTTAAGTACATAATGCTCATGTGACAAGGCAACTTGTGGTATAATCTTCTGAATAAGATACCCTTATTTGACAGTGCTTGCTTTTTTTCTCTCTTTTTTTTTTACACAAGCAGACAGCTTCGCAATAGAATCCGCCACTGCATTACGAGAGTTGTCCAATCTAGCAACAAAATCCACTTCACGTTTTACAACGTGCCAACGGTGAGTAGATCTAGATTCAACTTTAAAATAGACATATTTTTTGCACCCGTATTTAAAAAGAATGCCGAATACAACACAAACAATGGTAATCATATCATCACCCTTTCTCTATCAGTAGCAACAGGCCACTGACCAATTAAGACGGCTACTGTAGAGACAAATTCATAATTTCTCTACCTGCTGTTGTTGTTGTTGTTGTTGTTGTTGTAGTTTCAGTTGCAGCGGCTGAACGCACGGGTGGTAAGCGTGCAACGAGAACATGCTTAATGTTTCACTCGCTTTCAAGACTTTTATAAATAATTTGTCCATTTTTTTTCGAGTGAGTACTTCTGTGCTATTCTCATTATAATTTGTATCGATTGAACACTTCTCGGCCCACAAAAGCATTACCTACCGCTATTTTTATTATATTTGTGTTACCTCCATATGAATCATTTGTTCGGAAAAAAAAAAGTCTGGTATTCTCTATTTATAAAATAAGCTGTTTTTGCGATGAAATGAGGAAATATCAATATGATGTAAAGAGAAAAAACGCAACTTTCTTTACGCTGCGGCATTACACTGACATAATTAGGTAACGTCATGTGACGTCGTTCGACCAATCAAACGTATATACAAATACATATACGTTGTGACCTGGCCAAGTAAGATTACGACATACGACAATTTGTTGTACGACAAATGTTATACGATCAGGTCAATGTAAAATTCGATACCTGATAAATAATATCAATTAACCCACACCCCCGTGTCCAAATATCATGATGCCCTCTATAATACTGTGTAGTATATTAAGAGAGGTGGACAAGGGCATGGGGTGGGGCTCCGGAACATTTCATGCTGATGATATATTCACTAGTTTCTTATTGAAAAAAAAAAGAGATCTATGTCTTATTCGATATTGTTTCACAAATGTATCTGACCGTCTATTAAGCCGTCTCACTGAGACGGTTCAAATGGGTGGGATGTAAACATCATAATATGTGACTGTGACTTGATAAATGGGGCTTATGAGTTTTACGACCAGCGTCGATCCAGATCAGCCTGTGCATCCGCACAAGAAAACGTGGCCTGTCGGCACACAAATGTCCCCGGTAGCAGACTGGAGAAACTTCAACAAGCTTCTTAGCCAGTAGCCGATTTCATCAAAATTGCAAAGTATACTTATCTAGCAAAGTATACTTTGAGGGAGTAATCATTTATTTTTCCTGAAATGCATTATTTCATATATAATAGAACTAACCACTGCATACATTTAATGATTAAAAGTATGCAGAATTATTATACTGAATTTATTACAATATCACACACAAAATGGCTGTGATAAATTCAGTATAATAAAAATTAATAAATGTATCCTTAAATTGAAAAGTTCTCCCTCGAAGTATACTTTGCTAGATAAGTATACTTTGCAATGTTGGTGAAATAGGCTACTGGGTCTAATCTGATTGCATACATTATACTGAAAAGTACCTTGTCTCAGCCGGTAGGGGTTGACACTAACCTCGTGATAATGCAGAATTATTATACTGAATGTATTACAATATCACAGACAAAATGGCTGTGATAATGTAATAAATTCAGTATAATAAAAAATAATAAATTTATTCTTCAATTGAAAATTTCTCCCTCAAAGTATATTTTGCTAGATAAGTATACTTAGCAATGTTGGTGAAATAGGCTACATACCCACGGATACACACGTGGACACATGGTCCAAACACAATATGTCTCCCGGTTAGAACTGCCAAGACCGGGGGCATATAAAATCAATATTTTTAATAACTTTCAAATTGGTTAAGTATCAATCGTAAAGGAGTATACTGCGTCGGTGTATACTCACATGCACAATGTACAATGCACTCGTACATGTATTTATTTTCAAACCTATACGAATTCGAGATTAGACCGGCGTGGTTATCTTTCAAGTGAACAGCCAAGACTTCAGATAGCGAGGCACAATAATGATCAAAGTTCATATATATATATCACTGGCCGATACAATTTGATAACATGTCCCAACAGACATATCATGTGTATGTAGTTGACATGCTTAATCACATTACGAGAACACTAAATTAATATAGCCATGTATTAATCGATCATGAAGTTAGTTAGCCTTTCCTAGCCTGTAAGAAAACCAATAATACCTCACACTGTTGTACAAATAGTACGCCAGAGAATATGATCAAATCATGAGAATAAAAGGTAGACGTACTTGGATTTCTATGAGCTGTCAATAACACAGGTTTACCAGCAGTTCTACCGTTTAGAACAGTGCCCTATAATAAGATCTTCATACGAAATGTACATTCAGTCAGTCTTTGAGTGGCATTAACATGACGTTTGGGACCGGCGTAGATCAATATCACTATGCACATGTCATCAGATGCACACTACACAGTTTGATCAGGCATACACCGTTCACCATTGGTCTGAAGAAGCTTTCATGCTGTCAGACAAACGGTTATATTTTAAGCAGAAAATCCCGATTTGGATCTACAATTGCTGCAAATGTCACACGGTATATTTGGTTAGCCGCGGGTCGCAATGTAGAAGATGAACTACGTTCGAAAGAGTTAATGCGATACTGTACGGAAGCTTGTAGATATTACTATCATACTATCATTTACATGTGCTATATATTTATAATTGAAAGGATCAGTGGGCAATGGGCTACCTCCCACACGTCACTTCTTCCACTGACACTTTCAATTCTTACAAACTCAGTTTCAAATTGCGGTAACACACATCAATACACAGCTTTATTTGATACCCGCGACTAACCATTTTAGCACTAGATACCCTTTCCTAATATTTGTAAACAGTGTAGATCATGAAGAGAGGGTTCACTGTATCACATCAGGATCATACATTATAATGTATAATTATTGGATTTGTCAAACCAATGTCCTTATACAATATCAAAAATACACAATTTTCAACTGAACTTTCTAATGTCTGTTAGAGTATACATGTAGTTACCTGAAGTCTTTTTCGAAGTGATTAATCTCGATCTGCCCTTCCGCCTGTGACATAGGGCTCTCGCCCGAGACCCCCTGCTTCTTAGCTCGTTCACTTCCTTCCTTACTTCCATCCTCATGAATCGTAGCAAGAATATCTGGTTTACCATCCTTATGCACCTTTAGTTGTAACACCGATTTTAATTTGTGAACTTCCTCTTTTAATCTTTGTACATCGGCTAATTTTTCTTCCAACTGTTTAGATTTATCGTGTAATTCTTGTTCATAGTGTTGAAGTTTTACATCCCTTTCCTTTAAGGCTTTACGCAACTCAGGAATTATTTGCTTAATTTTCACTAAATCAAACGGCTCTCCGTCTATCATAATCTTGGTGGCACTCGCCCCGTTCCCCATGTTTTGGGGTGATGTAGCAAACTGCGCGGCTACACCTCTGTTTGTCGGCGCAGTCGTAGGCTGATTTCTAGCCTTTACACCGAGAAGTGGTTTATTTACCGTCTGATAAGATGGACTAGTTGGCGGAGGCATGGCTTAGTCGATACGTCACCAATATTGGAAATTCTGATTGGTCAACTGCTAAATTGACTGTCAGGTGAATACGTTGCCAGGAAACGTGTTACGCTGTTCTCTACTCTACGAATCCATGGCATTAACAGTTATGGCTAACATCAATAACAGTTTCACACAGCTTGATCGTTTCACGCTGTTCTATTGACGACAGAGGATACCCCGGGTAAGGAATACGCTGATATCTGAAATGGAAAATTAATTAGCATACATGGTTACTATGGTTATACGAAAGGTGCAAATTGTGTTTCGCATGTCTGACCCTGTTGACGTGGACAGGGTGTGTGTGTCTCAGACTCTGTGGGAATGCGTACATTGTACATAACGCAAACGGTACAAGGACGACATATAAACAAACAAAATAACACACATGTAGGAAGTTTACATGACTATATACATGCATGTTATTTTATTTGTCCATGATGCATACATAATATAGAAGCGAGTCCATACATCACTATTCGTCCGAACGCGATTCTGATATTACACTACACACGGTTAGGGAACTCGGTTACAGTGGGGAACGATTAGTTTGGACAGACTAAAACAGTCTTTTTTTCGACCGAGTTGCAGCATGTAACTCATTGTTACGACATATGACAGGTTTGTATCGACTGCTTTATGGCATGCCGCGTTATTGACAATTTAATTGCGTAGTTGCTGTTGTTTTATTTCAATTGAAGGTATCTATGCAAGTATCCTGCTACACACCATTGTGTGCAAGTGTACTAATAGACAGTACCAACATTTATGTGTAGAAATCTCGTTTCGTTTCATAAATGTTGCTTTTCTGCGACGACATGCCTTGTATACAAACATCAGAATGTTCCAAATATGGAAATCGAATCATTTAGCATCATGTAGGTATTCACCTGACATAGAATGTATAGTTTTCTTTCAATTATGACCAATATTTTTTTAACTATGTGACCGTATGTTTCGACAGCAATTCATCTGTATAATGTTCTTTTTAATATGGTTGCAGTCATTTGACGACATGATGCACGAGTTGTCATATGTCGACGGACGTTCGTTTCTCGACGAAACAAACATTTCGCTGAGTGTTGCCACAGAGGATGCCAGTACCCAGTACACGAAATGGCAAGGGCCAGAGCAGCACTGCACCTCAGCGGCACACAAGCCGGATGTGTACGAATTCAACGACATCGAGCTGGAACCTCAGCAGGCAACCTCAACAGTACACAAGGGGAGGAAGAGCACGTGCGACACATGTGGTAAACAGTACAGCTCAATGTATGATATGTGTGCGCACGTTAGTTCGGTACCCATAATTATGGATGTTTAATGTGTAAAAATTATTTCAAGTACAAAAGTAACCTTACACGCCATGGCACAGTATGTTCCGGCGCTTATGTCGCGAAATCAGTACAACGTACATTCTGGTCAATGACTATGCAAACTGCAATAGGAATATTTTTCACACGGTTTAAAGGTGGCCCAATAGACACCACTCCCCACTCTCTCCGTCCTCGTCGAAAGTAATAGTTTATTCACATTTCTATAAGTACCTGCTGCATGTACACATTAACCCTTAGACCGCTACACACAACAATTGTCGTCTGCTGTTGCTTTTATAGCTTGCCTTATTTCTCAATAAAAACATGGTTTGACAGCACTTCAGAATCATTTTCTCATTAAAAACATGTTTTGACAACACTTCAGAATCATTTCCAACATGGTTTGACAACACTTCAGAATAATTTCCAATGGAAATGATTCTGAAGTGTTGTCAAAACATGTTTTTATTGAGAAAAAAAGGCAAAATATACAGCAACAGCAGCAGAAGACAATTTTCGTACTCAGCAGCCGAGTCTAAGGGTTAACCGAAGGGAGATAACTGTAACTGTGCATAGCGATATTTGTAATCATAGTTGCATAGGTTGGAAATATGTGTTCTTAAGCGTATTACATAGTGTATGTGTGCGATGTTGCTGTTACCAAATGTGCGCATGTATACAAACACGTATCAGAGCTCCAGTCAAGGTGCGTAATTTGATCAACTTTGGGGAAACTTTCGTTATTTATTTGCCAAAATTGGCAAGTTGGGAGTGCTTTAGAATCGTCTCGATGAGACGATTCTAAAGCAATCCCAACTTGCCATTTTTCGTGAAGAAATAAGAAAAATACCCGGAAAATTTGATCAATTCGAGGGAACGGAACGAATTGTTAATTCGAAGGAACGAATTGTTAAATTGAGGGAACGAATTGTCATTTCGTGGGAACGAATTGTTAACTCGAAGGAACGAATTGTTATATCGAGGGAACGAATTGTTGAATTGATGGAACGAATTGTCATTTCGTGGGAACGAATTGTTAATTCGATGGAACAAATTGTTGTATCGAGGGAACGAATTGTTAAATTGAGGGAACGAATTGTTATTTCGTGGAAACGAATTGTTAATTCGGGGGAACGAATTGTTATATCGAGGGAACGAATTGTTAATTTGAGGGAACGAATTATTAGCTCTACGGAACGAATTAATAAAAAAATCCATGTATCCTGCAGGGCTCCTTAATATCACACATGAAACTTAACATGAAACGAGCTGAAAGAAACAATAACGCAATACGAACGTAAATCAATAGGCATGTATAGAGATCTTTTCTTGAATTTTCAAGATACTTTCTTGAATTTTCGAGATGTTTTCTTGAATTGTCAAGCTGTGTTCTTGAATTTTCAAGTTCTTTTCTTGAATTTTCAAGATCTTTTCTTGAAAATTCAAGAAAAGATCTTGAACATTCAAGAAAAGAACTTGAAATTCAAGAAAACGGCTTGAATAAATGGAAATTAAAAAAAAGTGAAGTGGCCCTAATGGGCTTCCGTAGATTCATGATAATGGCGAACGCGACTACCGAAACATGCGCTTGTTCATTTGTGTAACTGACTTTGTCAACTTTGTCACAGTTTATGACAGACGCGCCTCTTCGCAACGGAAACACAGGTCAAAGTATGAAGAAGGCACATCCTGCACAACTGTTAAGATGACAGTTGTTAACAACGGCCGTTAAACATCAAGAAACACCACCTGGAAGACGGCTCCATGAGAAATTTTACAGCACTGAATTTAGCTGATGTGAGTTGAAAATCACGAGGCATGGTCAACACATCCATGATAGTCTCCGAATACGATTACCAGACAAAATATACATTGCATGCGTGGTTTTATTGCACTTGCACATTTATGTGCAAACATGGTCACATGGGTGATTTTCTGACATAAAGGCCATATTATTACTACTGTCTGTTCCACGTTTTGCTGCCGACGAACTTTTGGCTATTAAAAACATTAAATCTAAAATATATTTAATTGCAAGTAGTTTTTCATCAATAACAAAAAAGTCACCCTCCCCCAACAAAATTTAAAAAAATCAATTTTTAGCCCCCATGTTAAATTCCCATAGGAAAATCGTTTTTTCGCAATAAAATCAATATTTGATGGAATTTCATAAAATAATTTTGTTTGGGGAGGGTGACTTTTTTGTTATTGATAAAAAAGTACTTACTTTTAAATATTTTTTAAATTTAATGTGCTTAATAGCCAAAAGTTCGTCGGCAGCAAAACGTGGAACAGACTATAGACATATGTATCACAAAATGCTACGCACTTGTTATCACTAGATTCGCTGGTGTCTATCTGGGGCCCCGTTTCACTAAACTTCTTACGACTAGAATGTTCGTAAGTTCAAATTTAAGATCGTCTGTAAATTTCAATTTATGGATTTACATTTATTGAGCATAGGCTGCATATGCAGCATATACTCAATACATGTAAATCCAAAAAATTATTTACATGAAAACAGTGTTAATGTGAAATAAATTGTTGGATTTACATTTATGGAACATAGGCTGCATATTTATATTGGATTTACATTTATTGAGCATAGGCTGCACATGCAGCCTATGCTCAATAAATGTAAATCCAAAAAATATTTACAAGAAAACATTGTCAATGTGAAATTTACAGACTATCATAATTTTGCACTTACGAACATTTTAGTCGTACGAAGTTTAGTGAAACGGGCCCCAGGTAACCAAATACGTAAAATATGCGTCTCTAAACGTAAAACAAAGTAGAGAAATGCACTCTAAGAAGACCGAAGTCATGGTAGTATAGTCTGATGTCTCACAAAAACACAAACCATACAATTTAGTTGCGGGTAGTAATTTTGAAAGAGCTATTTCCCGCAACTACACAAACCAGTAGTTTAAAATATTATAATATATAAAATGGCTGCCAGATTAAAGATTCCCCACACGTATCTGTCCGTCAACATATACATGCCAGGTAACACGTCTCCGCGGGACCAAATGCAACATATATAACAAACAAACATTTAGCTGAGACAGCAATTATCTGGGGGCCGTTTCACTAAACTTCGTACGACTAAATGTTCGTAAGTCCACAATTATGATAGTATGCAAATTACACATTAACAATGTTTTCTTGTAAACTATTATTGGATGTACATGTATTGAGCATATAGGCTGCATACTATGATCAATACATGTAAATCTATCAATTGAATTGTCCAGACGATCCTAAATTTGCACTTACGAACATTTTAGTGGTACGAAGTTTAGTGAAACGGGCCCCAGGTGTTGTGTAAAGACATGGATAGGTATACTATGCATTCGTATACTCATTGTCTCTCCAACTAGTATGTACTATTCAATACAGTGGGGTCAGCGTGTAAGTGCACACACGAACGAACACGACAGGTTCCAACCTGTCGTGTTCGTTCGTGTGTGCACTTACACGCTGACCCCACTGTAGACTCCAGGATTCCCGAACCCAGGTAAAGGTACAATGCCCACTCAGTAGGCACAAACTGTTCTTTACAGGAAATAATAAGTGTATAATTGTTTCACTATTCCACCAGTTGTAACAATTACGAGTGCCCGCTATACAGATATAATAATTTAGTAATATTTATTTTACTGATAGTGACTCGCGGTGGTATCAGGCTATTTTCATATGCAAATGAGGCATGATATTTTTTAATTATTTAATTTATACTAATTAAATGCGTCACCTGAAAAAAATATTTTCGACAGATTCTAAAGTATGATCATTGCACATCAAAAAATAAATACAGTGGATAAATAGTAATGTCCGTTAACATTTTCAGGAAACACGGTTATGAATGAATGTTTATTTTTGCCAGAAAATTTCTGAGATGATGTCTGATATAAAGAACATTTTGAGCCTACTGAGTGGGCATGTACCTTTAATGTTTTACGAAATTAAAAGTGGCTATTTACACGGAAATGTTCTCCACAAATTAGCCAGACGAAACTCGGTCTTCGGAACCAGTTCAATACAATGTGGGCCTGGAGCGAAACACACCAATGCATGTATTAAATATTACTTTGCTTAAAATGTCTTATAAATACGCTTCACTGAGCTATATTACGAGTGAATAATACGATTGCGTAACTGAATGACGGACAAATAGACGGACAAAGGGTGGTTAAACTGACTCGTGTATGATGACGTCATCATACAATAATGTTCGATTTCTCGAGTAAGTCGTACTTGTTTTTATTAGAAAATAACTCATTTAATTAAATAAAACATATTAATTAATTTATGCATACAATGAAATTTACTCCCTCAAAGTGTACGTAGTTAGATAAGTGCACTTGGTGATTTTGATGAAATTCTCTACTGAATATACATTAACGCTAATTTTCTGTAAATTCGTGTTATATTTACATGTACATTTCCGAGTGTTTGTAAACAATGGCTTCATCACGTGCCGTGTATTGACGTAGGTTAACGGAGACACGTCGCTACCCTGCGGCAACATTAGGCTGTCAAGTCAACCAGCGTATCATTACACACGTTATAAATCAATGGGCCGCGGGTCGACAGAAGGGACCTTGCCACATTTACAATAAGTGTAGATCCGTAGTGTAAGGCCATAACAAGTACATTGGTCCTCAGACACGGCGTTTGCGGAATATGACGCGAGAGGGCGGATTTCTAAATTATTATATTTTTTTGTTTGATATGTTCGTCTTTGATTTCTTTCAATTCGCCAGATGCTTTTTGCTCTATAAAGTTACTACGGCCTCTTTAGACGTGCAAACTCACCAGCTTTTCGTTAGACGTGATTGGATTTATACATGTTTGCATGTTAGTGTTTTTTATTGATCATCTGGCCAATTTACAGTAGGATTTTATTTCTCTATGACGATCAAATTCTCGACGCACGTGGATTTCCTACGCTAGTCACAAACGTCATTCTACTTTCTGGTAGCATACATTTTTGATATCCAGTCAATACTATTTTTGCATTTTACAGCCATTTGTAGGTGTTCACGGGATAAATAGAATAGTAGGTTAGTGCCGTGAATGGGAAAACATATCTGGCGCGGCACGGAAACTGGATGTGCTCGGCAGAGCCTCTCCCATCCCGTTTCATGAGCCTTGCCAGATATTTGTTCCCATTCACGGCACTAACCTACTATTCTCTATTTACGTCACTTGTCAACCATGTTTATAATGTACACTTGGCAAATATTGGCAATGACGTCAAAGATACCATAACATGATTGCGAAGTAGATTATTACACCAATTTACCGGAATCAGCAAGCAAACTTTGGTTATGACCTAAACCATCTGGATCATTTTCTACACCGTGCATGACTATCTGCTTGATTTAGTGTGGTCAAACTTTCTGTGAATGCACACAATCAGGGCACGTGCACCCGTTTCACTAAACTTCTTACGATAAAATGTTCGTAAGAAGAGTTTTATTAATTGTCACATCATTACACGTGAATACATCCACTAAACATTTTCCAACATCTGCTGTAGTTTTCAATGTTGGTGAACTGCTTAGTCTTACGAAGTTTAGTGAAATGGGCCCGATCAGGGCGTCGTTTCACTAAACTTCTTACGACTAAAATGTTCGTAAGTGCAAATTTAGGATCGTCTGGAAATTTCAATTGATGGATTTACATTATAAATGTAAATTCAATAAGTGTTTATAAGAAAACAATGTTAATGCTTTGTATGTAAAACTCTAGATATACTATTCTCTATAGTTTTCACTGATGTGTGCTGAAGTTCATCAGTTAAATTCTGGAAGATACTAACCAAGACAGTTCGTGCGTATGAATACAGCAGCTATTATCTTTACGTCTCACGGTACAGTACGTACGGAACTAGCAGTAAAAGCGGGTGAACGATGTTCTATATATTTCAGTACCGAGCCTGCAAGTTACACCAGCGTCTTTTACAAAGTTAACTTACTTTTGTGTGGAGATAACATATTTCAGTACTTTCAGTACTTTGATTATTAGTGTGATATCTGGCCTAGCTTGTCATATTACGATACAACTATGGCCGTATCTTGAGAAATGGGGCTTATGACCTTTCAACCAGTGCTGACGTAGATTAGTTTGTACATATTCTGATCCAGGCCTGTAGTGTTCGTAATTCAAAGAAAACATCGTCTTGTTTGTAAGATCTTCTAACAATATACATGTAGATCCAAATCAGGTTACATGACTGTTTGAGAGAAATGACGAGATTGAGCAAACATATCAATACGCCGTATTCTGCTACCACAGTTATAAATGTGGCTGTGACTGGAAGAATGGGGCTTATGGGTTTTGCGTCCAGTGTAGTTCCAGATCAGCCTGTGCATCCGCACAGTCTGATCAGGATCTGCACTGTTCGCCATTCCATCAATGAAACACCCGCCATGCTTCTAACAAGCATGCAATGTTTATCATTATCTGGCGTGAGGAGTGTGCTGTTTGATCAGGCCATAAATCCCATAAACTCCATTTCTCCAGTCACAGCCACAACTGTGTTACGCGGAAGCTAGCCTACAAACGGACACCACCCCAGGGTAATTACAATCGATACATAGGTATTGTATTCCAGGACAATTCCGTTCATGTCACTTTGAACGTGTATTCAAGTGACCAGATACAGCGTCAAACTGGTAACACATGCGACCAGCGTCGTCCCAGACCAGCCTGTCCATCCATGCACATTAACCCTTACTACGCTGAATTAAATGTTGTCGTCTGCTGGAAATGTTTTATTTTCAATATTTCTCGACGAAAACCTGGTTTTGACAGCACATGAGAATCGTCTCCAGTGGAGACGATTCTCATGTGCTGTCAAAACCATTTTTTTGTTAAGAATTAAAGCAAAAATGAAAAACAACAGACGGAAATTTCCGTCAACAGCGTAGGAAGGGTTAAACAAGGAATGTGCCGCTCGCTCTCTAGTCAATGAAGTTATTCTTATCACATCCTTGATACATTTCGAGTTTTGTTTCTGCATTTACACAACACATGGACAATGTATGGACATGATGATGTGATAGTACAGTTAGATCACGTTCGTCCGCATGTACGATCGATAATCCGCTTGCTAAAGCTCGCAGATTATCTCCTCGTACATGCCTGACGAACTGTGATCTAACTGTGGCTTAACCCGGAGACTGCGGGAAACAAACTTGTCATTTACTCTGTATACGTGTCACCGTTCTCAGTATAACTAACCTTTGACAGTTGAGATTAATTGCCATTGGAAAATTAATATTTTGTTATTATTCCATTAATTGCTACAGTAAGATCATGTACATATATACACAAATGTATATGTATACATGTACGTTGTTGGCCATTTTGAATATTTGGGCCCTGGTCGAATCCCCATCTTCCAATGTATAGGCTGTAACATGACATTCGCAATGGCTCACATGTACATGTATTTATGGTAAAGACACTACAATGACTGAATGGCGACCGTTGTATGATATCAATATGGGCGAATATACTGCTGATCTTAGTAAATGTCACCAGATAGATTTTCTTGCGAGGACATATTTACATTGCTCTAATTTGCAGTCGTTTGCCGGAAACCACGCAATTGAGACAGAAGAAAGAACAAAGTACTTGACATCATTATTATAGTTTGCATTGCCCTTGCACAAATGATATCACACAATGACCCTTAAATGGCGGAAACTAATAGTGTCGTCTGCCGCTTTTCCTTGTTTTCTTATTTATTGTTTTTAAGCAAAAAATATGGTCTGGCAGCACATGAGAATTGTCTCCATTGGAGACAATTCTCATGTGCTGTCAAAACATATTTTGAATGTGAAATTTGGAAACTAAAAAAATACGCAGACGATAATTAAACGGGGTAACGGATACATTACCAACATTCAGACACGCTTGCAACAGGAAACGCTCGTGACTGATTGGTCCATATGAAACAACTTCTATATTTACGATTTGAACCTGAAGTCCTAGAAACTATGAATTTATATGGCACAAATGCCATTAGAAGATATGTGATCAGCGTAGATGCTGCTCACAATTTGAGTCGCAGTGTCACTATACTGAATAAGTCAGGGATATAAACATCGTCAGCTTGACATAATGGCGACCAGTGTATGCCCTGATCAGACTGTGCATGCTGATCTGGGGCTATACTAATCGTAATATCACTTTACCCAGCCGGAGTTCCAGGTTAGCTTCACCATAGAAGATGGTATGGTAGATTACAGTGGGGTCAGCGTGTAAGTGCACACACGAACGAACACGGCAGGTTAGTTCCAACCTGTCGTGTTCATTCGTGTGTGCACTTACACGCTGACCCCACTGTATGGGTGGAAGTTGGATTTGGTCATCGGTGAAGACATGTTCACGCCAACACACATAACAGCATGTATGTAGTATTAGAAACGAGCAAACAAGAATTAAGCACTATTATGCCGGATATACTTTGTTGCTACAGGTACACCGAAGGTTGCATGTAAATAATAAGTGAATACTGTACATGTATATTAGTATCAAACAGCTAACTTAGTATGTGCGCGGCCGTAGACGCCACCACGGAAGCCACGGCGCGCCGTGGCACTATCTTGGTTCTAGAACTCGGGAAACACCAATTTGAGGGTCTAGGTTGAATATTGTTTTATGGGAGGAGGGACCTCAGAGCCCCCGCTCAATAGTCCGCACTGGCATTATTTTATTCACCGCTACGGGCTTGAATTGTGACATACATATGTGTACTATTGCATACATACAGTTCACTATTATGCATCTAAATACATGTAGCAAATCAAGTGGACCAATAGAACATGATATGATGGTGACGAAACATATAATACCGAGGAAATAAGACGAAATCTTCTGAGTAAAACTTGAAGAAAACTTTCAGCTGGAAGAGAATGAGAAATACCAGTGATACTAGATAACTATCCTTCGTGGGATCACTGATTATCTACACATTTCAATGTCATCTTAATCTAAACATTCATTTTCATCCGACGACGCCATGTTTATTTTACGACAAGGTCGTCTTCGTCGTTTTATACTGTAATTGTCTGATGCATGTTTGATTAACTAAGAAGATAACTCATCGTATATATATATATAATGTGCATAATTACATTGTCGATTTGTTCTTACCAGCTGATTTAGAACAGAATCCAAAATATGCAAAAATCCCGTCTTCAATGACACACGCGTACAATTGACATGCGCTACTTGCTTTTGTTCGGCTGTACGTTTCACTTGTCACAGTCTTGGTGAACTTGTCAACAGCACTTAATTAATTGCCGTAAGTATGCAAGCGTACAGGGCGACATCTCACGGAGAAACATACTTACTCAAATACTACACAAACAATTGGCCTGCGGCTGAGAAGATGTACGTTACTAAATCATTGATTAGCGACTTGTACATCGTGGACATTTCCACTAGTGCAACACGTGGATGTCTATATACTTGATAATAGAGAGACATCGCGGAAGAGAGCACCGACGGGGCAATACTTGAAATAGTGAGACATAGCGGAAGAGAGCACCGACGGGGCAATACTTGAAATAGAGAGACATAGCGGAAGAGAGCACCGACGGGACAATACTTGAAATAGTGAGACATAGCGGAAGAGAGCACCGACGGGACAATACTTGAAATAGAGAGACATCGCGGAAGAGAGCACCGAGGGAGCAATACTTGAACTAGAGAGACATAGTTGAAGAGAGCGTCGACGATTTACTTGTGAACCGATTTTTAAAACCAATCTTTTGTATTCTTAGTTACATCATCTAGCAATGTTTCGGAGCCAATTTCCAATTTGTTTCGTTTTTTTAATCCTCACCCACATATTCCACCTCTTTTCCACCCATGTTAAATCCCCATTGTTTTTATCTATGAAATCAATATTTGATGGAATTTCATCAAACTTAAACAAAAACATTTGGGGAGGGTGACCTTTTTGTTATTAGTGAAAAAGTACTTACATTTAAATATATTTTAGATTTAATGTGTTTAATAGCCAAATGTTCGTCGGCAGAAAAAAACGTGGACAAGACAGTAGCTCTACATTCAGATTCGGCAGAAAATGTAATACATAAGTTTCAATGTAGGTTACAGAGCCAGCTGTACATTGCAAGTATCCAGCTCTACATTCAGAGTCAACGAACCATACACGTTTGATGTCCAGAGCTCCAGATAAGCTGCGTATTTGCGTAAATACCCAATTAAAATTGCTAAAAACCCAATTGAAATCAGAAGTAGTGAGTATCAAAAAGCAATGAAAAATTTATGGTGTCTTTATCATGCTACAGAAAACAATAAACAGACCACAAATATAGCATATTTTCTTATTTTTCCATGAAAACACATCTTGGTATTTCTAATGAAATACCAAGATGTCTTTTCATTTAGAAGCAAACTATTGAATAAGTGCGGTCTGCTGATGTGTAAACAGTAGTGTGATTCTATTTTACACAATTCAAATTTTGAAATACCCAATTGCTTCAGAACTGATGGAGTGACAATACTAAATTACTAATTCCTTATCTGGAGCGCTGTGATGTCGATTGCAGAGCCAGCTGGAAGATTTGATGCAAACTACGTTGATCTAGTAAAGTTAGTGATTGCTGTTCGATTTTATTTGCATTTCGGATGTACGAGGTGCAGTCATAAAGTTCTCGGACTTCTTGATAAACAGGGCCCGGTTGCTCAAAGCTTCTGTTAGCTTAACAGACGGTTAAATCCTTAGCAATGCTAAGGATTTAACCGTCTGTTAAGCTAACAGAGGTTTTGAGCAACCGGGCCCAGTTTAATAGACCTGTCACATTGTTCATATTTATATGACATTTACATCTGTAGCCTATTTCATCAACATTGCAAAGTATACTTTAGTAGCAAAGTATACTTTGAGGGAGAAATTTTCAATTTTTTGAAAAATTTATTAATTTTTATTATACTGAATTTATTACATTATCACAGCCATTTAATGGCTGTGATAATGTAATAAATTCAGTATAATAATTCTGCATACTTTTAATCATGAAATATATGCATTTGTTAGTTCTATATGAAATAATGCATTTCAGGAAAAATAAATGATTACTCCCTCAAAGTATACTTTGCTAGTAAAGTATACTTTGCAATGTTGATGAAATCGGCTACTGGTCAACTTGAATTGATTTGAAAATAAGAACTTACTTTGCGACAATCCGTATAAGTCACCCCTAAGTAATATGTTCGTTTTGCAACTAATCCAATCATCGCAAAATGATTTTCAGATTATTCCATTTATAAAAAGGGGGTATTTGTTTTTCTCAAACATATGAAAATTACTTTCAAACAGTGCAGATCCTGATGAGACTCATCTGGATCTGCACTGTTTGCATAAACCGATATAGCGGGCTTTCGGGTTCAAAGGGTTAACTCTCCTGCATTATAACGACTGTATGGCTATGATTGTCACATTTATTTTAGTTATTTCATCATTTTATAACACACACTTTGCCAAATTGTAGGGTGGGGGTTGGGGGGGGGGGGGGGGGTGGAGGGGGGGGGGGGGGGGGGGGGGGGGGGGGGGGGGGGGTGGGGGATGTAGGGTGTGTGATCATGACTTCGCGACCATCGCACTCTAAGTTAACATAGCTTATTTTATGCAGATTCTGATTAAGTGTCGGTTTTGGGCATAGCCTATTTCCATAGGTTAATAATGCGTAAAAATGATGGTTAAATTGTTAATATTTCCCTAATTATGTTGATAAACCGCCAGAAAATCGAAAAAAAAAATGATACGTTAAGAGGCACTCACAAATACTTAAGCAGTTTTTACTGGAGTTAATAGTATTTTTATTTTCATGGCATTTGTTTTTAAATTTTAGTTATAAATGTATGCAATGCTAAATATTCAAAGAAGAAATGTCCATTATGCATTCAGTCTGTAGAACTGTGTATTGGCGGCAACATAATGCGAATTGTATTCACCTGTCTCCGTTCAGTCCCTGTAGGGTAGAGTGGACAATCGATGTGTAGACAGACAATTTCCCGCCATAGTGGATTCCTGATATTGCTTCTAATTGGTTTTATGTGCAACTCTGCACCGACTCAAAGACTGTAAATGAAATGCACGGAGTAACGACATCTCGGCGTGTGAACCCGAAATAGGATGTTAATGTCACTGTGTCTCAGATAATGTCTCAGATTTCCAAGGCCATGAAACGTACTTTGCTTCTCAGACAGTCACATGGGGTTTGCCGAATGTGACGATGGTGGGCGGATGTGGATGCGGATTTTGAGATGTGTGTCTCTGATTTATAAGGTGATTCATAAAAAACGTTCCCAGATTTAAGTTCCAGGGGGCCGTTTCACTAAACTTCGTACGACTAAAATGTTCGTAAGTGCAAATTTAGGATCGTCTGGAAATTTCAAATGATGGATTTACATTTATTGAGCATAGACTGCATATGCAGCCTATGCTCAATAAATGTAAATCCAACAATTGTTTACAAGAAAACATTATTAATGTGAAATGTATAGACTATCATAATTTTGCACTTACGATCATTTTAGTCGTACACAGTTTAGTGAAACGGGACCCTGTAACCCAGACAACTGTTCATGAAGACATTTGCAATTTCACATAGTGATAGTTCAAGATGTTATCTATAACTCCTATCAATTCGATCATGATATACCGAATACTCTATAAATGACTAATCACGCAAAATGTCAGGTTGGAACTGACAATATCACTGATGCACGACTCTAGCAGATTTTCTCTGTCGGCTAACCTGTGGTCCCGGCATAATATCTGTCAGTGTCAGTCAGTGCCAAAATTAAACATTACACAAATTATGCCTTTACCACAACACATGTATGTCCTCCAAGAAGCTGATGGTTTTGGCCGATGTTTCCTGGCATGGAAAGACGAATATTTACTTTATCAACACGGAGAAGGTGAAAGTGAACAGTGATAGCTACATGTCGTTTTTAGAGAGGGGTTTGTTACGTGACTGTCGGCGTCTGCACCCGAATGAAGACTATGTGTTCCAGCAGGATGGTACACCAACACACACCAGCTGTGTAACACAATCGTATGTGTAGGATGCTACACCAAAGTTCATCAAACAAGATGAGTGGTCGCCACAAAGTCCGGACTGTAATCCAATGGACTACTAGGTGTGGGATTCTCTTAGTGAGAAAGTTTACAGTCTTAGACAAGATAAGTTCACTGAAGCGGAACTCAAACAGAGATTCAGAGATGTTGGAAGAAATCGACATTTGCTGAGATCAGAATAAGTATTTCTTCATGGAAGAAACGGCTGCGTACTGTGGTAGAAGAGGATGGTGGGCCGATCATCCATTGTGTGTATAGTTACTTACATCATCATATAAGTTAACAGCAATTTGAACTCTACCGATATTGTACATTTCTACCCATCATATATTGCATTGGTCATTTGTAAAGTGTTTGGTTTATCACGATAATATTTATACAAGTTATCTACAACATCCTGATGAATCATCATGCAAAGTTTCAATTATTTCTGTTGAGTAGTGTAGAAGTTGTAGGAAATTAAATTTGGGAACATTTATTTTCGACTCACCCGATATATGTACTCTAACGTTACTGTAACCTCTTTTGACGTGAAATATCGCCAAAATTCCACCAGACATGAATGGATTTAACATATCGATGGTCTAGTAACATAAGGTCGTAACTGCTATGCTTTAGCATAGCAGTTACGACCTTATGTTACTAGACCATCGATATGTTTGCATGGTAGTGTTTTTTATTGATCATGTGGCAAATTTACAGTACGGATTTTATTTATCCATGACGATAAAATGCCCTATGCGCAGGGATCTTTTGACGGCGATATCTGAGAACCGTTTTATGCCCAATGTGTGTTTTTCTTCGCTTCCTGCACCGTAAACAGCATACAGTGTATATGAAGTTCACAACTGTGCATATCTGAATATATCAATTGTACAATTGTATTTGATTAAATTTCCAAACATCAAAAACTGTGATAAGCAGGGAAGATAAGTTGGCTTGGCATACTTTGGCATTTTCGCTATACATGTACCAGTAAGGAAAACTTGTGAAATTTCTTTATTATTGTTGTGGACGGATACTACTCTACCACAGTTAGAAAGAATTTCCCGGTATAGACGCTAGGTACAATTGGGTTCAGCAATACAGATCTACAATTAAACTACTGTCTGTTTCACAAAACCCACCCGATTGTTACGAATATATAAACAATGCAAACTATGGTGATACAATTTTCCACCTACATGCATGGGCCAACGTTGCTCTCCGCTATGTTATTTTTGCATTTAAGACTTTCCTAGTCGTACTAAGTTTATTGAAAGGGATCCCATGTATTTGTGTGTCTGTCTGTCTGTCTGGATGTGGTGGAATGTAACCATGTTGACATGTTGTAGACGGCAGTGGCAAAATGGCGAACAGCGCAGGCCCTGCGCATGCGCAGGTTGAACTGCGTCTACGAGTCGCTGATCGCAAACGTTGTAATGTACATTCTCACAGCCAGCGTCGCAGGTATGTAAGATATAGAGGATATTCATATTTTTGCAACGAATATGACATATATGTTCATCTCGTGGTGTGAAATGTCCATATTTCACTCGTGCCTAAAAGGCACGAGTGAAATATGGACATTTCACACCACGAGATGAATATAAGGCACTCGTGAAATATGGACATTTCACACCACGAGATGAACATATATGTTATATTCGTTGCAAAAATATGAATATTCTATTTATTATATACCGCTCCATGGAAATTAGCAATTTTTTAGACTGTATACGGTAATGAATGTGTATTTGCAGCCTATTTGCGCTGTTTTGTGCAGATGCGCGTTATGAATATAGATAGCGGAAGTAGTCGTATTTTCACCGGAAGTTGTTTATTTCATCGATGAGAACATAAGACTTTTATTTACATCGTACAACTATGTATTTCATGGGTAGGTATATAATAAAATAATTACAATCATATATACATACAGTTCATACAGTGTTAGAGACCGGGTATAAGCAGTTGCTGATATAAACTTTTCAGTTTCTTCTGCCCTTTTCGTAGTGGTTTCCCTTAATTGATACGATCATATTTGTATTCATAAGTACATACACTCAAATACAATCGAGGTTTCCGGTAATTTGCCGGTATCCATTTACAGCTGGATGGACTGAAGCAGTGTGGATACAGTGTCTTGCTCAAGGACACAACGCACGCCTCCGGTTAGGCTCGAACCCACGACCGTCAGATCAACAGTCCGACGCCTCAGGCCGCTCGACTACGCGGAATCATTAATACATGTAATTACATTTAGTGGCAATTTTCTTTCTATTTGTGTTTTTTTTTCCAGAACTGTTTGCATCTATTTGCATCTTGCTGATCCTGAGAATAATTAGATGAATTGTAACTTACACATTTTAGTTTCCCTATTATTTTGTGATGTTTATTGTGCCAATATCGCATCGCAGCAGCGCGATTTGACGAGCCATAAGAAAATGACATTTGACCTGTATATTTGGCTGTGACTGAAAAAATGGGGCTTATGGGTTTTGCGACCAGTGTAGATCCAGATCAGCCTGTGCATCCGCACAGTCTGATCAGGATCTGCACTGGTCGTGAGTCCATCAATGAAACATACCCATCTAGCTTCTAACAAGGACTATATATATCGTTTTCAGGCTACAGGTGTGGGCAATTTGATCAGGATCCACACTGGTCACAAATCCCATAAGTCCCATTTCTCTAGTCACAACCACACATCAGACAGTGCAGACTCTAACCAGATTGAGCGGAAGCGCAGGCTGATATGGGTCCACACTGGTCGCAAAAAAAGTAAGTCCCCGTTGTATTGTCGCAACCGCATATGGCGACCGATTCAGTCCGTGTTCAATATTGAAGGTCCTTGTCGACAAAAGCTGTTCAAGGGAAGTAATGTGAGTGCGACACTGTGTTTAATGCTACCAAGAGTTATGCTCCGTGTATCACGTTCCTGGTAATTCGAATGGCGTTCTTGGCACACCAGCATATACAATGACAGTCCGTGGTGACACGCAATTCAGGATTCTGCAGAAGTAACATCATAGTGTCTCTGTACAGCAGTGACTGAATAGAGAATACCAGATATTTAACCATTTCAACCCAAAGTAAATGAATGGACTGCGGTATGTTAATTCTCCGACCAATCCAATCCTCACAAAATGATTTTTAGACTAATCCATTTATAAAAAGGCGGTATTTTTTGTTGTTGTCGTTTTATAATATGGAAATCACTTTTGAAAGTGCAGATCCTGATGAGACGGCTCGTTACCCCCGTCTCATCTGGATCTACACTGTTTGAAAATGCTGGTAAGGATGTATGTAGTGTTGAAAGGGTGACTAGTCTATCAGCTGAAGCCAGGAAATGCGCAGAAAACGAACCCGCCAATGAACGGGTATACTTGATATCAAAATATATTATATAACCTGGTATTCAATTTAGTTATAACGTTTTATTGAACTTTGATATATAATTTTTTCTTGGAGCTTTGTCTGGTTTAAAGAATGAGATTTTGAATGATATTCAGGACAGTCAAACAACACGATGGATACTATGCCTCTAGAGGTGCTTTGTTTTTGTTTCCATGGCAATTTTCATTTCTCTGGTTTTCAAAACAATTTCCTAAGTATGTTTAGGAACCAGTTCCTAAACATACTTAGGGAATTGTTTAACCATTTTACCATTATAACGCGGCAGCGATGGTAAAATGGTTAACACATTTTCTAAATATTCACTTGTGATACACTCGGTTTTTCCACAGGTTCTTGTAGAACGGTTCAAAGTTCGGTGTTTTATGGATTATTTCGGTATCTCTGATGGTCTGGGTGCATTGTTACGAACATACAGTTTACTTAAGCTCCCGCGAATTACACGTATATGTACGGTAATTTACAGTATTTTGACAGTATAAAATGGGTCCGAATGTTCGGAACGGTGAATGTGTAGATAATTGATGATTTCTGTCGTGTGTAATGTTTGAGCATTAGTAGTTCAACAAATTATGTAAATTACTCCAAACCAACGAAATCCGCCCAAATACACCAAAATACGCACATGACACCAACACAAATGTAATGACTATCTGTTCAAACATCCGTGGTATTGTCACGAAACACTGGTGAAACACAGAAGCGATTTGCTTGTGTCTTGGTGATAAGGAACCTCGCAGGGGACATGGTAGACTGGTGTCAGTCCATGAATTTGTATAACATTATTCCTAAAACATCCTTCAAATATGCATTTTATATCTCCAGCCATAATTCATGTTCAGCCAGCCGCCACAGAGATTGGGATAGTATTTCAGAAATGTGGTATATAGGAAGTTAAAGGTTATGGGGTAAATCTAAAACATTAAGGACTGATACCAGTCTAGGGACATTGCTGTCTGTTTATTAATTCGTTCCAACGAAATAACAATTAATTCCCTCAATTTAACAATTCGTTCCCTCGAATTAACAATTCGTTCCCAGGATATAACAATTCGTTCCATCGAATTAACAATTCGTTCCATCGAATTAACAATTCGTTCCATCGAATTAACAATTCGTTCCATCGAATTAACAATTCGTTCCATCGAATTAACAATTCGTTCCATCGAATTAACAATTCGTTCCCACGAAATGACAATTCGTTCCCTCAATTTAACAATTCATTCCATCGAATTAACAATTCGTTCCCACGATATAACAATTCGTTCCCACGAATTAACATTTCGTTCCCGTGGGAACGAATTGTTAAATTGAGGGAACGAATTGTTAATTCGTGGGAACGAATTGTTAATTCGTGGGAACGAATTGTTAAATTGAGGGAACAAATTGTTATTTCGTGGGAGAGAATTGATAAAAAATAAGAATTCTACGTCCCCTGCGGGGCTCCGTATGGTGAAGCTGTATATTAGTGGGAACAAATCGAATTCGCATCTAAAGTGGTTGTTGATCTATAGGCATTACATCAAGCGTCACAGATGTTGTTATATGACACTATCAAGCCAATACACACAAGTTACATCTAATATGTGGCTGTGGCTGTGACTGGAGAAATTGGGCTTATAGGTTTTGCGACCAGCGTAGTTCCAGATCAGCCTGTGCATTCGCACAGTCTGATCAGGAGCTACACTGTTCGCCATTTCATCAATGAGACACCCGTTATGCTTCTAACACGCAATATAGATTGTTATCAGATTACAGTCGTGTAGTGTGTTGTGTTGTTTAATCAGGAACTACACAAATGTATCCCGCATTTGCCATGAAAATTGTGTCATCTTTCGACGTCATTAACGGAAAATTTCGTAAATTTTGTAAATGTTTTTCATGAGATATCGCACATGTTCTTACTTAGGTACAACATCGCATGGCGTGTCTCGTATGAATATATAATAGGCCATCAGGCATGCGGACTGCAATCGTAAACATGACCGTATTGAGATGTTAACCATGCTAGCTATAAAACTCCCGGTTACAGTTCCATCGTTAACCATTTCACCCCTAAGCAACTGGAATGGACACTCCCGTGTTAATTTTCAGACTACTCTATTTATCAGATAGCGGCATTGAATTTTTTTAGAAATAAGAAAATAAGAAACTATCTGCAATTTCTGCAACACAAGAAAATATCCGGCTGGCAAAAACAGCGGACTATACGACGTTTGCAGCAGTTTTTGATCATGAAAATTAATGTGCTCATTTACACATTCAATTAATTATCAAATCTGCCAACGTCAGTATTCATGTCTACTTAAATCTGCGAATGTCGAGCAGTGTAGGCCTTGGTCAGTCTGCGCGGATGCGCAGGCTGATCAGAGCCTACACTGGTTGCCAACGTCGTGCAATCCATTTGCCAGCCTCGGACCCATACTTAATATTCGTTACTACTGACCACCAGTCCAGTCGATGTAGGTTAGAGAATACCAAATGGTGCGAAATCGCCAAGGGGGTATGCAAAAGTAGTCCGGTATAAAACAACAGTGAGGGTGTTTTAAGGTCACAGACACAGTTTGCTTGCAAATCTTGATATATTACTACCCAGTTTCACTTGAGGAAAATTTTGGGGTGCTTTTAACAGCAGTTTTCAGCATATTTGTAGCATTTAAAAGAAAACACTGAACCTGTTGGTCATGTGATGTAAACAGAATGTAAACAGAGTTTCCGTGGCCAAAAAGTGTAAACAATATTGGGGGACAAGGTTGGATTTTTCTTTCTTAGGAGTAAGTTAACCTATTGTTTAATTAATGCAGAGCCAGTACAGGCTGGCTGCATGTCATGTACAAGGTGGACCCACAGCATCCATACGAATAGTGAACGTAGGAGAGACTGGCCTTATTGGATGGGATTCGGTTAAATTATCTAGTAAAACTATTTGGTGTGTTCTAACCTGCATGGCGACATAAACTTTAAGATAATATTTAATGCTGTGTTCTCATCCGGGCGTTTATCATGTAGACCATAAATAAAATAAATGCATGTATAATAAAACATGTGCTATATAGGCGAAGAATATTAGACATAAAATCGCCAAAGGTCGAAAATAAAATAAACCAAAGCTGATGTTTTTCAGTATATGTCCAGAATATCATCAGGGGAAACCTTTGAGTGACCTTCGACAGACGGCTTACATGGAAGCCCCACATAGCAAATGCTGAAGCAAAGGCCCGCAGGAAACTAGCTATACTTCGGAAATTAGCTGGTACCAACTGGGGATCGCATGAGACAGTATACCTGGGTACAATCAGGCCCCATCTCGAGTATGCGTCCTCAACATGGATGACAACTGCCAAAACCAATCAGCACATACTAGACAAGGTCCAGAACCAGGCCCTACGAATTATCACCGGAGCAATGCGGTCAACTCCAATTAATGCCATGAGGAAATCACTGCCATTCCACCACTCAGCAAAAGAAGAGATGCCAAGGCTCTAATACAAGCCAGCAAGTATCAGTTCCTGCCAGATCATCCCATGAAAATAAAACTTGAGAGCCTGACAAAGAATCGTCTGAAAAGAAGCAGCTATGTACACGAGTCGAAGAAGTTGACAAGAACAAATGCTGCCCAACTTGGACCACCGACGGCTCCTCTTGAAAAGTCCGAACTACCAGAAGTATGGAGATATGACCTGTCCGACATCAGTATTAACACAACTATCCCAGGACTTTTGCCGGGAGAACAGGACGAGATCATCAAGAAGTCCCTCACACAAGCCATGATCTTCGATAACTACCCATTGGAGACATGGACCATGTGTACACAGACGGTTCAGCGACAGCTGCAATTCAAGATGGGGGAGCTGGTATTTTCGTCTTGTACACCACTGGGAAGACAGAAACGGTTAGCATACCTACAGGAAAGCACTGTACCAACTACAAAGCAGAAGTGGAGGCCATCATGAAGGCGACAACAATTATTGAAGAGTCGGCTGAGAACTGTCATCAGGTGGTCATACTAACAGATGCTCTGTCAGTCCTACAGGCCTTGAGCAATGCCAAAATACCATCTCTTTCCAGACAGTTATACACTTTATGCCAGAATAAAAAAGTGTTGTTGCAGTGGATTCCAGCACACTGTGGCGTTCCTGGAAATGAGAAGGCGGACAAGTTGGCCAAGCTAGGAGCCAAAGGTGACCAGCCACATAATAGTGTTACTCATGAGGAGAAAGCAACAGTGATAAAGACACTGATGAAGCCAAAGCCAACCAAAGATGACTACCACCTACTAGACAGATGGGAACAAGTAATAATAATAAGGCTACGCACGGGACACAACAGGCTAAATGCCCACATGTATGCAAAACTGAAGTTGTCCCCATCTCCAATATGCACTTGCGGTATGGAAGAGCAGACTACAGAGCATATACTGCAAAGATGCCCCCTGTTAGAGCAGAGAAGAAAAAGCATATGGCCAGAGATCACCACCCTAGTAGAGAAGTTGTATGGAAAGATGGAGGAGCTCAGAAAGACAGCGTCCTTCATTGATGTGGCTAGTGTGATGATGTAGATGGTGAACGCCAGTAAGTAAGTAAGTATCAGGGGAAACATATAAAAACTCACATGCATCCCACTGGAGCTTACTCCGGAATTCAAGATGGCGTCCACGATGGCTGTCATAAATTGACAAAACACATAGAGATGAATATTTTGAACACATTCACTGTATGCATGTGATAGCAGCTTGGGAATTACACTGACCACAAGCTCAGCTGGCGGATTCAAACATTGGTAAACTATTTGTGGTAACATAGCATAGCGCAGTGTTTCAGTTAAAGGCAGTTTATGCACATTTTGTTCACGTTATATGCTTTCATAATACAATATTCCAGACAATGTCTAGCAATTAACGATACACGTGTCTAGCAACGTGATGAATATGATACTTCTAATCGTTGCTGATACATCAAAGGTTATTTTATTAATACAATGTACGGGCTGATATGCTTGCATCATTTTTCCCGATACCAGGTATAGTCGACATGTGCGGCTTTCATATTGACAGTATCAAGGTGCATGCTCACAACAACAACGTGCATGATCACAACAACAACGTCGCTCACTCCAAAGTAAGTATTATTTGATATTTTCATTAATATGCAACGGATTTTGATGAAATATGGCGCAAAAAATGCGTCTTCATGAGCTGCATTTGGTGGTCCAGTGAGTTCGGTACAGACTTATGTAATTTTTTCGAAAAATCGATTTCCGTGTCGGTAGACACGGAAATCGATTCTTCGCAAAAACGACAGAAGTTTGGGCGACAATACAAAGACCACCAATTACAGCTTAACAAGACGCGTCTGATGCGCCATATTTCACCAAAATCCGTTACGTAATAAGGACAATATAAAAGAATACGTACTTTGAATAAGATGGATTCTGGAAGTTTCAGTACTTGTTGTTGTTGTTAGTACCACGTGATCATACACCTTGAGTATAGCACAGTTCAGACAAGCCATCTGAGTTTGTACCTCAGAAGAGGTGCCGGTTGTCATGACAACTATTTACACAATCTGTGAGGCTTTCAGTAAATGTGGCTGTAGCTCAAATAGCACACTCATGTAGACTGATACTGCTTGTTAGAAGCATAACGGATGAATAGCGAACAGTGCAGATCCTGTAAATGTGGGATCAGAAGCTACACTGATCGCAAAACCCATAATGACCATTTCTCCAGTCACAGCCACAAATGACGAAGAAAGTTGCGAAATATTCATAGTGAATGCGAAATCTCCGAATTTGCTCTTATCATTTCTTCAACCTTGACATCTGTGACGGAAAATATCGTATTTTATTAAAATATATATCGCACATGTTCCTAGTTACATACACAGTTACAGTATAACCTCTCTAAATCGGACACCCAGGTAGTCTCTGTATCCTTAATTTTACGGGCTTATGTCATTGTCATATAATTCCAGCACCAAAATATTTACACAATTCCCTAACATTTGATTGACCAGTAGCAAGTCTCTGTCCAAAATTTATATCCCAGTAAACTTCCACGCCGAACTACTTTCCGTAACCGTGAGGCACAGTTAAAATAATTCTTAAGAAAACGGAAAATAAACACATTTTCTTGATGAATTTATTTCAAATACTGAAATTATAAGGAATGAATGGCCTTTTTGTGGAATTTATCGGGGATATAAACTTGGAAAAGTCGCGGGAATACTGGACGAGGCCTTCCGGCCTTCGTCCAGTATTTCCGCGACTTTTCCAAGTTTATACCCCGATAAATTCCACAAAAAGGCCATTAATTCCTATAATAACCAATAGGATTAAAATAAAAAATTGGCGATAAAAAATTACAATTTTCGATAAAAAAAAATATTATAATGCCATATCCCTCCCTCACCATGATTTTGATCAGCACGGCTTTTTCAAAGCAGTCTTGGTGTTTCACTGACTGAATGGCGACTAATGTAGACCATGATCTGAGTTGCGCGGATGCGAGATACACGAAAATGCGAGGTTTTAAATTTCGAAAGTTTTGCTATTTCGTGATATTTCGCGATATTAATTAAATTACGTCAGTGATATTTGCATAAATGATGTCTGAACTTGCAAAAAGTACGGTTGCACTCTGAATGTTCTGTTATTGTTTTACATCAATTGTGGCTGTGACTGGAGAATTGGGGTTTACGGGTTTTTTGACCAGTGTAGATCCAGATCAGCCTATGCATTCGCATAGGGGAGTACTGGTTGATCAGGAGAGACACTCGTCACAAACTCCATAAGCGCCATCTATCGTATATCTTGTTAGCCAATAATATCGCGGTGAATTGACCCATAACAGTGGGGTCAGCGTGTAAGTGCACACACGAACGAACACGACAGGTTGGAACCAACCTGTCGTGTTCGTTCGTGTGTGCACTTACACCCTGACCCCACTGAACCAACCTCTCGTGTTCGTTCGTGTATGCACTTACACGCTGACCCCACTGTACGTTCGGAATAAACCTTTACGGGTATGAACAAAACATTTCATTTTTATTTTTCTTATTTCTCAATTAAAGCATATATTGTGACCACTCATTTGAACCGTCTCGACGAGACGGTTCAAATGGTGGTCACGGCATATACTTCTAAGCACATATAAAGAAAATATTTTTTTCACAAACAAAATGACATATCCTCATCATGAAATGGGTGAAGACTAAGGGTGCGCTTAGATTAGACTGTGCATAGATTTTGGACAGCTGATTTTGGACTACACTGGCCAGAAATACTTTCCATTCTGCCAATGTTATAATGATGCGTCATAGATTATGTATACATGCTTCATGTACAAGCGCGATTATGTTATTACTATGTAAACAAGACATGACGTCGATCAATAGCTAATTTCTTGTCACAGACTATTGTCTGGAACATTCTGGAAATGGTTATTATTCATGTAGATCGGTGCCGTTAGGTACCTTCGGCACAGTTGACCTCTGGCTGGCCAAAGGTTTAACCACACTAAATGATTCGTGCGCGATGTAATATGGTGAAGAATGTTTTAGGTCCACCACCGCCACCATTGATTTGTCCTATATAAACTAACCAATGACCGCACATTTTGTTATTCTCTGCTACTTTTTCGTATGGATGTTGTGGGATCTATTTTCACGTAACCTGCAGCCATTCTACTCTGGATATTCACTAATTAAAATATAGGTTTAATTAGTGTTAAGACAGATAAATTCAATCTCCTCTGACCACCCTGATGGTGGCTCAAAAAGTCAGCGGCTGGAATTGAAACCGCATCACATGACCAACATGATCCAACTTACAAAATAATCCCAAAGCATATGCTTGAGACGGATGTAAATGATACATTAACATGCATGTGAAGTAGCTGAGTGCATCAATTGACTGGTTTCTGTAAGCAAAGCGTGTCTATGGCATAACAAATCTGTCTTATTTTTTGTAATGTACTACTTTTGACTACACCGCGCATGAATATCTGATGATTTAGTGTGGTTAAACCTTTATGCCATAAACATTAGCACCTGGTCAATTGATTTACTATATCAAGGTGTATGATCACGTGGTACTAACAACAACAACAAGTACCGATTCAAAGTACGTATTCTTTTATAATGTCCTTATTACGTAACGGATTTTGATGAAATATGGCGCATCAAACGCGTCTTGTTAAGCTGCATTTGGTGGTCTCTGTATTTTCGCCCAAACTTCTGTCGTTTTTGCGAAGAATCGATTTCCGTGTCTCTATCGGAAATCGATTCTTCGCAAAAACGACATAAGTCTGTGACAAACTTCATATACCACCAAATGCAGCTCATGAAGACGCGTTTGCTGCGCCATATTTCATCAAAATCCGTTGCATATTAAGGAAACTATCAAATAATACTTACTTTGGAGTGGGCGACGTTGTTGTTTTTGTAACTACGTGACCATGCACCTTGGATATGGCATGTTCCTTAGGTTTTACATCAAGTATTACTGGGTGCATACTAATATTTCGACATCTACGGATACCAGTTCAAACTGGTAATTCTGATGCAATACACATTAAATGTCATCCGTAGAATATATAAGGGCGTCTGTTTGGACAGTCTAATCAGAGTACAACGTGCTCACCACTGCTATACACTCGGTTGGGGTTGGTTACAGTGGGGTCAGCGTGTAAGTGCACACACGAACGAGTGTAAGTGCACACACGAACGAACACGACAGGTTGTAACCAACCTGTCGTGTTCGTTCGTGTGTGCACTTACACGCTGACCCCATGTAGGTCGGATCCACGCCGGGTCGCCTAGGAGCGCCGCTTGATAGTCTGGGCATGGGTGGTAACCCGGGACTGAGATCTAGGTTAATTTCTAATAAATCCACTATACGATCGATTGCGTGTTAATAAAAGTATGATTGCAGAACTACTCCATGTGTTCGTCTTAGAGAGGTTCCTCAGAAGGTGCAAGGCAGATGGTGATCACAACAACGTTACGTTACACTGCTTCACAGGCATATTGATGCATCTTTTATATTATTTACAAGCATAATTTTGGGGTTTAATTATTAATTTAATTCTGAACATGGTTGGCACGTGACGTGTTGGGTCACCACCAGCCAGGGTGGTCGGAGAAGATTCAACTGATATTAACCTAATTTAATTCGTGAATATTCAGAGTAGGAAGGAGCAGGATATGGGAAAATAGGTCCCAGAACGTCTATGCTAAAAATGAAAGTAGCAGAGAATAGCAATTATTTTGGCTAAAGGAGCAGGGTGCCGTTTCACTAAACTTCGAACGACTAAAATGATCGTAAGTGCAAACTTATGATAGTCTGTAAATTTAACATTAACAATGAATTTTTTAAACAATTATTGGAGTTACTTTGAAGTTTAGTGAAACGGCCCCTGGTATTTTATGCCCAAACTTTGCTTTGTTGATGATGTCGGCCGAACCCGCTTTATGGGCACCGCCATTTAAAAGTATGCTATCTAGTAAGCAGAGCGATCAGAATCTTTTGCAATTGGGAGTTGATTTCAAAAATACAAAAACGCCAGCCCCACACACCAAACATAGTAATAAACACATTTGTATGCACACTTGTACACGGGAAGGGTCAATGCTGAGCTGTATTAAGAAATTCTTCACCAACTGTTTTACTGTAGCAACCAACTGTCCCGTGAGACCTTGACGGTCCAAGATACATAGTGTATTTTGAATATTATTTCAACATTCAAGATGACATGTGAGAAAAATAATCAATGGCAGTGTTAGGAAAGAGACAAAAACACCTATCTCGCCTTGCGATAACAAGGTGTATGATCACGTGGTAATAACAACAACAACAACAAGTACTGAAAGTTCCAGAATCCATCTGATTCAAAGTACGCATTCTTTTATATAGTCCTTATTACGAAACGGATATGGCGCATCAAACGCGTCTTGCTAAGCTGCATTTGGTGGTCTCTGTATTTTCACCCAAACTTCTGTCGTTTTTGCGAAGAATTGATTTCCGTGTCTATTGACACGGAAATCGATTCTTCGCAAAAACGACATAAGTCTATGTCTAACTCACTGGACCACCAAATGCAGCTCTTGAAGACGCGTTTGCTGCGCCATATTTTATCAAAATCCGTTGCATATTAAGGAAAATATCAAATAATACCCACTTTGGAGTGGGCGACGTTGTTGTTGTTGTAACCACGTGATCATGCACCTTGGATAAGGTCTCATGCTCGACAGAGCTTCGGATAAGCATCGCATGAGACATATCGCTCAACTAGACTGGCATTTCCAATTCAGCAAATGAAAGTTTCAACTAAAGCAGTTTCAGAATTCGGATTGGCCCCGATCCATTGTATCAGCTGATTTTGAAATCAGCCAACAATTTACTTTATCAGGTAACCTGCCCTGTATTGGCCGAATAAGTACTGACGGATAACATTGTTGTATCAGACATTGACCTGATACAAACATCCGGGTTACAACGAAGTGAAAACTGACGTTCAATTTGTCGGCTGACGTTACGAATGACGTCCATGTAATGAAGCAACGTAAACAAGTTCTGTCGATAGATAACGACGTTGTCTGTGTTCATTTTCGAGTATATAGAATATTCATATTTTTGCAACGAATATGACAAAAATATTCATCGAGTGGTGTGAAATGTCCAAATATGAACATTTCGCACCACGAGATGAACATATATGTCATATTCGTTGCAAAAATATGAATATTCTATTTATTATATACCGCTCCTTGGAAATTAACATTTTGTTTTAGACTGTATACGGTAATGAATGTGTATTTGCAGCCTATTTGCGCTGTTTTCTTTCTAAATACAGAATATGAAAATAGATAGCGGAGGTAGTCGTATTTGCACAGGAAGTTATTTATTTCATCGATGAACAAATGGCTTTTATTTACATCGTATAACTATGATGTATTTCATGGGTAGGTATATAATAACAAGAGGGCCATATGATGGCCCTAATTCGCTCACCTGACTCCATGAACACCAAAGGAGAATGTGACATTGAGTTCATGTGTTTTACAAAAATTGTGCTAATTTTAGATGGCGGTCATCTTGGATTAAGCGATGACTCTCATTTTACCAAATCTGAAAATGCTTCACCCAAGGATCTTAACTTACTATGAAGTTTGGCCAGCATCGGCCATGTGGTTCCTGAGAAAAAGACGTTCAAAATCTCGAATAAATAGACCTTTTGGCGGCCATGACGAATGACATAATCATCCGATTCCGACAAATATTGCACATTCAGTCAAAAATAAAATTTGACCCCACGGGCTACGCCCATTTTTGACCCCGAGGTCACCATTTTAACACGTTTGAAAGAGCTACATCATTTCAACCAAGTTTCGTCGAAATCCGGCTAGCGGTTCATGAGAAGAATATTTATTTAAGAATTTCTGCTGTTTTGAGACGGCGGCCATCTTGGATTAGCGACGAAAATGCATCAGAGCGATCGCCTCTTTGATACCTTCGATTTGATATAGACATTACCATATTCGGTCAAAAATAAAATTTCACCCCAATTTGACCCCACAGGCCACGCCCATTTTTGACCCCGGGGTCACCATTCTAACAACTTTGAAAGAGCATTGTACATCGACCATTCCTACCAAGTTTCGTCGAAATCCGGGTGGCGATTCAGGAGAAGAAGATTTTTTAAGAATTTCTGCTTTTTTTAGACGGCGGCCATCTTGGATTAGCGACGACCTCCGTTTTAAAAAATATGAAAAGGCTTCACCCATGGACCATAACTGTGATGTTTGGCCACCATGGGCCAAGCGTTTCGTGTGAAGAAGAATTTTGAAATCTATAATAAAAGAACGACCTTTTGACCTTTCGGCGGCCATCTTGGATGACATGACCATCCAATTTCGACAAAACAATGTACCAGAGCGATCGCCTCTTTGATACCTTCGACTTGATATAGACATGACCATATTCGGTCAAAAATAAAATTTGACCCCAATTTGACCCCATGGGCCACACTCATTTTTGACCCCGGGGTCACCATTTTAACAACTTTGAACATTGTACATCCACCATACTACCAAGTTTCGTCGAAATCCGGCTAGCGGTTCATGAGAAGAAGATTTTTTAAGAATTTATGCTATTTTTAGACGGCGGCCATCTTGGATTAGCGATGACCTCCATTTTAACATATCTGAAAAGGCTTCCCCCATGGACGATAACTTTTAAGTTTGGCTACAATGGGCCAAGCGGTTCATGTGAAGAAGAATTTTGAAATCTCTAATGAAAAACGACATTTTGACCTTTCAGCGGCCATCTTGGATGACGTAGCCATCCGATTTCGACAAAAAATGCACCAGAGTGATCGCCTCGTTGATAATTTCGATTTGATATATAACATGACCATATTCGGTCAAAAATAAAAGTTGACCCCCAATTTGACCCCACGGGCCACGCCCACTTTTGACCCCGGGGTCACCATTTTAACAACTTTGAAAGAGCATTGTACATCGATCATTCCTACCTAGTTTTGTCGAAATCCGGGTGGCGGTTCTTGAGAAGAAGATTTTTGAAGAAGTTATGCTATTTTTAGACGGCGGCCATCTTGGATTATGTAATGACGTCATTTTAACGATTTTGTAATCCCCCTACCTAATGACCATGACCATGAAGTTTGGTGACTATAGGCCCCTATTGTTACCGAGGAGAAGACGTTTGAAAATGTTCACGGACGACGACGGACGGACGACGGACACAACACATTGCGGTAGCAATAGCTCACATGAGCTTCGCTCAGGCGAGCTAAAAAACGTTACTTGAAAAATAGAATACCAGACTACTCTCTTTTGATATCAAGTTTATCAGGCTCAGCTCAGAAACGGTAGGCAAGCCTCGGAATTCCTACGCGTTTCCTAGCCTTGCCTGATAAACTTGATATAAAAAGACACTAGCCTGATATTCTCTATAATATATGATTCGGTGTGTATGTGGTCAATTAGCACCCGAGTACCTGGTCAATAACGAATGTCCGCTGAATGCCGGGAAGTGTATTTTGTCAGACCGTGATCCAGTTGAACGTCACAGGTTCACAGAAGTGATGGGCATTGTGGGACATAATTGCTAAAACCAATTTTAGGAAACAGGCAGGCAATTGATTTCCCATAGACCCTGATTCACACAAACATTACAAACTACCTGCGCCAAAATCAATTGTGTTGCTTCCATTCCTGGGGTCAATGACCTAAGCCGTTTCTAGATCCATGCCAAACACGGGGTCATGCGGTTTGATTTCCATGAGTTATTTCCCCTTTTTTGACGGAACCGTCTGCTTTCATTTTCGAAATCTCTATCTCACCCCACATCAAGTCGCACACCTGCATGTGTAGAGCATGAACATACATGTAATATAATAAAATATTTGGCACAGACATACTAAAGTACCTTGCCTGCATCGTCTATTTTATTTATCTCTCTGTCATAATAATAACAATCAATGCCGTTGTCCTGAGAATTTACTCCTTGTTGCTAAGCTGTACCAGGACTGGTTTACGGTCACAGTATCCATTAGTCGACTGGTTCCTTTATGGGGATTATTTGGATAACAGAGTGGCGGATTGTGCGCCACTTGAAACGTCTCCCAGCGTATTACGCACCATACTGTTTTCTCATTATATGCTGCAGTAGAATCAAAACGCCGTGTCATTTTGTTTAACTCATTCGCCCATAAGTAACTGGAGTTGGCACTCCTGTGTTATTTCTCAGACTAGTCCGTTCATCAAAAAGAGGAATTGATTTTAAAAATAAGAACATATTCACAAATGGTGCAGATCCCGATGAGACGGCTCGTTACGAGCCGGCTCATCTGGATCTACACTATTTGCAAACATTGGTATAGAGGCATGTTGCGTTGAAATGGTTAACCTCTAAGATGTGATGGGAGTGGCAGTTTGAATTCTGGGGATGAAAGCTGGCGAAATATAATGCTTACTTTATGCAATTTCTGTGACATATCGGTCAATTTTCGTACACATTCGTCGTTGAATTGAGACAATAGGATGAATGAGTTTAGATTTTAAGAAACATTTCTTGAGCATATTGGTCATATTCTTCCATATTGGTCATTTTCTTCAATATGGGCCATTGTCTTCCATATTTTATTGGGACAATAGAATACATTACTATACCATGTGTATAAAATGATATCAAGTCTGCACGTCGGTTGATGACTGCAGTCGCCTGAAATGTTGTGTGTGCTCAGTACAGTTAGGTATCGATGACCTTATTCATGTGTGGCCCAGTGACTGGAGATGGGGCGTATGTGACTTGTGACTACTGTCTGTTCCACGTTTTGCCGCAGACGAACATTTGGCCATTAAACACATTAAATCTTAAAAATATTGAAAATTAAGTACTTTTTCATCAATAACAAAAAAGTCACCCTCCCAAAAAAAATTATTTGATGAAATTCCATCAAATATTGATTTTATTGCCAAAAAACGATTTTCCTATGGGAATTTAACAAGGGGAGTCAATTTCCAAAACTTTTCGTTTTTTTATCCTGAAGGATCAAAAAACGAAACATTTTGGAAATTGACTCCGAAACCTGTCGAGATAGCTTCAAAATGATGTAACTAAGAAAAAAGGAGTTAGATTTTGAAAATCGGTCCACAAATAAATAAATATTTAAACACGTCCCCATGTTAAATTCCCATAGGAAAATCGTTTTTTCGCAATAAAATCAATATTTGATGGAATTTCATCTAATAATTGTTTTTGGGGAGGGTGACTTTTTTGTTATTGATGAAAAAGTACTTACTTTTAAATATTTTTAAGATTTAATGTGTTTAATAGCCAAAAGTTCGTCGGCAGCAAAACGTGAAACAGACAGTAGTGTAGCTCCTGATAGAGCGGAATTATAGCCGAGAGGTTACGACCTCCGACTGTCACTCTCGATCCCTTCTCTGGATTTTATGAAATACACTTGTATTTCCCGCTCTACTAGTTGGATTCTACCCAGGCGTGCCTCGATCCGCGGGTATTCAATTGGGACCCTTAAATCGAGCAGCAAACACAAAGAAACGTATCTCCTGATCACGTAGTACACTTTCAAACTTTCAAACCTGAAAACGATATATATTGCTTGTTAGAAGCTTGGGATATGGTTTGTTGCTGGAATGGCGAACAGTGTAGATCCTGATCAGACTGTGCGGATGCACAGGCTGATCCGGATCTAAAATGGTCTCAAAACCCATAAACCCCATTTCAGCAGTCGCAGTCACATTTACGAATATCTACTTTCCGATTCTCTGGGTAGGTGCGGCATTGATGCCATCCAAATATCCGTTTACATGGAACACATGTTGCAGGATCAGAAAAAACAGTGCAGTGTTCATTGAAATACAAATAAGGAATCAGGGGGCCGTTTCACTAAAGTTCTTACGGCTAAAATGTTCGTAAGTGCAAATTTAGGATCGTCTGGAAATATCAATTGATGGATTTACATTTATTGAGCATAGGCTGCATATGCAGCCTATGCTCAATAAATGTAAATCCAATAACTGTTTACAAGAAAACATTGTTAATGTGAAATTTACAGACTATCATAATTTTGCACTTACGAACATTTTAGTCGTAAAAAGTTTAGTGAAACGGCCCCCAGAAATGCCTGTTCACCATTTTCTGCAGCTATCCGCACGGAAACGTAAATTGGCAAATGTATGTAAAGTGATACTATCGATATTGTTTTGTTCATAAAGAATACCTACGTTATATTGTATAGGAAATGTAGGAAATGCGACACAGTTTCCTAAGCTAAGATGTTTTTCCACTGTTTCGTTTCGTAAACTGTTATTTAAAATGAACATGCAGTATACATGTGGTAGTATATATATTCCTGTTGAAATATAGTGATACGTATTAAATTTATATTTGACAATATATGTATATATATGATGTGTATGATGTATATATCAATTGAAGGAACCTGGAGTTCGCCCCCGTTTTTCACTGACCCTTCAATTTAGAATATTATCCCAAAAATATTCAATATATGATGTGTATGATTTATATCTGGCCCATGATGTTGGAGAACAATAACACATTTTAACCCTTACTATGCTGATTTAAATTTTGTCGTCTGCTGGAAGTGTTTTATTTTCAATATTTCTCGATAAAAACCTGTTTTGACAGCGCATGTGCTGCCAACACAGGTTTGTTGTTAAGAATTAAGGCAAAAATGAAAAACAGCAGACGACAATTTTCGTCTCCCGCGTAGTGAGGGTTAAAGAACATTTTAAAAAATACTATTTCTTCAGAATTCTAACCGGGAAACTTTCCGGCGGTAATGCCCCACTGTGCAGACGCAAGAAAATCCGGGTTACGACTTCCGATATGTTAGCGGAGAAAAAATAAATTGGAAAGAAAATGTCGTCTGCCGCCAGTTGTGTCTGCCGTATATGGCGGGTTAAGCCAATTACTCAGACCAAGACAGACTAGTCAATCAAGGTCAGAAATTGCGTCTGGGCGCACTGTACAAGCCTTTCCTGAACAGCTCGTGATTTGAATACAATGCACTATTTATTACCGCGGACGAGAACGGTTAGAACGGACGAGAACTGGGTGATTGTATTCTGGTTCGATAGTGTCGCCGGACGCGTCCTTTCGATTTTGACTTACCGAAAACCATGGTACATGTATTTCGATTGATAGATTCTACCAAACCAAACATTCGACTCGAAATTATGAGTGCGAAATTCGACCCGACATTCCGCCACCCTGACGATGTAGTAAAATGGATGGAATAATGAACCGTTTAAACAAACTACATACATGTACATGTACCCTAACGAAGAAGTACATTAGATGTAGGCCATTGCATAATATTTTCTTCCTTAACGCCTATTCTTATCCGTATTTCACAGACATTAATTTCAGCGAATGACAGAGGAAATCTCATACTGACTTATGTATTTAATTAGTTGCGAACAGTAACTCTTGCAATCTACGCCCGTACCGTCTGTAGGCTAAAAGAACAAAAAACATGTCGAGAACATGAACAATTTTAAAATGGAGAATGCGAGAATTGAGCTATCTGCACGTTTTCCAGTATATATGCAACTTGCTGCACTATATCGCAACATCACGATACACAGTAAAAATGTGCGTAATAGCATGTACACTTCGCGCACTAAAATATAGAAAAACCTACAGGGCGTTGACGTTCATACTTCGCTATAATGTTATTGAGAGACAATTCTACAATATGTCACAAAACTATTACAAACAACTTACAGTGGGGTCAGCGTGTAAGTGCACACACGAACGAACACGACAGGTTGGAACCAACCTGTCGTGTTCGTTCGTGTGTGCACTTACACGCTGACCCCACTGTACCTGATAAAGTGTGTACTAGCAAAATTCTTAGGTCATTCTCCACAAAGTAGAAAGTAAACAAAGAACACTTCAAACGCACATTTAGAAAGACTACTCCGTCATAACTCTTATGTAATGCAGTGTAATGAAATTTAATTATAGTTGTGTACTCCGAACTAGAATTGAGCTAACAATTTCGAAGCGAAAAATATAAAGGTATGAAACCAGATAATACGAAAAATAGAAAACATGTAGACGTTTTCAGGTTAAAATTTCTGGCTTGCGGTGCCAAACTCGAAAAACAGACGCTCGAAAGAATACAAATTTCCTCCATACTTTGCAGAAGTCGTTATAATGTAAAGTAAGTTGATAATACAGGCATACATATACGTGAATATCGATATGAAAACATTGACAATGGGTAACGGATATGAGCATTCTCACCCAGTCAAGTATTTTCTAAATGTGCAACATCCCCAGTTTCTACGCAACACCTGGGGCCCGTTTCACTAACGAACTAAGCAAGTACTTTTGTCATAAGTTATAACTTAAGTCCGGAGTACGTGCTTAGTCCGTTTCACAAAACATCTTAGCAAGAACGACAATCGAAATTTACGATGGAAAACTAAGACAGGTAGCTAGCAGTCTTAAGTTATAACTTAAATATTTAAGTGGCGGTTAACTGAAATAAACAAAGATGGATGCCCCCATGTGAGCCGAGGTGGAGAAAACAATTCACTGACAGCAGGTAAATGTTCACTTCATACGTACTATTTTAGCAAGTATCTGCCATATAAACCATATATGCTTACATATAGATAGCCACACCTGTGCTAGTTACCCGTGTATTGCTATTTGTGATGTAGGTCATGTCGTTACCAGTATTCGTTATGCCCAGTTATCGACAACATTTACAACCACTGTAGATCCAGATGAGCCGGCTCTTAACGAACCGTCTGTATGCTGTTCATGTATGTCTGTTTGTCGGTTGGTGTCAGTCAGTTGGTCGGTGTCAGTTGGTCAGTGTCGGTCGGTGTCTGTCGGTCTGTCAGTCGGTCGGTGTCGGTTGGTGTGGGTCAGTGTTGGTCGATCAGTCGGTATCGGTCGATCAGTCGGTGTCGGTCGGTCGGTCGGTCGGTCAGTGTTGGTCTGTTGGTTTCACATGGTCGGTGTCAGTCGGTCGGTGTTGGTCGATCGGTGTCCGTCGGTGTATGTTTGTCAGTGTCGGTTGGTCGGTCGGTGTCGTTATGTCGGTATGTCGGTATGTCGGTATGCCGGTATGTCGGTATGTCGGTATGTCTGTGTCGGTCAGTTGGTTTCGCACGGTCGGTGTCAGTCGGTTGGTGTCGGTCAGTCGGTGTCAGTCGGTGTCAGTCGGTGTCGGTGTGTGTCAGTCAGTCGGTTGGTCGGTCCGGGTCGGTCGGTGTCGGTCGATGTCGGTCGGTGTCGGTCGGTGTCGGTCGGTGTCGGTCGGTTGGTGTCTGTCGGTTGGTGTCGGTCGGTGTAGGTGTCGGTCGCGGTCGGTCGGTCGGTCGGTCGGTCGGTCGGTCGGTCGGTCGGTCGGTCGGTCGGTCGGTCGGTCGGTCGGTCGGTCGGTCGGTCGGTCGGTCGGTCGGTCGGTCACACTCGGTCGGTCGGTCGTCGGTCGGTCGGGTCGGTCGGTCGGTCGGTCGGTCGGTCTCGGATCGGTCGGTCGGTTCGGTCGGTCTCGATCGGTGTCGTCGGTCGGTCGGTCGGTCGGTCGGTCGGTTCTCGTCGGTGGTCCTGGATCGGTGTCGATCTGTGTCGATCGGTGTCAGTCAGTGTCGGTCGGTGTCGGTCGGTGTCTATCGGTGTCAATTGGTGTCGGTCAGTGTCAATCGGTGTCGGTCGGTGTCGGTCGGTGTCGGTCGGTGTCGATGTCAGTTGGTCGGTCGGTGTCTGTCGGTCTCTCGGTGTTGGTTTGGGTCGTCGGTGTAGGAAGGTGTCAGTCTGCCCTGCCCTGCCCTGCCCTGCCCTGCCCTGCCCTGCCCTGCCCTCCCTGCCCTGCCCGCCCTGCCCTGCCCTGCCCTGCCCTGCCCTGCCCTGCCCTGCCCTGCCCACTGCCCTGCCCTGCCCTGCCCTGCCCTGCCCTGCCCTGCCCTGCCCTGCCCTGCCCTGCCCATGCCCTGCCCTGCCCTGCCCTGCCCTGCCCTGCCCTGCCCTGCCCTGCCCTGCCCTGCCCTGCCCTGCCCTGCCCTGCCCTGCCCTGCCCTGCCCTGCCCTGAATATACAACCTAATGGTGTGTCATGTATGAACGTCCGTCCGTCCATCAGTCTGATTGACTATCCGACTGTTGTTTGTTCTTTCTTTACAGAACATACAAACGATGGCAGCTGCAGTTGATATAATCCAGGCGCGCAATTTACGACGGGAACGAGTCTTTAGGACCGAACCAATCCCCTAGACTTCATGGATAACGAGGACCAAATATCGAAATGCAGGCTGTCTCGTGATTTATTTTATACAAGTATGCAACATTGCACATGCTGACATTATACGGTCAACCCTGAGATCACACAGTCTGTCAGTGTCATTGCAAGTGTTGACTGCATTGCGATTTTACGAAACTGGTAGTACCCTGGCGGTTACTGGAGAGATATACAACATTAGCAAATCAAGTTGTTCTAGAAAGTGGAGTATACTTTTGCGGACAGTGTTAGCCTGTGTTTCGTTTCTGATAAGGAGATACCTGGTTTTCAGACTAGATGGAGAAACAGTCCTGACGCATTTAACAAAAATGTCAGACCCGTCCGCTGAACGCACGTGCGCATTAATCCAGTCCTATACTGGTCAACATGTTCAGGGGCAATCCTATATGTGTGACACTGACTCACACAGTGCATGCATTTCTACATGTAATCAACAAATTACCGTGTCCAGTTCAAATAATAATATGTCATTCGGTAGTTGTATCAGATACATCCATATCTGACCGGGCATACCATTAATAATCGACAGTACATGTGTTCTGCTGACTCTGAAACGTGATTTCTGAGTTAATGAGGTAATCTAAGTAAAATTTAAAAAATGGTCGAACTACAATTTTATTGGAATGTAAAATTAAAAACATTGTTAATTGCTTATTTTGTTGCTGTTTCATGTCATATGCCAGTTTATATTACAGTATAAGGTTCACTAGTTGGCAATAAATATATCCACTTGTATTCAATGGCGTCGGAATATTGAGATAAAATTTATATTCTACATGAGATTATTTTAAAAAATAATAATATTCAACATTGGGCTTGCAAATCCGTTATTTTAGATGTCAAAACACATAAAGGGAAAGTAAAGTCATCATAAAAATATAAGCCCCGAGCGGGATTCGAACCCGCGCGGCACATACCAAAGCTGTAAACAATAACTAAGTTGTAACTTATGACGGACTTGTTATGACCGTCTTAAGTTTGTGTTGTGAAACCAAATAAGCAATGACTTAAGTCGGTCATAACTTTTGTCATAAGTTATAACTTAAGTTCGAACTTATGAACAAACTAAGATTTGTTAGTGAAACGGGCCCCTGATCAATAGCACACGCCTGTAGCATGATACTGATCTATATTGCATGTTAGAAGCATCGTGTGTGTGTCATTGATTGAATGGCGAACAGTGCACATTCTGATCAAACTGTGTGGGTTCATCTTCACTGGTCGCTAAGCCCATAATCCCAATTTCTCCAGTCACAGCCAGATATATGATCTAACAACGCCGGTCGTTTGTACTTTGTAACAAGAGTAGAACCGGATAGGCGCAGGTTGACATAATTAAGTACACTAGGAAATGCACTGTTCATGTTTTGAACACGTGTAGTAATACCAGCCTGTTGTTAACGCTTAGAACGCGGGAAACGAAAATTGTGTCTGTCCTTTTTCATATTTTGTTTGTATTCTTTCTTAAAGCTGGGGTCCCATCTAACAGGTCCACAATGTCTTTATGGAAAATAAAATAAGTGTATACTTACATAACAAATTCACCAATTTTAAAATATATGAGTGCCCGCTACACAGATATAATCATTTAGTAATATTTAAAGGTACACGCGCACTCAGTAGGCACACAATGTTCTTTATAATAATTAAATAAGTGTATAACTGTGTCACTATTCCACCAGTTCTAAAAAATACGAATGCCCGCTATACAGATATAATCATTTAGAAATATTTATTTTACTGATAGTGACTTGCGGCGGTATCAGGCTAATTTCATATGCAAATGAGGCATGATATTTTTTAATTATTTATACTATTTAAATGCGCCACCTGAAATTTTTTTTTTTTTTCGACAGATTATAAAGTATGATCATTGCACATCAAAACATACATACAGAGAATAAATAGTAATGTCCGTTAACATTTTAAGGAAACACGGTTATCCCCCCTGATATCAGTGTGGACATTTACGTCTGATATAAAATGTATAATAATGCCATTCAATACGTGGGGTAATGGAGAATGAATGCTTATTATGCCAGAATATGTCTCAGATGATGTATCTAGAACATGTTGTGTACTGAGTGGGCATGTACCTTTAATTTACTGATAGAGACACGCTGTGGTATCAGGCTATTTTCATATGCAAATGAGGCAGGATATTTATAAATTGTGTATATTAGCTAAATGCGTCACCTGAGTAAACTATGATCATTGCACATCAACAATAAATACATGTAAATGGAATAAACAGTTGTATTTTAAGGAAACACGGTTATCGCCCCTGATATCAAACTGGCTGGCAATTCGCGTTTGATATAAAATGTCTAATACTGTCCAGGGGCGGATCCAGCATTTCGGGAATGGGGGGGGGGGGGGGGTGTTGTCAAGTTGTCTCCCTATAGTATAACCTAGCATGTGTAACTCTAGGTTTAATAAAACATGGATTGACAGAACTTTATAAATTGAAATGATTCTAAAAGTCTATCCATTGTTTTTATGAGAAGAATGTCAAATATAGAAAAAACAATGAGCAGACGTCAAAATGTAACTCAGCTGTGCAAGGGTTAACATAATCGACACGACACAGGCCTATACAAACTATAACAAACTATAACAAGCCTTGTTGTGCCATTTCCATGTACTAGTGACGTCTGCACAGCAGACTAACGGCGTTCATTAGCACGATGAATGGACCCACTCGCTGACAACAGTAGTCTTAGAGCAACTGTATTGCGTGTCCAGTAGCCTATTTCACCAACATTGCAAAGTATACGTTTCTAGCAAAGTATACTTTGAGGGAGACATTTTCCATTTTAGGATAAATTTATTATTTTTTATTATACTGAATTTATTACATTATCACAGCCATTTTGGCTGTGATAATGTAATCAATTCAGTATAATAATTATACTTTTAATCATCAAATATATGCAGTTGTTAGTTCTAGTATATGAAATAATGCATTTCAGGAAAAATAAATGATTACTCCCTCAAAGTATACTTTGCTACAAAAGTATACTTTGCAATGTTGGTGAAATCGGCTACAGCAGTTCCATTATGCACATTCACAAACATAGCACTATGGACTGATCAATTAACTAACAACATTAAATAACAAGATACAGTCACGATATGCAAGAAGATACAGATATCCACGACCACCAGAAACATAGTCATTGCAAGTGTTGTTTTACTGCCATTGTTCATTTGTGTAACAGACGGCGCCGTACAGTGGGGTCAGCGTGTAAGTGCACACACGAACGAACACGACAGGTTGGTTCCACCTGTCGTGTTCGTTCGTGTGTGCACTTACACGCTGACCCCACTGTATTGTCCCATTCCATGATATATACGAACAGAGCCCCGCAGGGGGCATGGATTATTTTTTATTAATTCGTTCCCACGAAATGACAATTCGTTCCCTCAATTTAATTAATAATTCGTTCCCACGATATAACAATTCGTTCCTAACAATTCGTTCACATGGGAACGAATTGTTATTTCGTGGGGACGAGTTGTTAAATTGAGGAAAATTGTTAATTCGTGGGAACGAATTGCTAAATTGAGGGAACGAATTGTTATTTCGTGGGAACAAATTAATAAAAAAAAAAGTTTACGTCCCCTGCGGGGCTCCGTATAAACTCACCCTAGTACCGGTTTCAATACAATGTAAAATACCCACCCTGTGACCAAACAACGACCAACGTAGCTTACGTCATAAGATCTATTTTCTCAGCGGAGGTCAATTTACACCATCAGCCTCAGTTTATTGCAACCTTGATAAGATGATAAGTAGACAACCAATTGTAATCAGTCTCGTCACTATGTTTTATTGGTGCACAAACAGTCCAATAAACTGGCACCGTCAATGCACTGTCTACATTTATGGAAACACGAATCGATGAGTTGCCTTCAAATAGAAATAACGACAATCGCAATTACCTTGCGCACACAAACAGGGGCGCCAGACTTGTAGCCTATTTAACTAACATTGCAAAGTATACTTATGTAGCAAAGTATACTTTGAGGGAGAAATTTTCAATTTAAGGATAAATTTATTAATTTTTATTATACTGATACGGCGACTGCCGGACCAATAATTTTGACAAAAATATTTCTTTTTATTAAAGTATGAAAATTCATATAAAGGACAAGGAATGTAATTATTATTAATAATATTATATAAACATGAACTATGCATTTCTCATACTGTTGACTTCTAACATGATTGTTCTGTTTTGTTTTTCGTATCCGAAAAAACTTGTTTGATAGTATAATAACAGACGATGCACAAATCTGTAAGTATTTTTCTGCATTTATTTGTTATTTTTCACAAAAACATTTATGTTGTTACCACTCAGTAGAACCGTCTCGACGAGACGGTTCAACTGAGTGGTAACAACATACACTTTCGGTATATGGTGGGTGGGTGGGTATAATTTCCGCCCGCCATAATTTCCCTTCGCCCGACCAATTTTATGATGGTTCCGACGCCCCTGACAAAATGCATTCTGGGTATTGCGCAATGAAATCCACAGGCGATTGACTACGCGAGACATCAATGAATAGACCATTACAATGTTGATTTTTTGTCGCCTTTGTAATTTGTGTTTTATCAATTTCCATAGTTCTCAATAAAAACATGTTTACAGCGCATGACAATCGTATTCAGTGGATACGATTCTCATGAGCTGCCAAAACATATTTTATTCATGAGAAAACAATATACAAAACAGCAGATGACAAGTCACATTTCCCGCCATAATTTCCTTTTGCGCATAAAATGCATCCTGAGTGATGTGCAATAAAATCCACAGGCGACCGACTACGTGAGACATTAATCAACGGAGTAATGGCTAAATGTGTCCGCTATCTATTGGTCCTGACACATTAACTTATCCTTCTGCAGGAAGCGAACAATTTAATCAAGAACAAATACATGTAACAGAGAAATAAACACGATATAGTTAAGCCAGGACCTGGTAAGACCTGATTCATTGCATTGTGTCCTGTGTGTGTAGACATAACTGGATTTGTCAGTAAGCGAGAGCCCTGACACTATTCTTTTCAAAGCCATACACAGTGTTCTTCCTCTGTTAAGCGTCCGTGTGCGGTTTGTTTTGAGAGTGGTTCTATGAAAAAACAAACAAATTGTGTATGCTATTTTACACTATTTATTGGTAAAGTAAAAAGAGTGTTTACTTATTATTTAGCGGCAATTTAAATTTATGTTTAAAAGTTCCTCCACCATTCGCACGCACGCACGCACCCACGAAGCAACCAACGCACGCACCAACGCACGCACCCAAGCACGCACGCACGCACGCACGCACGCACGCAACGCACGCACGCACGCACGCCTGTGCTGAATAAGTGTAAATCCAATAATTGTTTACAAGAACATATTGCTATTTTGCACATTTTAGTCATACGAAGTTTAATGAAACGGCCCCCATGGACTTAGCCCCCTTAGACACCTTCATCTATTTTGAAAGAGGTATACGTTATATACAATAGTTGCATTTCAGTCCACAACGTTAGTCTATAAACTTTATATTCACTTTGAAACCTAAAAGGATTACCGTATTTGCATGTTATATTAAGTGTAATTGTGGATTTGATTTGCGAGATATGTGTAGACAGCTCGTTACTGTATAACGATTCGGCGTTTCTATTTGGAGTCTACGGAGCCCCGCAGGGGACATGTTTTTTTTTTGTTAATTCGTTCCCACGAAGTAAAAATTCGTTCCCTCAATTTAATAATTCGTTCCCTCGAATTAACAATTCGTTCCCACGAAATGACAATTCGTTCCCTCAATTTAACAATTCGTTCCCTCGTATTAACAATTCGTTCCCACGATATAACAATTCGTTCCCACGATATAACAATTGATGGGAACGAATTGTTACTTCGTGGCAACGAATAGTTAAACTGAGGGAACGAATTGTTAATTCATGGGAAAGAATTGTTATTTCGTTGGAACGAATTGTTAAATTGAGGGAATGAATTGTTAATTCGTGGGAACGAATTGTTAAATTGAGGGAACGAATTGTTATCTCGTGGGAACGAATTGTTGCTTCGTGGGAACGAATTAACAAAACAAAAATATTCTACGTCCCCTGCGGGTATCCGTAGTAGTCGGATCAAACCGATCGAATTCCCGGCATAGTAGGTCGGGTGAAAATGTAGTTTCATACATACAGTGGGGTGAGCGTGTAAGTGCACACACGAACGAACACGACAGGTTGGTTCCAACCTGTCGTGTTCGTTCGTGTGTGCACTTACACGCTGACCCCACTGTATTAAAAACATTCGAATTAAAATGCTCTTTGTGACGGATATCCGTTGAAAGAGATGAAACAAATAATTGAATAGAGTTGCGTTTTCGTTTTGTTTCCGATCTCATACTATGTCTCGCTTGCGTACGGTAACCTGGAAGAAAATCAAGCTTTATTAAAGAATGTGTATACTACTGAAAAAAAAACTAGTAGTCCGAACACTATTTGTTGTGCTATTTCATTTAACTAATTTAGACATGGAAAAGTTAGGATTACAACAACAAAACATGTTTATGGTAGTGACAATTAACTTGTGTGGTGAATGCTAGTATTTTGTGCCGATTTAATTTCATTAAAATTAATTAAACAGGAGTCTAGAATGGACGCTTCATTCTAAATCATTTACAGTGAAACCTCTCTAAACCGGACACTCTGGGAGGTCCCCATGGTGTCCTGTTTAGAGAGGTTCCAACATATGACCTCCATATTGGAGTGTTTTGCAATGAACATACATTAACATCTGAGATAAATGATCAAGAAACCCATTAAAAATAAGGTCACAGAGGTTGCATTGGTGTCCGGTTTAGAGAGGTTCCACTGTATGTCGTAAAGTCAGGCCACTTCACAGCATATACCTATAGAGGATATCAAACGAGTTTCCATTTGATATGATATTTATGAAACGAGCCATGCACAATTTATGCACCGAGCCTCTGTTCTTTGGTCATGTGATAAACAGAACCTCGAACGAGTTTCCATTTGCTATGAAGATATGTGAAACTCGTCAGCAATTTCATACAATTGCTGACGAGTTTCACAAATATTATGTTTATCACATGACATCACACAACCAAGGAACAGAATAAAATTGAAAAGTCATGCAGAGCATGATGTTATTAGCCGATCAAATCAGGGTTCAATATATGTCCGCATTTTAGTAGTTACTGAGTCTCGGGGGGGGGGGGGGGATGAATGAGCGAGTGATGTATTGGTGTTTAACGGCCTATCAACAGCTAAGGTCATTTAAGGCCGGGCCAACGGGTTGTACTATCCCGCATTAAACGGGTCCACGATGAGGAAAATTCCCAAAATCAGAACTCAATATTTCCATGCCACACCAGTCACTTTAGTAGCTCGGCCCAAAGTAATATGATTTGCCATAAGCTTATTACTTCTTAATGGAGCATAACAGGTTAACGTTGTCACTTGTTTATCCCTTGTTTATCGATTTAAATGGTTTAAATCGACTCGAAGCTTACGTTCAACGGCCGCACAAACTCGATTGAACTGCACGCCTTCCAATGATTTAAATACGCAGCGCGTTTAAATAGTCAATTACGTTTTTTTAATGTGCGCACTGGTCATTTAAAAAGGGGCCCATCCGTGATTTTTTGCGCGATGTCGGGCGCAAGACAATCAATAATTTGTGGCATTGACAATAATTAAGGGGGATTGCCGCAATCGCGCGTGCTGGATGCATCCCTGCCATCCCTGCATGCTACGTAAACAAATCAAAGTTCGCTATGAAGGGCAATTCTTCGTTTTGATTGGTGGAAAATTTTGTGAATATTAACTAGCGTCAAATGACGCGCATACGCGATTCAATGGGATAAACCCGAGATGCTGGAGTTGCTAGTCGGAGGAGATTTTGAGCAGAGGTCGATTATAAATTAGCCGAATAAACACATTTTACGCGATTATACGTGGCTGAAACTTGTTCTGTTTAATAAATAAAAGCTTTAAATTAGCCCAATAATCGGCGTATGTTGGCGTATATGGCCATTAGAGCCAACTATGGATTTCAACAACAACAACTTCCGGGTTCAATCTCTTCCGGCGTTCAGCTCATTACGTATTCAAAATTGTGTTATTTGGCTATATTTAAAGTTTTAAACGGAGATAATTGCCAAAAATGCAAACTTTATCGGTTGATGCAATTTGGAAGTGATACAGCAAAATTCGCGTTCGTAGATTACCGAATAGCGGAGAAAAGGGTTGCTACAAACTTTTTCAGAATTCGATGGATGACCAATATATTAGCCGATCTATAAATAGATCGGCTAATAATAATTTGGAGATATCCAAAACGTTTCAGTGAGAATACCCCATTGACTATTTTCCCCTGAAGGTGAAAATCTCCACCGAGAAATATAGTTTTAATACTAGCAACTAACATAGTATAAATGTTATATATGTTATAAATCGTTTGGTATAACATTAGCGCATAATACGAATAGGTAATAATTATCTTCTTTAGCTATAATTATCGGAAAATGGAAAATATGACGGACTGAATGACTGACTGACAGACAGACGACTTTTACATCCCTATGTCCCATTTTCGCTACGCGATGGAAGGATCACGTGACATAAACACTCTTATTTTCATAGTCGCGGAATTTTCTGTAGCATAGTCAGAGGAGTTTGAGTCTGAAATGAGGTCGCATTTTAAAACTAACGCTTATAGCGGCCTTGCGATCGTTGTAGTCCCAGACGAGCCTGTGCATCCGTGCAGTCAGATCAGGGCCTGTGGCGTTCGAAATTCAGTCAGTGAAACATATGTCGTGTCGTGCTCTCAACCTTGCAACAGCATATAACCGTATCTGGGGGGCCGTTTCACTAAACTTCGTACGACTAAAATGTTCGTAAGTGCAAAATTATGATACTCTGTAAATTTCACATTAACAATGTTTTCTTGTAAACAATTATTGGATTTACATTTATTGAGCATAGGCTGCATATATTTGTGTCATATTATATAGTTGTCTCTCATGTATGAACGTCAACACCCTGCATGTTTTTTCTATAACTTAGTGCGCGAAGTGTCAATGCTATTACTCACATTTTACTGTGTAGCGTGGTGTAGCTATATAGTGCAACCAGTTGCCTATAAAGCGGAAAACGTGCAGCTAGACAAATGCGTGTTTTATGTCGTGCTCTCAACCTTGCAACAGCATATAACCGTATCTGGGGGCCGTTTCACTAAACTTCGTACGACTAAAATGTTCGTAAGTGCAAAATCATGATTGTCTATCCGGTGCAGACTGCGCATCATCACTGTTCGCCATTCAATCAGATAAACATCCCTCCTTCCTCAAAAACACTAGCCACATGTGTCATAAGCCATGATTCTCCAGTTACAGCCACTATTGGCATAGCACGAGACTAAATAAATGACAATTGTTCCCTCACTGGGCATATTTACACGTGCAATGGACTCATTGCATGAGGAAATGGTATTATCACCACAACGGTATTGGCTATAGCCGGGAATATGTAGAAAATACTCCGTGACGAATGGCCGTGCAATTAATCAAGCACACATTTTAAGTCTGGCTTACTGTCATATTTCGACAACATTTTGTGTCATTTACACCAAGACGACAACAGAAATGCGGCAACTGTAAAAGGAAACGTCTGGTTGTCTTAGATACTGAAGTATAATATAAATTACTCCAAATATAACAACCAGAACGTACAATAGGACAGCTTACTAAACAGATTGGTTCCCGCGTGGATCATTGGGAGAATGTGGCTGTGACTGGAGAAATTGGGATTATTGTTTTTGCGACCAGTGTAGATCCAGATCGGACTGTGCATCCTCATGAGGATCTGCACTGTTGACCATTCGTTCCCACGATATAACAATTCGTTCCCGTGGGAACGAATTGTTACGTCGTGGGAACGAATTGTTAAATTGAGGGAACGAATTGTTAATTCGTGGGAACCAATTGTTAATTAGTGGGAACGAATTGTTAAATTGAGGAAATGAATTGTTATTTCGTGGGAACGAATTAATAAAATGAAAAGTCATGCAGAGCATGATGTTATTAGCCGATCAAATCAGGGTTCAATATATGTCCACATTTTAGTAGTTACGGAATCTCAGGGAAAAGTGAGAGAAGTGTTGATTTCCTCCCCAACCAAATTCTCCCAGTTATATTTAGTAAATTACTTTGGATTTGCCATTTACTTGGCGGCCATTTTGAGTTTTCTGACAATGGAGTATATTAACTGCAATACTATTCCAGTTGAAATAATTAACCTTTTAATATCGGTGAAGGCGCTTAGCATTACACAAATATGTAGCAAGTCAACCGAAATCTCATAAATACCCGATCTTTGGCGGCCATCTTGAAAATATGATAATAATATACTGAATATTAGTGTAGTTTACGTAAATTCTTTAATATATCCATCTGAAATGTTTTTGAACAACTTACACAAATTTCCAAGTTAAGGACCATGACCTACCTATTGGCTCATATATTGGCATTTTTCGACTTCCGTCAAGCATAATGTTCAATGACCTTGAAATGACCTTGAAACTTGGTTTAAAAAAATGGCACCCGGATTTTTTTGGAAACCTTATACATTCAAGTTTATAAAAACACCGGGTGCCATAAATTAACACGAGGTGCCGGAATCTTATATATATACCTATTGCACAGACTGTAGAAAGATGTCAGAATTTAAGAAAAACAAGCGTGTAAAAAGGTGATTAATTTGGTGTGCAAGTACTGTTTGTGAACTTCAATGTATATATTGCCAATGCAGATATACTGTCTGTATAATCGAGACGCACCATGTGATTTTGTACCTACAAACAGGTGCGCAATTTCATGAAATATGCTGAAAGTTGATGAAATTCTCAAAGCAAATGCGGAATAGAATTCTGCATTCGACAACCTTCTGTGTCATTCCAGGAAAATATCGTTTTTTGTTTTTTTTTATGAAATTACGCCCATATTTGTAGGTACAAAATCCCATGGCGCATCTAAATTATCATTACACTGGTGCTGCACTCCGCGCCGGTGGAATATGTAAGACAATCCACTTGAAAAATACAATATGCGCCATTATAAAATGTTTCTAGATGAGTGTTAAAAAATCAATAAAATTACTACTCGTCTTGAAACATTTGTTTACAATTAATGGCGCCTATTGTATCTTTCAAGTGGATTGTCTTGAAATATTTCCATCGGCACGGAGTGCAGCACCAGTGAAGTTAGTGGACTGTTTCTCTAACGGTGCATCACACATATAGAAAAGTATATGTGACCGTGGCTTGAGAAAAAGGCCTTATGGCGTTTGATCAATCTGGATATTAATCTGCTAGCACACTCCTGTATGTGAATGTGCATTGAAAGGAAGTAATATCATGCTTACTATGAGTGTTTATACTTTATTATTACATGCTTTATGTGATAATCATGATAATGGAATAAATGATAAAGTATACATGTTTACCTTTTATTAAAAATGGTTTTGAATTGGGATATGTATATGATTTTAATTTCAAAAGGTGCCAGCAAATCAGATGAAGAAATTCCACACCCCTGGCCCAGGAATACCAATTCAGCGATTTCGGTCGGCTGCCGGCATGGTACAGATAAACAGGTCGGCTGTCGGTCGATATAGTGGACTATACCGACCGACAGACAACCTCTTCACCGGTACCATGCTGGCAGCCGACCGAAATCGCAGAATCGCTATTTCCTTGCAATCAATAGAAAAGTAAATGTTTAATGGCGAAATAAGTGAATCAGAAAAAGAAGATTTCAGTATTTACAAAAGGACACGAAGAAGTGCAAGGACCAGTGTAGACCAATTTGGTTCAGTTAAAATCAACAATTGAGTCACACACATTGACTAGTCCACACGAAACGGTAACAAATTTGTCAGTGACTGTCTTACCAACCCTATCCTTGTTCATGAGACAATTAATGGGAAGACAACCGTCGAACTGAACCAATAACCCGTTCCACATGTATTCTTGAGTGGGCAAGTTTACGCGTTGATTCCACGTCCAGAGGGGATAGCTGATCACGACCTTTCGTAAATGCTGGAATCTTCACTTAAGCAGCTACCGAGCCAACACTGTCCTTGACATCAAATCCTCTGTCCGCCAACACTAAATGCCTAGGTAATAACTTGGACAGGAAGTCACTGTTCTCTGTCACAAACTTCTCTGTCACTCACACGACCACCCCATGCTTTCGATATGAAGGACACACTGCCCTGAGGAGTAATTCTAATTAGAAATTTCACAGTGTGGTGGTGTTTGTATGAAGACCAGGTTTCTGCAGGCTTTCAAACCACTTGGTTTCTCAATAAATACCTCAAAACAATCAATTATCACTGCACACCTGTGGCCGAAGTACTTCCTAAATTCCATTGACATGGTTGTTCTCAATGTCTCGCGCTCTGGCCATCTTATGAGTTTATTTAGCCGCTTGTACAATGTACATACAGTCAATTGTCCGTGTAAAAAGTCTAGGTATTGTTGATTGAGTAGTGTCAAATTCATACGCAAGAACGATATTTGACAAATTTAGTCGCAATTTCCCTAATGTCAATATCATTACCTTGAAATTGGGCATGACCAGACTGGATGGCAGGTGAGGCTCCAGAAAATTAAACAATATAGATAGAACTGTGAATGATGGTAATCCTGTTAAATGTTTCACCTTCTCGTCACTACCCTTAAAATAACTTGTTGTGAATTTAGTTTCCAAATGGGCCACTTTTTCCTTCAGCTCCCCATTCTCTGTACGCAGTTCCTGCAGCTCCAGCGACATAGCCTTCATGAATTGTCCATCAACATCAGTCTATGACTGAACGCCGTCTTCATCAACGCTGTCACCCATATCCATACCCGTCTCAGTGTGATCAGGTCCAACAATAGTTGTGGATTCAGCTGGCTTCCTTCTCTTCTTTTCCTGCTGCCGATCATATCTTGATGTAGATGATGCTCGCTTTTGTCCGTCCAGATTAACTAATGATGCCCAGTTTGGGTTAAGATGGTCATACAACTCTGCCTTCTTTCCTGAAACATATACATGATATATATTAAAAACTTGTCGGATATTGTAACTTTGCACATTTAGTTACAATATAATAACTTATTTTTATTATTTCTTCTAGGAAGTATATGTTGCATACACCATTTGAACATTCTTGCTGAGAAGGTTCAGATGAGTGGTCACAACATTTACATGCACTTTTGAAGAGAACAAGAAAAGAAAAGGTGTACTCTTATGAAATATCACTGAAATATTGACACATTTTATGCATATGACATGCGCCATGTGATTTTGCATGTATAAACATGTGCGCACATTGATGAAAAATATTTACAAAATTTACAATATCTTTCATAAATAACATTGAATGGTGACAACATGGTGACATTCTGCATTTGCTCTGAGAATTTCATCAATGTTTGGCATGATTTACAGAAAATATCGCAAAATCTGTAATTTTTCATGAAATTCCACAGAAATTGCAATGTTTTATTGTCTGAGGTCCATCAAAATACACCATCTCGCAAGTCTTAAGCATGTTAAGTACAGTGACAGCACGGGTGTCAATCATTATAATTCAGTGGGTGGTCGTAGGGCTCCAGGTAAGGAATTAGTAATTGAGTATTGTCGGAACGGTACTGCACACAGTGTGACTTGCGAGATATTGAAGACGAGTTCCATTTCGTGTGCGTTTGTCCAGCGTACAATGCCCTCCGTGACAAATATATTCCAGCATATTATCGACGACATACGAGTGTTTTTAAGTTTGTGAACTTACTACAGTCAGTAAATAAGAAATATGTATACAATGTGGCCATGTTCATATTTCACGCATGCAAGATTCGGAACAGACTACTGCAGGTGTAAATTCCACCCTCATTATACAGTTAATGCTTTCGAATACGAATTTACACGGTATTTGTCTACATGGATGCGGTTTTGTTAAACGTGTGCATGCAGTGTGTTTACCAGTGTGGATGTCGTGAGCGAATTCATTATCAGTATAAGTCACTTTTGTTACTATGTGAACATACACATGTATTTATATGTAAATATTCTTTTGTATGTAGACGAGAAACTATTTAGTTTAAGTCGTTAAATAAATTCTATTCTATTGTTACTCCATCAGTTCTGAAGCAATTGGGTATTTCAAAATTTTAATTGGGTAAAATTAAATCACGCTACTGTTTACACATCAACAGACAGCAATTATTGAATAGTTTGTTTCGAAATGAAAACATATCTTGGCATTTCATTAGAATTGTCTCCTTGGATGTGTTTTCATGGAAAAATAAGAAAAATATGCTACATTGTGGTCTGTTTATTGTTTTCTGCAGCATGATAAAGGTACCACAATTGTTCTCATTGCTTTTTGATGCTCACTACTTCTGATTTCAATTAGGTTTTTGGCAATTTTAATTGGGTATTTACGCAAATACGCAGCTTATCTGGAGCTCTGGGTGGGGTTCACACACAATATAATGATTACACCAGCTTACATTGTCTCACCAGCTGACAAGTAGAACTATCGGATTATTTATAATATCAACGACTTACCATTGACAAAATGCGCCGAATACACCCGAACATTTTGGATATTCTTGTGCCCAAATTCTTGTCCAATTCTAGCCAGCCATTCATGATTCCGATCCGAACTCAGTGTCTCGCATTTCACACCTTGATTTGTGATTACTGCAGGTAATCTATACTATTCCAGTGTCCTTTCGCGATCTTTACGATGACTACATCCGTATATAGACTTCATAACCATTATGCGTCTAACTAACAGAATTTAGGTCAAACTTCGACGTGTTTTGTACATGGCGGAGCTTCCGGTTTGTAATGGCCAAATAATGAAAAATTATCCGGTTTATGTAGTTTGGAAGTGATACAACAAATTTCGCGTTTGTAGATTACCGAATATAGGAGAAAAGGGTGGTTACAAACTTTTTCACAAACCAATGGATAACCAATATATAGCCGATCTATAAATAGATCGGCTAATAAGAATAATTCTACGTCCCCTGCGGGGCTCCGTAACATGGTAACATGACGAGTATGTAAATACCTTCAATAGAATAGCATCTATGAAGCGAATGGCAGTATATGTACATAACAATATATGGTTATTTCATACAATCGGATTTGGCGGTGTAATAATACAGTGTATCAAAGTCATATGTACAGTCGTGGAATACATATGTAAGTCTGGCACATGAAACCGCTACCAGCAGAGCTTCTGAATCAATGCATGATGCTGTACTAATGCAATCAATAGAATGTAACATTTTTGTTACATTCAATACATTGTAATATAATAAAACATGTATTTAACTCATTGACTGATTTCATAAGACAACTTGTTTAATAAATATGATATTAAATACTCACTCATGCAATATCATTTGTATACATGTGGTATAACAAGGTGTATGATCACGTGGTTACAACAACAACAACAACAACAACAGTACTGAAGCTTCTAGAAGCCCTTCAAAGAACATATTCTTTTATTTTGTCCTTATTACGTAACGGATTTTGATGAAATCTGGCGCCTCAAACACGTCTTGTTAAGCTGCATTTGGTGGTCTGCATTTGGTGCATTTGGCCCAAACTTTTGTCGTTTTTGTGAAGAATCGATTTCCGTGTCTACCGACACGGAAATCGATTCTTCGCAAAAACGACATAAGTATGTGCAGAACGCCCGTGACGACGACCAAATGCAGCCCATGAAGACGCGTTTGCCTCGCCATATTTCATCAAAATCCGTTGCATATAAAGAAAAATTGTTGTTGTAACCACGTGATCATTCACCTTGTATAAACGTCGTATGCTAACACAAATGTACTTACACTTTAGATCATGGAAGATTCCACCGCCACATCTATCGTGGGATTAACATAGCCACTTATGTAGCACAACCTCGTCGACTACATCCACTTGTGATTATTCCATCTACAAGTAATAGAAATAATGGATAAGTATTCCCGGCTGTATTAGACACTACGTGTACATGTATGTGTATGCATGTCTACTGTCTGTTTTACGAAACCTGCCCAAATTTTACGGCCATATAAACAATGCAAAAACAATATTTTTGTCGATGATATTAAATTATAGCAAAATTTAAGAATGAGCTTACTTTTTATTTCGTGAAATTTGGTCCAATATTGATTTTATTACGAAAAATGAGTTCTCTATGGGAATTTAACATGGGGAAACAAGAGGTGGAGAACCTGCAGGAGGAGTCGAAAAAACGGAAAAATTTGGAAAATGATTGGAAATGATCTAACTAAGAAAACAAAGTTTTGAAAATCGGTCCACTATTTCTGAAATTAGAAAAATTTCCCCATGTCAAATTCCCATCGACACGTCTATGGGGATTTAACATGGGGAATTGTTTTTTCGCAATATTTGACCAAATTTCATGAAATAAAAAGAAGGCTCATTCTTAAAATTTCCTTTAATTTAATATTATCGAAAACAATATTGTTTTTGAATTGTTTATATAGCCGTACAATTTGGGCAGCTTTCGTGAAACATACTTTTTTAGTAGGTCACAGCAGCGATGCCAGCGTTTAGTGATAATTGCAAAAAAATAATAGACACAACTGGTCGTGTACGGTCCCATAGTAGTGGTGGGGGTAATGGGCTCTATTGGTAATACATGACTAATGTACTACTGTTTGTTTCACGTTTGTCTGGCGAGCTGCATTTGACTATTAAACACATTAAATCTAAAACAATAGTTAAATATAAGTAAAATATCTCCATTATCGTATCATCAGTTATCCTCGTTATTTACTAAAATAAAATACGATAGTGTCAATAAATGACGTCGACAGTTGACAGCAACTTCAGAATCCATGCGAAAAATTCATCCCGCACGCTCCCTGAAATATGTGTCGATTTCCGACATCATTGACGAAGATTGTGGTTAATTTTAAAAATAAAAAATAACGAAAAGCATAGTTGTGGGCAATAACTCTACATAACTCTCATACCGTCAGACTGTACGGGAGTTTTGCAGAAATACTGACATCAATTACGAAACACGCCGATGCGAATGGGTAGCACCCATTCGCATCGTCGTGTTTCGTAATTGATGTCAGTATTTCTGCAAAACTCCCTTACCGTGCTTAGTAAGTCATGAGCCACGCCTTACATGTACCTGTATGCCATTACCCGTTGAATGTCGTATTTGCAATCGAACATTTTGATTGGTATAAACATATTTTATTAAATAATTATTTACATCATTTTTCGGTATAAAAGCAGTGTAAAGAGGATTGGAACGAAATATTGCTATCTTATAGAGTTCATCTCCGTACCATTTTGATTGACTGCAGTGTATTCCTCAGCTCAGGACCTGATAGGCTGCGAGTTCCAATTCTCATTAAATTACTACATGTACAGTCGAACCCCTCTAAACCGGACACAAATAAAAGTTAGTTCTACTTAATTGTGATCGGGTTCATTGTCATTTATCTCCGCTGAGTATGTCTGTTCGTGATCGCAAAGCACCCACGCTTGTCTTGGAGTAGTTGCCTGTCTGTTTACTGTGGAACCTCTCTAAACCGGACTCCATAGGGACCTCCCAGGGTGTCCGGTTTAGAGAGGTTCCACTGTATCATAAACATGCAACAACTTGCAACAAGCACAACTGATGCGTTTCCAGTTACATGTGTCCATGTTTTTGTCGCTAACGGCCTCGCTGGATGTCGGTGGTGATCAATTTTCATCACACGCCGTTTTGACCCACCGGGAGAACATCCGTGAAAGACATTATCCCTCCGTGACACATACTTCAGTTGACAATTATGGGCCTAATGATTTGTCTTGCAATAACATCTTGCCATGATAGCCTCCCGATGGCGCAGTTAGGCATACAGAACATCACGCTTCACTCGTGTTTACGACATCTGGTTAGTTTCCAACTGTCTGGGGCTAAATACACTGGCAGTTATAACGAGCTGAAGTTGGACAAGTATTGGTGTACTTACACCGACAAGGAAATAGTCTCATCGCCATATACAATCCACACTGTGTAATTCCTACGCGTTTCCCAACCTTGCCTGATAAACTTGATATCACAACTACTGGCATTATCTGCATCATGAGTGAACACTGATACCGTTTCATGGTCAACACTAATGACTGAACACTGATACCATTTCATGGTAAAAACTGATGACTGAACACTGATACCATTTCATAGTCAACAATGATGACTGAACACTGATACCATTTCAAGGGCAACACTGATGATTGAACACTGATATCGTTTCATGATCAACACTGATGACTGAACACTGATACCATTTCAAGGTCAACACTGATGATTAAATACTGATATCGTTTTATGATCAACACTGATGACTGAACACTGATACCGTTTCATAATTAACACGGATGATTGAACACTGATACCGTTTCATGATCTACACTGTGACTGTACACTATACCATTTCAAGGTCAACACTGATGACTGAACACTGATATCGTTTCATTATCAACACTGATGCCTGAACACTGATACCGTTTAATGATCAACACTGTGACTGTACACTGATATCATTTCATAGTCAACACTGATGACTGAACACTGATATCGTGTCATGGTCAACGCTGATGATTGAACACTGATACATGTTCAAGGTCCACACTGATGACTGACTGAACACTGATATCGTTTCATGGACAACACTGATGACTGAACACTCATACCTTTCAAGGTCAACACTGATGACTGAACACTGATACCGTTTCAAGGTCAACACTGACGACTGAACAATGATACCGTTTCAAGATCAACACTGATGACTGAACACTGATACCATTTCATGGCGAACACTGATGACTAAACACTGATATCATTTCATGGTCAACACTGACGACTGAACACTGATACCGTTTTATGGTCAACACTGATGATTAAACACTGATATCGTTTCATGATCAACACTGATGACTGAACACTGATACCGTTTCATGATCAACACTGTGACTGTACACTGATACCATTTCAAGGTCAACACTCATGATTGAACACTTATATCGTTTCATGATCAACACTGATGACTGAACACTGATACCAGTTCATGGCGAACACTGATGACTAAACACTGATATCATTTCATGGTCAACACTGACGACTGAACACTGATACCGTTTCATGGTCAACACTGATGATTAAACACTGATACCATTTAAAGGTCAACACTTATAACTGAACAATGATATCGTTTCATGATCAACACTGATGACTGAACACTGATACAGTTTAATGATCAACACTGTGACTGTACATTGATATCATTTCAAGGTCAACACTGATGACTGAACACTGATATTGATTCATGGACAAAACTGATGACTGAACACTGATATCGATTCATGGACAAAACTGATGACTGAACACTGATACCGTTTCAAGGTCAACACTAATGACTGAACACTGATATCGTTTCAAGGTCAACACTGACGAATGAACACTGATACCGTTTCAAGATCAACACTGATGACTGAACACTGATACCATTTCATGGTGAACACTGATGACTAAACATTGATACCATTTCATAGTCAACACTGATGACTGAACACTGATACCGTTTCATGGTCAACACTAATGACTGAACACTGATACCGTTTCAAGATCAACACTGATGACTGAACACTGATACTGTTTCAAGGTCAACACTGATGACTTAACACTGATACCGTTTCATGGTCAACACTGATGACTGAACATTATTACCGTTTCATGGTCACCACTGATGACTGAACACTGATACCGTTTCATTGTCAACACTGATGACTGAATACTGATACCGTTTCTTGGTCAACACTGATGACTGAACACATATGTCGTTTCATGGTCAACACTGATGACTGAACACTGATATCGTTTCATATACACTACTGATGACTGAACACTGATACCGTTCCATGGTCAACACTGATGACTGAACACTGATACCGTTTCATGGTAAACACTGATGATTGAACACTGATACCATTTCAAGGTCAACACTATTGACTGAACACTGATACCGTTTCATGGTAAACACTGATGACTGAACACTGATACCATTTCAAGGTCAACACTGATGATTGAACACTCATATCGTTTCATCGTCAACGCTGATGATTGAACCCTGATACCGTTTCATAGTCAACTCTGATGATTGAACACTGATATCGTTTCAAGGTCAACACTGCTGACTGAACACTGATACCGTTTCATGTTCAACACTGATGACTGAACACTGATATTGTTTCATAGTCAACACTGATGGCTGAACACTGATACCGTTTCATAGTCAACACTGATGTCTAAACACTGATACCGTTTCATAGTCAACACTGATGACTAAACACTGATACCGTCTCATAGTCAACACTGAAGACTGAACACTGATACCGTTTCATAGTCAACACTGATGACTAAACACTGATACCGTCTCATAGTCAACACTGAAGACTGAACACTGATACCGTTTCATAGTCAACACTGATGACTAAACACTGATACCGTCTCATAGTCAACACTGAAGACTGAACACTGATACCACTTCATGGTCAACACTGATGACTGAACACTTATACCATTTCATGGTCAACACTGAAGACTGAACACTGATACCGTTTCATAGTCAACACTGATGACTAAACACTGATACCGTCTCATAGTCAATACTGAAGACTGAACACTGATACCGTTTCATAGTCAACACTGATGACTGAACACTGATATATTTTCATGATCAACACTGATGACTGAACACTGATAGCGTTTCATAGTCAACACTGATGACTGAACACTGATACCATTTCATAGACAACACTGATGACTGAACACTGAAATCGTATCATAGTGAACACTGATCACTGAACACTGAACACTGATATCGTTTCATAGTCAACACTGAACACTTGTATCGTATCATGGTCAACACTGCTGATTGAACACTGGTACCATTTCAAGGTCAACACCGATGACTGAACACTGATATCGTGTCATGGTCAACACTGATGACTGAACACTGATATCGTTTCATGGTCAACACTGATGACTGAAAACTGATATCGTTTCATAGTCAACACTGATGACTGAACACTGAAATCGTTTCATGGTCAACACTAATGACTGAACACTGATACCATTTCATGGTCAACACTGATGACTGAACACTGATACGATATCATGGTCAACACTGATGACTGATCACTGACATCGTTTCATGATCAACACTGATGAGTGAACACTGATACAGTTTCGTAGTCAACACTGATGACTGAACACTTATACCATTTCATAGTTAACACTGATGACTGAACACTGATACCGTTTCATGGTCGACACTGATGACTGAACACTGATATTGTTTCATAGTCAACCCTGATGGCTGAACACTGACATCGTTTCATGATCAACACTGATGACTGAAGACTGATACCATTTCATGGTCAACACTGATGACTGAACACTGACATCGTTTCATGATCAACACTGATGACTGAACACTGATATCGTTTCATAGTCAACACTGATGACTGAACACTGATACCATTTCATAGTCAACACAGATGACTGAACACTGATACCGTTTCATGGTCAACACTGATACCATTTCATGATCAACACAGATGACTGAACACTGATACCATTTCATCGTCAACATTGATGGCTGAACACTGACATCGTTGCATAGTCAACACTGATGAATGAACACTAATACCGTTTCATGGTCAACACTGATAACTGAACACTGATACCGTTTTATGGTCAACACTGATGATTGAACACTGAAATCGTTTCATAGTCAACACTGATGACTGAACACTGATATCGTTTCACAGTCAACACTGATGACTGAACACTGATATCGTTTGATGGTCAACACGATTTGAATGGAACACTGATACCAATTTCAAGGTAACACTGATGACTTGAACACTGATACCGGATTTAATTAATCAAAACTGATGAACTGACACTGTACAATTTCCATGGTCAACACTGAAGACTGACAACTGAATACCGGTATGGTCAACACTATGACTGAACACTGATCGTTTCCTGGTCAACACGATGATGAACAACTGATAACCGTTTCATGGTCAACACTGATTACTGAACACTGAACGTTTTATGGTCAACCACTGATGACCTGTTTTCATGTCAATCGGTATTTCATGTCCACACGATGACTGAACCGATACAATTTGATCGTAACAACTGGATAACTGAACACTGATAAACGAGTCAATGGTCAACACGATACCGTTTCATGTCAACACTGATTTACTGAAACACCGATACCGTTTTATGGTCACACTGATGACTGAACACTGACATCGTTTTCATGGTCAACCACTGATGACGAACGCTGATACCATTTCATGTTTAAACAAAACTGATGACTGAACACTGATTACGATTTCATGGTCAAACACTGATAACTGGAACACTGACATCGTTTCAGGATTCAACACTTATGACTGAACACTGATACCGTTTCGTAATCAATACTGAAGATGAACACTGATACCAACTTTCATGGTTCTACACATGATGGACTGAACACTTGTATTCACCATTTGATTAGTCAAAACAACTGACGATTGAACACTGATGTTTCATGGTCAACACTGATGACTAATTTAGACTGATGCCGTTTCAAGGTCAATACTGATGACTGCACACTGAAATCGTTTCATAGTCAACACTGATGACTGAACACTGATATAGCTTCATAGTCAACACTGATGACTGAACACTGATATCGTTTCATGGTTAACACTGATGACTGAACACTGATATCGTTTCATGGTCAACACTGATGACTGAACACTGATATCGTTTCATAGTCAACACTGATGACTGAACACTGATATCGTTTCATGGTCAACACTGATGATTGAACACTGATACCATTTCAAGGTCAACACTGATGACTGAACACTAATATCGTGTCATAGTCAACACTGATGACTGAACACTGATACCATTTCATGGTCTACACTCATGATTCAACACTGATATCGTGTCATAGTCAACATTGATGACTGAACATTGATATTGTTTTATGGTAAACACTGATGACTGAACACTGATTCCGTTTCAAGGTCAACACTGATGACTGAACACTGATATCGTTTCATGGTCAACATTGATGACTGAACACTGACATCTTTTCATGGTCAACACTGATGACTGAACACTGATATCATTTAATGGTCAACACTGATGACTGAACACTGATATATTTTTCACAGTAAACACTGATGACTGAACATTGATACCGTTTATGGTCAACACTGATCACTGAACACTGACATCGTTTCATGGTCAACACTGATGACTGGACACTGATACCGTTTAATGATCAACACTGATGACTGCAAACTGATACCGTTTCAAGGACAACATTGATGAATGGACAGTGATACTGTTTGATGGTCAACATTGCTGACTGAACACTGATACCGTTTCATGGTCAACACTGAACACTGATACCGTTGCATGGTCAACACTGAACACGGATACCGTTTCACGGTCACAAGTGATGACTGAACACTGATACTGTTGTATAGGTATCACTGATGACTGAACACTGATACTGTCGTATGGTCAACACTGTTGACAATAAAACAGTATCAGTGTTCGGTCATGATACAAAGAATGTCAGTTTAGCGTTTTTGATATCGAGTTTATCAGGCAATGTTAGGAAACGCGTAGGAATTCCGAGTATCTGCGAGTAATTCCTACTGTTTCGGAGTCCAGCCTGATACACTTGATATGATGCTATTCAATTTATCAGGTGAAGTTTTATGCTAGACATTGATAAAATATTTTCACTGAAATGAACGCGAATGACTTGTTCACGTTGCTTCATAACACTGTCGTAATTCGGTAACGTAATGTGATGCCATCGGACCGATGAAACATGAGTTTTAGATTCGATCTAATGCTTGATACGACATTATGTTATCAGTCAGTACGTATTTGGCCAATAGAAAGCTCGTTACCTGATAAATGCATGCAACGACTAGCCGTTTATGGTTCAACAAGAAAAGCAATAGGTCTCATATTATACATACTATATAAATGACCCCGCTATATCATACACAACACGAACAATATGTATAAGCTATTACAACGTCTTACTCGATATTGTAACATCATCAACAACAAGTTATGTGTTCTCCGATTGTGATATTAATTAACCCTTACACTGCTATCTGACTTTTTTGTCGTCTGCTGTTTATTTCATATTTTCCATTTTTATCATCAAACACATGTTTTGACAGCACTTTAGGATAATTTACAACATGCTTTGACAGCACTTCAGAACCATTTCCATTGTAAATGGTTCTGAAGTGCTGTCAAAACATGTTTTATTGAGAATAAGGCAATATATAAAAGCAACAGCAGACGACTATAGGTGTATGTAGCGGTCTAAGGGTTAATTAGAACACGGTTCGTCCGCCTTTGCGACGAATAATGTACACGAAATTCTGGCATCCGTAAGTTGACGTAGACTTGTGGCTATAAGTGTTGCTGTGACTTGAGCAACGGGGCGTGTGTGTTTTGCAATAGCTTCTACCTGTAATAACCCGTGACGCTGTTTAATAACCACAATAGAGATATGAAACAAGCCATGCGATTTTGTAACTACGAAGACGTGACAATTTGCATATACAATATCTACAGAAACTGTGATATATTCTATAAATGACGTGGAAAGTTCAACGAACTTTTCAGAGCAACTTTTTTGGAATTTAAACTTCATCTAGTGAACGGACATAAGGGATGCTAAACTTTGCTACGTCGGCCAGTTAGACATTTCCGATGACTACTAGATATAGGTCCGACAGTAGGTCATACTGCAAAGAATACTATCGGGCTTATTTCACCTTGAATAAACTTGTATCACGATTCTACGTCTTCTATAAGTGGACTCTATCCCAGCCACTCCGCCTCCTTTTCTCCCATGTTAATTCCCATAAACAAATCAATTTTCGTAAAAAATCAATATTTGACCAAATTTCACAAAATAAAAGTCTCATTCTTAAATTTTGATTTAACAATATCAAAACAAATTGTTTTTGCATTGTTTATATAGTCATACAATTTGTGCAGCTTTCGTGAAACAGACAGTAGAGACATATTATTAAAATCAGTATGATGTTCCACGAGTACGCTACATTATCTGATCCAGAGATACAGTGGTTAATATAGGAATGAATGGCCTTTTCGTGGAATTTATCGGGGTATAAACTTGGGAAAGTTGCGGGAATACCGGACGAAGGCCGGAAGGCCTCGTCCAGTATTCCCGCGACTTTTCCAAGTTTATATCCCCGATAAATTCAACAAAAAGGCCATTCATTCCTTATAATTCCATCATTTGAAATAAATTCATCAAGAAAATGTGTTTATTTTCCGTTTTCTTAAGAATTATTTTAACTGTGCCTGACGGTTACGGAAAGTAGTTCGGCATGGGAGTTTATTGGGATCTACATTTTGGACAGAGACTTGCTACGGGCCAATCAAATGTTAGAGAATTGTGTAAATATTTTTGCGCTGGAATTATTAACTAAATAAACCCGGTTCCTCTGACAGGTCACATATGTGGCTGCGACCGGAGAAATGGGATTTGTGACCAACGTAGCTCGTCATCAAATAGCAAGCTCCTGCAACCTGCTAACGATCTATATTTATTGTTTGAAACAAGACTGGCATTTCATTGATGGAATGACGATCAGTGAAGATCCTGATCAGACTGTGCGGACGCACAGGCTGATCTGGATCTACACTGGCCGCAAAAAGGATAAGCCACATTTCTCCAGTCACCGCGACATATCAACGAGCACATTTGTACATCGACCGTACATTGTGATCCCCGGGGATCAGCCTAGCTCGGATCCTTCCCGGGCTAATCTTGGCGCCAATTTACAGCTGTTTATTGTCCCCAGGCGTTGGCAGTCTATGGCAAACCAGGCATCGATAGCACAGAGTTGTTCCGTTGTGACTTTAAAAGGGCATATCAGGATTTTTTTGAAAAAATACTATAAACAATAAAAGCGTGGTTTCATCGTGGCCCTGTGTAAATTGGTTTAATTGAAGATATAGGACGATACTATTACCTTTGGGATGGTTCTACCTTCACCCATATAGGTACATACAATGTACATATCAGATTTACTATTTTTTTGCGCGTTCTGGGGACCGTTTCACTAAACTTCGTAAAATGTTCGTAAGTGCAAAATTATGATAGTCTGTAAATTTCACATTCGCAATGTTTTCTTGTAAACAATTATTGGATTTACATGTATTGAGCATAGGCTGCGTTTTGCAGCCTATGCTCAATAAATGTAAATCCATCAATTTAAATTTCCAGACGATCGTCGATTTGCACTTACGAACATTTTCGTTGTACGAAGTTTAGTGAAACGGCCCCCTGATACTTATGTACCGATATCGGTGCAAATTGTAACAACCCAGCAGTTCTAGTATCGCCATATACATGTACATGCATCTCAATTATTTTTTTATATTTTTTTGTTTAAAAAATCCTGATAATTATGCCCCTTTTAATTGACTGTGTCTCAGATGATGTCTCATATATCCAATATGTGTTTTTTTCCTTCATGCACAGCAAATTACCTATATCAATCAATGACACCACTTTATGTGATCGAATTACCATAAAAACATGCACTATATTCAAGTATTTAATATCAGAAACTGTTGTAAACATGAGAGATAATTTGGTTATGCATAATTTGACATTTTTTTGATACAAGTACAAGTAAGAAACATTTATGAAATACATAGAGGATATTCATAGTTTTGCAACGAATATGATATATGTGTTCATCGAGTGGTGTGGAATGTCCATTTTCACACCACGAGATGAACATATATGTCATATTCGTTGCAAAAATATGAATATTTTATGTATTATATACCGCTCCATGGAAATTAGCAGTTTTTTAGACTGTATACGGTAATGAATGTGTATTTGCAGCCTATTTGCGCTGTTTTCTTTCTAAATACAGAATATGAATATAGATAGCGGAAGAAGTCGTATTTTCACCGGAAGTTGTTTATTTCATCAATGAGAACATATGACTTTTATTTACATCGTATAACTATGTATTTCATGTGTAGATATATAATAACATGATATACTTTCTTATGAAAGAATCATACTATATCATATTTAAAAATATTTATCCATTAGAGTCACTAGCTGTACTACAAATACTATAACTTAAAATTAAATTAATAACCATCGTTTGCAGGAAAAAGAAAGTAGCGTTTGTTCAGTATAATATTTTTTTACCAATCCAAAAACCGTTTTCAGGCGACTCATATGTACAATATTGCGTTCAGAAATTAAATGCTCATCTATAATTAAAATAGCTTTTACTTATCTGTTTCATCATTCATCTGAGACCCAGTGCCTTTAAAACGAAATGGTATGCAATAAATATAATACAATACAGTCGAACATCGCCGAACGATCTGGGGCCCGTTTCACTAAACTTCGTAGGACTAAAATGCTCGCAAGTGGAAATTTAGGATTGTTCGGAAATTTCAATAAATGGATTCACATTTATTGAGCATAGGCTGCATATGCAGCCTCTGCTCAATAAATATAAATCCAATAATTGTTTACAAGAAAATATTGTTAATGTGAAATGTACAGACTAGAATAACTTTACACTTACGAACATTTTAGTCGTACGAGGTTTAGTGAAACGGGCCCCAGCTCTCCACAACAACGCCCTCTCTGTAACAGCCACTATTTGATATCAAAATTGGACAAGTCTCTCTATATTTGACATCTGTACAAGAGCCACCTCTCTATAATTGTGATATTTGTGGGTGGCCGGGTGGCTGTTTTAGAGAGGTTGTATTGTAGGATAATCACTGGTTTCCTCATTAAATTACGAACAGTGTAGACAAAGATCAGACTACGTGTCTCTACACAGTCTGATCTTGGTCTACAGTGATCGCAATACAGGTGGCGTTTGAATGTCCTCTGTATGTGTTGCATTCATGATTTAATTTGGTTGGCAACGGCATTCATATAACTGTACTTATATGTCATAAAATTCGCATACTTTACTTGTTCTGAGTGTCTTGACTACAGTGGGGTCAGCGTGTAAGTGCACACACGAACGAACACGACAGGTTGGTTCGCTACCCACCCAAAGTTCAACTGAGTGGTAACAACATACACTTTTGATGCAAAATGAGAAAAAATACAGAAAAATATTTACCTTTTTTTATACATGAAATACAGTGGGGTCAGCGTGTAAGTGCAGACACGAACGAACACGACAGGTTGGTTCCAACCTGTCGTGTTTGTTCGTGTCTGCACTTACACGCTGACCCCACTGTAGCATGTGTTCTGTGAGTCTGTGGATCTGTGATTATAAAATTGTCTGAACATGGTCTAGAATATCATGCTCAAAGTAAGGTCAATACTGAGCTTTTATGTTTTCCAATGACATTGATTCTGAGCGTACAATTAAGAACGTATTCAGAAGGTCTTATAATCACGGGTCCAGGGGCATGTTTCACTAAACTTCATACGACTAAAATGTTCGTAAGTACAACATTAGGATCGTCTGGAATTGATGGATTTACATTTATTGAGCATAGGCTGCATATGCAGCCTATGCTCAATAAATGTAAATCCAATAAGTGTGTACAAGATAACATTGTTAATGTGAAATTTACAGACTATCATAATTTTGCACTTACGAACATTTTAGTCGTAACGTTTAGTGAAACGGTCCCCGGACTCTCTGTTGTCTCTACTATCTCATGGCTATTTGTGTTAATCATTCAACCTTACTCGGCAAACAGAATAGACCAGCACGAAGTTGCACTGTCGGATACATACGCTGTCCTCGGTATGTCATGTCCAACATGCGCCTTTCCTTATAGACCAACACACATACACAGAAATCTGGTTAAGATTAAATCAATAAAACGCTGTCAACATGCAAATATTATTCTCAATTGACAGAAGATGTACCCTGGACCAGGGACGACTAATTGTATTCACTGGCTTTGCCAGTTTCCACATGGCCCTAGATATATCCATCACATCTCTGCGATTCTTGTTATTTCGTAAAATTTGGTCCAATATCGATTTTATTGCGAAAAGAAAATATTTCCCCATGTCAAATCCCCATAGAGTGAAGAAAAACCGATGTCTATGGGGATTTAACATTGATTTTTTTTCTAATCTCAGAAATAGTGATTTTCAAAATATACTTGAACTTTTGTTTTCTTAGTTGGATCAATTCCCAGCAATCTAGCCAGTCAATTTTCATTTTTTGTTTTTTGTTTTTTGACTCCTCCCTCAGCTCCTCCACATCCTTTCCCCCATGTTAAATTCCCATAGACAAATAATGTTTTCATAATAAAATAAATATTTGACCAAATTTCACGAAATAAAAAGAAGGCTCATTCTTAAATTTGTATAATATTTAATATTATCGAAATAAATATTGTTTTACATTGTTTATATAGCCGTAAAATGTGGGCAGTTTTCGTGAAACAGACAGTAGTACGATATGAGACTTCTCATAAGATATATTTACAAAAATGACGGTTTCCGTAAATTTCGTCAAAACTTGACGTAATTTTCATAGCACCGCATTTGCTATGCAAATTTCGTTCACCTGCGGAAAATATCACAGTCTGTAAATGCGTTTCATGAACAATCGCACACCTTCTAATCTACAAAACCACATTGCTTGTCTCAAGTACAAATGGAGCAATCATAACTACATGTACAGTGAAATACAAGTGGTTCGACCTGTAACGAACTGAAGTACAACAAATCTAGACAGACACGCAGTTACGCCGGCATACAACTTGAATGAAATATAATTGTTAGCGGATTTCACCTAAATTGCAAAGTGTACTTATCTCGCTAAGTACACTTTGAGGGAGAAAGTTTCAAATTAAGGATACATTTATTAATTTTTATTCTACTGAATATATTACATTATCACAGTTATTTTGGCAGAACTCAAGTTGAATGGAATACAAGTGGACAGAACACAATTGAATGGAATACAAGTGGACATAACTCAATTGTAATGGAATACAAGTGGACATAACACAATTGAAATAGAATACAAGTGGACAAAACTCAATTGGAATGGAATACAAGTGGACAGAATACAATTGGAATGGAATACAAGTGGACCGAACTCAAGTTGAATTGAATACAAGTGGGCAGAACACAATTGGAATGGAATACAAGTGGACTGAACGAAATTGAAATGGAATACAAGTGGACAGAACACAATTGGAATGGAATAGAAATGGACAGAACACAATTGGAATGGAATGCAAGTGGACGGAACTCAATTGGAATGGAATACAAGTGGACATAACACACTTGGAGTGGAATACAAGTGGACAGAACTAAATTGGAATGGAATACAATGTACAAGTGAACAGAACACAATTGGAATGGAATACTGGACAAAACTCAATTGGAATGGAATACAAGTGGACAGAACATAATAGATATGGAATACAAGTGGACAGAACTCAATTGGAATGGAATAGAAGTGGACAGAACTCAATTGGAATGGAATACAAGTGGACAGAACACAATTGAAATGGAATACAAGTGGACAGAACTCAATTGGAATGGAATGAAAGTGAACATAACTCAATTGGAATATAATACAAGTGGACATAACTCAATTGGAATGGAATACAAGTGGACATAACTCAATTGAAATGGAATACAAGTGAACAGAACACAATTGTAATGGAATACAAGTGGACAGAACACAATTGGAATGGAATACAAGTGGACAGAACTCAATTGGAATGGAATGCAAGTGGACATATCTCAATTGGAATTGAATACAAGTGGACAGAACTCAATTGGAATGGAATACAAGTGGACATAACTCAATTGAAATGGAATACAAGTGTACAGAACACAATTGGAATGGAATACAAGTGGACTGAACACAATTGGAATGGAATACAAGTGGACTGAACACAATTGGAATGGAATACAAGTGGACAGAACGCAATTGGAATGGCATACAAGTCGACAGAACACAATTGGAATGTAATACAAGTGGACTGAACACATATTAAATAGAATGCAACTGGACTGAACACATATTAAATATAATGAAAATGGACTGAACACATATTAAATAGAATGCAACTGGACTGAACACATATTAAATGGACTGCAACTGAACTGAACACATATTTAATGGAATTCAATTGGACTGAACACAAATTAAAAGTTGAATGGAATACAAGTGGACAGAACACAATTGGAATGGAATACAAATGGACAGAACACAAGTGGACTGAACACATATTAAATAGAATGCAAGTGCACAGAACTCAAGTTGAATGGAATACAAGTGGACAGAACACAATTGGAATGGCATACAAGTCGACAGAACACAATTGGAATGTAATACAAGTGGACTGAACACATATTAAATAGAATGCAACTGGACTGAACACATATTAAATAGAATGAAAATGGACTGAACACATATTAAATAGAATGCAACTGGACTGAACACATCTTAAATGGACTGCAACTGAACTGAACACATATTTAATGGAATGCAATTGGACTGAACACAATTGGAATGTAATACAAGTGGACTGAACACATATTAAATAGAATGCAACTGGACTGAACACATATTAAATAGAATGAAAATGGACTGAACACATATTAAATAGAATGCAAATGGACTGAACACATATTAAATAGAATGCAACTGGACTGAACACATATTAAATGGACTGCAACTGAACTGAAAACATATTTAATGGAATGCAATAGGACTGAACACAAATTAAAAGTTGAATGGAATACAAGTGGACAGAACACAATTGGAATGTAATACAAGTGGACTGAACACATATTAAATAGAATGCAACTGGACTGAACACATATTAAATAAAATGCAACTGGACTGAACACATATTAAATAGAATGCAACTGGACTGAACACATATTAAATGGACTGCAACTGGACTGAACACAAATTTAATGTAATACAATTGGACTGAACACAAATTAAATGGAATGCAATAGGACTGAACACAAATTAAATGGAATGCAATTGGACTGAACTCAATGGGCATTTCACTGAATGAATGGCGAAGGCGAACGGTGCGCATCTGCAACTGGTCTATACATGTATAAGGGTCATACGCTCCATTTCTCCAGTCCGAGTCACAAATATGTGGCTGTGACTAAAGAATTGCGGCTTACAGGTTTTGTGACCAGTGTATATCCAGATCAGCCTGTGCTTCCGCAGTCTGATCAGGATCTGCACCGTTTGCTTTTCCATCAATGAAGTACCCGCCATGTATCTAACAAGCAATGCAGGGGTCCGTTTCACTAAACTTCAAAGTGCAAATTTAGGATCGTCTGGACATTTCAATTGATGGATTTACATGTATTGAGCATATGCTGCAAATGCAGCCTATGCTAAATAAATGTAAATTCAATAATTGTTTACAACTAAACATTGTTAATGTGAAAGTTACAGACTATCGGTGCTAGTTCTAAAATATAGTAAACTATATGTATTTCAATTAAGAAGTCCCGTCCCCCCCCCAACCTGAAATCCTGGATCTGCCCCTGGTACTTACATGTACGAGCATTTTAGTCGTACGAAGTTTAGTGAAACGGCTCCCAGATCGCTATCAGGCTACATGAGTGTGTTAGCTGATCAAGAGCTACATCTTGGTCAAACATCCAATACGCCCCATTTCTTCAGCCACAGCCACAAATATGAGCATGTTCCAGGCGACAACCCCCGACAATTGTGACGGAAACTGCCGGCCATCGATCGGGCTACAAGACGGGAACGCCATCTGTCTCGCTGTTTTATTACGGCCACTGTTTACAACATATCATGTGCCACACTTTCATGACCAGACGGGGCGAAATTAATAGTGCCCCCACAATGATGGATTTACAATGGACGTACCTCTGTCATAGGTCCGTGGATGTAGGTCTGTGCACTCAAATGTAAGCACAAAGCAATTATTTCCGAGTCTATAAATTTCCCTGCTGAGGATATGTCATTATGTTTGCGGAAAATCCTAAATATGTTCTATGCGCTCAGAAGTATATGTCGTGACCACCATTTGAACCGTCTCGTCGAGACGGTTCAAATGAGTGGTCACAACATATACTTTCATTGAGAATGAAACATAAATATAAAATATTTACAAAAGTTCATACCCGTACAGATATATTCCGAATGTAATGGGTGAATGATCTCCCGATCATCGGGGATCACACAGTCAATGCGACACATCGTCGACTTTATCTAGACGCCGATGGCCATGTTAATTAAACATTTACATACAGTTTCACGTCGGATTTGTGTATAATTTGCCGTCGAGACGGTTCAAATGAGTGGTCACAACATATACTTTCATTGAGAATGAAACATAAATATAAAATATTTACAAAAGTTCATACCCGTACAGATATATTCCGAATGTAATGGGTGAATGATCTCCCGATCATCGGGGATCACACAGTCAATGCGACACATCGTCGACTTTATCTAGACGCCGATGGCCATGTTAATTAAACATTTACATACAGTTTCACGTCGGATTTGTGTATAATTTGCTAATTGTAATATTTACCAATGCACTTAACCCTTTCAACACAACAGGCCTGTAGGTTGCCTTGATATCCGGTTTAGAGAGGTTCCACCGTAATATAGATTTCATATACATGTACAAGTATGATGGGTTATTGAACCAGTTAAACTCGCTCAATATAATATAACGACCCACTAAATCCAATTTCAGAGTCAACACAGTCGGTTTAAGATCACTGCTAAACTTATTTACACAATGCTTAGATATTGTCATTTTTGTATAAGTTATCTTGTTACGAATGTAGGTTAAATATCGATATGAATGTTAAAGTGTTTGCTATGTGATGAAGGTATGTTACATGAACAAGATATAGGCCAATAAAGTGTTCATTGTCAACACATAGAACAGACCAGAGTCTCCACAAGAGTACAATTTCCGTGTCAGATCTTAACGCTTACTGTCGTCTGCTGGAAATGTTTTATTTTCAATATTTCTCGACAAAAACCTGGTTTTGACAGCACATGAGAATCGTCTCCATTGGTGACGATTCTCTTGTGCTGTCAAAACCAGTTTTTGCTAAGAATTAAAGCAAAAATGAAAAACAGCAGACGGCAATTTCCGTCAACAGCGTAGGAAGGCCACATGCCATAATCCCCATATCCCCAGTTACCGTCATACTCATAGCAGGCTGCATACAACGGAGCCCCGACGTAGAACTACTTTTTTTTAATTCGTTCCCACGAAATAACAATTCGTTCCTTCAATTTAACAATTCGTTCCCACGAATTAACAATTCGTTCCCACGAATTAATAATTCATTCTCTCAATTTAACAATTCGTTCCCACGAAATAACAATTCGTTCCCACGGGAACGAATTGTTAATTCGTGGGAACGAATTGTTATATCGTGGGAACGAATTGTTAATTCGAGGGAACGAATTGTTAAATTGAGGGAACGATTGTTCATCCGAGGGAACGAATTGTTAAATTTAGGGAACGAATTGCTATTTCGTGGGAACGAATTAATACAAAAATCAATTTCCCCTAAGGGGCTCCGTAGCATATTAAGATGTTAGCAAGTAGGAGATACATTGTAGACTGGTCACCCATGTCATAATCACCATTTCTGCAGTGTAGTATCTACAATGTATTGGTATGCGCATCCGTGTCGAATGTGAAATAATTTAGACACCCAATGTTATTGTGTACCTAAGAACATTACATGAAATATAGAAACTGTGTTATATTCTATAAATGACGTTGAAACATGAAGAACTTTTTCGGAGCAAATGCGGAATATAAGTATACTTCCACATTTGCTATGTAAACTTCGTTAACTTTAAATGTCATTTATGTAGAAGAATATCGTATTTTGTAAATCGCACATGTTCTTAGGTACAAAATCGCATGGCGTGCCTCATATGTCGACTGCGTCAATATGACATTATTTAAATGTATAAATGAAGTGGCCGAACACCCCCATTGAACGGGTCAGTGGAATAATGGGGATAACTCCGTGAGGGAGTCGGTCCCCTTATTCCACTCACTCGTTCAATAATAGTAATCTATTGTTTATCTTAGTCATTGTTATTCCCTCTTGAAGTTAGCCCCTTATTTCACTGACCAATCAGAATACGGCACATTAGTTTCACCATCCAATTGTTGAAAATGAGTTAGCCCCCCACCCCACCCCCACCCCACCCCCTTATTTCACTTAACATCCAATTGTGGCAAACGAGTTAGTCCCCCCTTATTTCACCGAACATCTAATTGAGGCAAATAAGTTAGCCCCCCTTATTTCACTGATTATCCAATGGCGGCAAATTAGTAAACCCCCCACCCCCCTCCCTAATCCCTTATTTCATTGAACATCCAATTGTAGCAAATGAGTTAGTCCCCTTGTTTCGCTGAACATATAGTGGCGGCAAATGAGTTAACCCCTCACTCCTTATTTCATTGAACATCGAATGTGGCAAACTGAGTTAGCACCCCCCCCCCCTTGTTTCACTGAACATCTAACTGTAGAAAACGAATTAGCCCCCGTTATTTCATTGAACATCCAATTGTGGCAATTGAGTTAGTCCCCCATATTTCGAACATCTAGCTGTGGCAAACGAGCTAGCCCCCCTTATTTCACTGAACAACCAATTGCGACAGATGAATTAGCGCCCCCCCCCCTTATTCATTGAACATCCAATTGTGGCAAATGAATTATAGCCCCCCTTATTTCATCGAACAACCAATTGCGACAGATGAATTAGCCCCCCCCACCCCACCCACCCTCGCCTTATTCACTGCACATTCAGTTGTGGCAAACGAGTTAGCCCCCCATTGTTTCACTGATTATCCAATGGCGGCAAATTAGTAAACCCCCCCATCCCTAATCCCTTATTTCATTGAACATCCAATTGTAGCAAATGAGTTAGTCCCCTTGTTTCGCTGAACATATAGTGGCGGCAAATGAGTTAACCCCCTCACTCCTTATTTCATTGAACATCGAATGTGGCAAACTGAGTTAGCACGCACCCCCCCCCCCCCCCCCCCCCCCCCCTGTTTCACTGAACATCTAACTGTAGAAAACGAATTAGCCCCCGTTATTTCATTATTGAACATCCAATTGTGGCAATTGAGTTAGTCCCCCATATTTCGAACATCTAGCTGTGGCAAACGAGCTAGCCCCCCTTATTTCACTGAACAACCAATTGCGACAGATGAATTAGCGCCCCCCCCCCCCCTTATTCATTGAACATCCAATTGTGGCAAATGAATTAGCCCCCCTTATTTCATCGAACAACCAATTGCGACAGATGAATTAGCCCCCCCCCCCCACCCCACCCTCGCCTTATTCACTGCACATTCAGTTGTGGCAAACGAGTTAGCCCCCCTTGTTTCACTGAACAACCGATTGCGACAATTGAGTTCGCCCCCCTTATTTCACTGAACATCCAATTGTGACAGATGTCGTAAACTCTAGTTTGTCTGGCTCCGGCATATCTGCGGTGCCAGCAATCGAATTGCTGCCACAATATTGCTTCACTTAATGAGTTACATAATGTTTCTGCCGTTATCTATTTACGATTGCCGTATATAAATCGCCATGTAAAATAGGATTATTATATGTGGCTGTGACTGGAAAAATATGGCTTATGGGTTTTGCGACCAGTGCAGATCCCTATCAGCCTGTGCATCCGCACAGTCTGATCAGGATCTGCACTATTCGCCATTCCATCAATGAAACAGGGCCCGGTTGCTCAAAACCTCTGTTAGCTTATTATACTGTTAAATCATTAGAAATGCTAAGGATTTAACAGTATGTTAAGCTAACAGAAGCTTTGAGCAACCGGGCCCAGATGTTAAGCGTCTAACAAACAGTATACCGTGTAAATCGTTGTCACGCTATAGGAGTGTGCAATTTGATCAGGAGCTACACTGGTCACAAATCCCATTATCCCCATTTCTCCAATCACAGTCACGTATAGCTGTTACGACCAGTGCGATGGCCAGACTGTCCAATGCTAATGTAGGAGCCGTGTTTATAATAATGAATCAACGAAACAACGATCAAACTGCAGTTTTATGTTTGTCTGATAGTCATGTTTATCGATTATCATGACTCGATCGATTGTTTATTGTAATGTTCAGCTCAACAACGTTATGTTGCATGGAGGAGTTTGTAACTCGCGTTCTCCCAGTGATATTATCTTTTACCAATGATGGATCGTAGTTAGTTATCTCCCGTTGCATTTATTTATAGAATTCCGGTCCAAATTGTGTAGTTTAGGGCCTTATTGCTTGTAAAAAGGGCGAATCTAGCATGATCTGTTATGAAAATGAGCGATTATAGTGATTTCGACTATTGTTGATCCAGATCATCTTACATATCTACGCAATCTGATCTGGGATTACACATTATTTGCCAGATTCATATTTTCACACTTAGTAATGTTATTGTAATCAGCGTATACTCAGATCAGACTGCACATATGTGCAGTCTGATCTGTGTCTACTCTGTTCGCAAATCTCAAGTTTTCTGCTATTCAGGAAGAAAAAGACGTTGAAATACAGCATAGGACCGGATCTTTATAAATAGATTTGCAAAGGGACATACATGTAACTACTATCTGTTTCACGAAAGCTGCCCAAATTGTACGGCCATATAAACAATTCAAAAACAATATTGTTTTCGATAATATTAAATTAAAGGAAAATTTAAGAATGAGCCTTCTTTTTATTTCGTGAAATTTGGTCAAATATTTATTTTATTGCGAAAAAACAATTTCCCATGTTAAATCCCCATAGACATTTTCACAGAATGAAGATGTCTACGGGGATTTAACATGGGGACATTTTTTAGAATTTCAGAAATACTGGACCGATTTTTAAAATTTAACTTTTGTTTTCTTAGTTAGATCATTTTAAAGCTATCTAGCTAGGTTTCGGAGTCAATTTCCAAAAACTTTCATTTTTTGACTCCTCCCACACTCCTTTACCTCTTTTCCCCCCATGTTAAATTCCCACAGAGAAATCAATTTTTCGTAATAAAACCAATATTTGATCAAATATCACGAAATAAAAAGAAGGCTCATTCTTAAATTCTCCTTTAATTTAATATTATCGAAAAAAATATTGTTTTTGAATTGTTTATATGGCCGTAAAATTTGAGCAGCTTTCGTGAAACAGACTATAGCTACTATCCCTCATTATTGATAGTCGGTTCTGGGAGGCGTTTTATCCATCGACGAAGTTCTCAGTACATAACTCTAATTACATTTCATTACATTGCATTACATAAGCGTTATGCCAGAGTAATCGTTCCAAATTTGTGTTGAAGCGTTCTTTGTTTACTGTCGACTTCGTGAGTGACCTAAGAATTGTGCGAATACACACTTTATTAGGTGAGTGTCTCTCAATAACCATATAGCGAAGTATGAACGTGAACGCCCTGCTATCTATATTTTAGTGCGCAACTATAAAGCACATTTTTACCTTTGACTGTGGTGTAGCGATATAGTGCAACATGTTGCCTATACATCGGAATACGTTCAGCTACTATGGACATTGGTAATACTAAAACAGGCCATGGCAACACGGAACAAGTGCAGTACTATCGCGTGCAAATGCCGTATTGTCTGGTAGTTGCGTGCGGCGATTATCATGGATTGTTGGACTTGTCATTTCGATGCGTCTCACGAACATTTGTGACCAGTACCAGAATGCTGGGGGCTGTTCCACTAAACTTCGTACGACTAAAATGTTCGTAAGTGCAAAGTTATGATAGTCTGTAAATTTCACATTAGCACTGTTTTCTTGTACATAATTATTGGATTTACATGTATTGAGCAAAGGCTGCATATGCAGCCTCTGCTCCAAAAATGTAAATGCGTCAATTGAAATTTCCAGACGATTCTAAATTTGCACTTAGGAACATTTTAATCGTACGAAGTTTAGTGAAACGGGCCCCTGGAATACATGGAACATACACAGCTGTACTCAGTTATGCATATAGGATCTAACATGGGCCGTGGTGTAATATGATATATATTGACCCTTCGCCCCTAATTAACTGGAACTGACCCTCCCATGTTCAGACTATTCCATTTATCAGAAAGGGGTGTTGTTTTTAGAAATAAGAAAATACCTACAAACGGTGTAGATCTTGATGAGACGGCTCGTTACGAGCCGGCTCATCAGGACCTACACTGTTTGCAAACACCACTATAGAGGTATGTAGTGTTAAGCGAGTTCAATGATTTCATAAGAAACGAGGCTATGCCGAGTTAGCCACCTTGTTGTATTGACAACTTCAATTATTCCAACTGGGAGTTAACCGCCGTGTTGCATTGGAGCCGTCAGACCGTGTCATGAAAGGCAACGACATTGCCAGACTCTTCCAGACGCCGGCAGACGCTTGCTATCGCAGAATAAATCTCCTAGATAACAGTGATCACGATAATGGGAATCTCGTGGAATCCCGTCGGCAGAAATGGCATTACGCAAAATGACATTTGAACAAATCACAATAAATATCTCATAGCGCATCGCTTAAACCCCTTTTATGTGCCATAAAACGAGGAACATTATAAGATTACGATGAAAGCCAAGTTAAACTTAATAACCGTCAGCCCTTGGGAAAATAAACATATCTTCTTAACTGGACAGTTCACTATACGGAGCCCCGCAGCCCCAGTTTGTGGGAACGAATTAATAAAAAAAGAATTCTACGTCGAGGGAACGAATTGTTAAATTGAGGGAACGGATTGTCATTTCGTGGGAACGAATTGTTAATTCGAGGGAATGAATTGTTATATCGTGAAAACGAATTGTTAAATTGAGGGAACGAATTTGTTTTCATGGGAACGAATTAAGAAAAATAAATCCATGTCCCCTGGGTTTTTCGACCAGTGAAGACGCATATCAGCCTGCACATACGTGCAGTCTGATCAGCGTCTGCATTGCTCGCCATTCAGTCAGTGAAATACCCATCATGCTTCCAGCACACAGAATGTATCATTATCACGTTGCACATGTGAACTAGAGGATGGGAACAACTAATCTGATTGTATGTTGTTACTTGTATAGATACAAGGTACACAACAGGTAAATCAACATGCTTTTCAAATCCGTTGAAATTATAGAAATCGTCACCTTACTGTAACAATTGACGTTGATTAGTGTTAAAAATACATCAATCAGCGTCACAGAGCCGTTTACCGTGTTAAAAAATGCCCTGTGCTTGCGATACAGGCAAGTTTTGTCAATCAGGCCTAAAAAAAGTCGTCGATATCGACGGTCCCTGATTTGCCCTGATTTACAAAAATAGAATATGTTTACTGCTGGCATGGAGACCAATCCGCAGTGAATTGTGAGTCGTGTTCTGGTTGGCGGCTGTTGATGAGCGACCGGATCGCAGCGTATGGTACACTTGTTTTACTGACATCCACGATTTGAGATGGAATGTCCTCAAATCAAGTAAGCAAGTGTTGTGTTGTTCGCAGCGGATTGCGTATTAGAGTCCGTTCTAAAAAGAAATTGTAACAAAGATGCAATACAAAAATGTATTTGGCTGAAACCAAGTAAAACATAAATACAATTTTTAATTTTTAAAATTAATATGTATCGGTAACACTCGCGCCCGACCCACGGAGTAAACCGGCAGTTTGAAATTATAAATCAAGAAGGGCCGAATGTTGCTAGATCGCGGGAAACCATTTTCCGTTGCACACCTCTTTCATGAGCGGGAAAATAAGGGAAGAAGGCTGCAGCACTGACCTGCACTACAGCCATCGTCTGCTGTGACTGAGGCTATGTTGACTGGTTGTGTTTACGATTCGGTAAGCATGGTATGATTATTATATCATTGGTGCAGTTATCTGAATATAACTATACCAGGCAGGCACGGCTATCTATCTCTAGATTGTGATGTAACTTTATTGTGGATTAGTAGCGGGTACATCACATCTTGTTCTGAGTACATAACTCTATTAATAGATTAGACAATCTCAGCTCTACGGATGTGTTTTACTATTTCATCGGTCTTTTATATTTTCTGTATCTGTAAGAGATGAGACCCTTATAGTGTAAACTTTAGTCACAATAACAGCCCAATTTGTCCTGGCGTTTTGCTACACAATCTGACGAGTGAGAAGTTTAACACTTCACAGTCATGTTAAAAACATTAATAGACCAATAATACACATGTAGGTATACATAGTTTGACATTGATTATCCTTTTATTCCCATTTGTGTAGCGAAACACCAGGTCTCAGCTCTCACGGATACAGAAAATATAAAATACAGATGAAATAGTAAAACACATCCGTAGAGCCGAGATTGTCTAAGCTATTCTAATTACATTACATTGCACTACATAATATATAGAGCAACCTGTTGCATATAAAGCGGAATATGTGCAGTTACATCACATCCACCCCACTTTATTTTTCTGAATAACCCACCGTGATTTGGCCACATTTTGTTCTGGCAGATCTCACCCACATTCCTTACAATTGTCATTGCCAATCATCCCTCCCTCTCAGAAATATTGCAATCATGAATGACATACCGTTAATTTAACCAGAGTTGAGTATCGTGAAATAATGCACCAATGAGTCTATCCTCACG